>JAZDUA010000797.1:437500-538529 GCA_038098605.1 Gryllus longicercus
TGTATTTTTTATTCATAATATTGTTGTATTTACCACACACCACTATCACCATCACCACCAATAGATTAGATTCGATCTCAGACAAGTCACGATTAGATCTCAGACATAAAAAGTATATAATTGTAGAAATCAAGGAATTTAGATTCCATTTAATGACGTGGTTAGACATCTCGTAGTTTAATTGTCATCTGAATTCCTTAATTTCTGTGCTGAATGTATTCCACAACATGTCGGCTTAAACTACCAAGAAATGTTTAATAATTTTGTTTCATATTTTTTCTCTAAACCATGCCAAACCATGGCAAACCATGCCCCATGCGATATCCTGCCCTGCCTTGACATGCTCTACATTGGCCTAGTCTCCCGACCGCGCGGCCACTGCTCGCTCTGTGACCTGCCTTGAGACCCAAGATACAGAGAGTAGCGCATTCCTTTACGTCGCCGTTTCCATCTTACGATGTCAGGACGATTGGAAGTACGCAGTATTTTGGGTGTTGGTAACCATCAATATGTTCTGAACGAACCTGGAAAATCTCCATAATGACTTCATTTATTATCATTTTTCTTCAACTCCTGAATGTTGCCTGACTGAGCTATCGTCTGCGAGAACATTGAATGGCGGCGGTTGTGCTACTCTCCGCATCTAGAGACTCTAGACCTGCCCTGCTCTTCACTTGCCTGCCCCGCCCTATGTCTCGTGACCTCCGTTCTCGCCTCCCTCTCCCCCACCCCTTCCCCCGGCCTCCTAAGTGTCCTCCAACAGGTTACTGGAGAAGACTGCCCCCTCACTGGGGCACGCACACTCGGTTGCGTATCCACATTCCCACACGCATACTACATATGCTCGGGCTCAAGAATGCGGTAACATACCGCGTATTGTTTCGCATTCCTCTTTCACATACGTGTCTGTTTATGTATGCGATTGGACGTCGCCTGAGTAGGAGCAGGTTAGTGGGAGAGGCTTATTGTTTGTGACTTCATGAGAACGCACTGCCCGACGGATTTGCAAGACGGTTTGGCTCCCGCAGAATAAGTAAATAGTACACGGACATTGTCCGCATTCTTCAGATTCCTGAAAAGAGATATGTCTCTTTCGTATTTTAAAGTTCCTACCGCAATTTTTAAGTGATGTTAGTGGTGTGAGCACTGAATGAATCAGTATTGTATTTGGAATTTTTATTTCAACGTTCAACTCATACTCCTTAAAACATAAATATTATCGAATAGTATTTACAAATTAGTATACAATGAGTTTTATATTATTTTCTTTATTTTTAAACTTTTATAATTTTTTTAAAATGCACTTGGCGTCTTAGATTTAAAATATGTGTGTTCATCTTCAGTTTTCAATGCCTAGTTCAATAGCGAGTAGCTCAGTGTACTGATATCATTAGCTTCTTTCTTGATGTTCGAGAAATCAGCTTCTCCATATTGTCAGAAAACGTCAAATCATTAAGTAAATTACTCTAATATTAACGTCCGATAAGCGCAATAAAATGTGTTTACGACGATGTAAAGCAAATTCGGAGAGTACTCATAAAGTATCTGTCAGCGAGACAATGTGTCATTTTAGGGATTCGTAGTGATGCAAACACTTACTTGAGTAGTTTCGTCTTGGAGAACATCGGTTGTGCTCCGACGTCCCGCTCACAACTATCCTCCTGTTCGTACACTCGTTGAGACGCGACGAACGGACTTGCGATTGAGCAGCTCCTTCGATACGCAGATACCTCTTAAAGAACCTTTTCCCTCTCCTGAAGATTGTCGTGATTCAGAAGTCTGGCCGTTCGGACCGCTGCTGTCCCGTCATTCTTCCACTCTCTCATTCAGCAGCGGTCGTCCCATTGTGAGCGGAGTTCTTTACGTGAATTCCACTAGCTCCGGGCCTCGGCCAACTCGCCGTCTCGTTCGTGGAGCGCGGCCGGGGCGAGGCGCGCCGCCTTCCGAAACTACCTGTCTCTCCTCCCCCTCCCCCTCCCACTCCTTGCTTCGATGAGGGGCAGCTGCCGCTGCGGCCTCGCCTTGTTGATTCTTTCGGCAGTTGCCGCAGCTCGGCTCGGCGTGGCGCGCCGCACCATCGCCTGCCCCCACCCCCCACCCCTCCCCTCCCCCGCCCCCGGCCACCGACCGCTCGTCATGTCGTCGTGTCGGCGGCGGACGACTGCCCGGCGCAGCAACCGGCCGACACGCGTTCTAGCGCTAGAGGAAACGCCTCACCGGGACGTGGCCCACCTCCGCCCCGCCCCTCCACCGCGGAGTATTTACTGGCCGCTTTCGTACGGGTTTTCTCGCGTAGTGCGTGGAAGGACATTGCGATAAATCTCGGGAACCTTCTGCTCTCTTTCTATCTATCATTGACTTGAGAACCCGACTGTCAATCTTGTACAATTTTTTTAGGTGAGCCATTTAAAGTTTTTTGTATGTAGAGGGTAAGCAAGAAATGGGTTAGCATGGAATGGGTATGCCGCGGCTCTCCTTCATCAGTTTCAGTTTCCGTTTCACATGACATTAGCAATTGTCGAATTTACATGGGCACCCGCAAGAGATAAGGAAAGCATTCCATACATACAAGACGGGCATATTCGATTCTAATCCATTGTTTTTTTTTATTGTTTGAGAAAATGTACAAGTACAGGCATCTGAAATACAGAATACAAATCTTCAAAATAGAATTAATATAGGATGTGTATATTGTTTAACTTTTATATATTGTACCAATTCTTGAAATTCTCAGAAGAAAATGTAATGTACACGTGCTCTTGCGACTGTTACGAAGGTTATTACTTTAGCACGGCAATAATTATAAACAATTTTCTCGTTGCATTTTCGATTTTTTAACTGCACATATAATTACAAGATATTTCTGTCATTCCATTTACTTCTGAGGTTGTCCAAAGCTGTTTTCATTGTAAAACACAGACTAACTTACAAATAAACATTTTGGTTGATGATATCGTAATCTAGACAAAGAAAACTGTGGATTCAAAGGAATGAAAAATGTTGCTTCCATGTAATTGGTTTATTGAATACTGTATGTATTTCGAATAGGCACGTCAGGATTGTCACATTAAAGTAATATCAATTTTGACGTAACTAATCGAAATGTATGCACGATATTACGTATTCTACGTCCGGAAATGTTGATTCCAGAACCAGAAGGTGAGTACCAATTACTCCAAGGACAGATGGAGTATGATTCATTCCGAGCATTCCACGATAAAAGTAACGGATTTTCATATTTTTGTGCGGATACAATTTGTGAAAATGACAACGTATAGTGGTAAAAACGTACAATTTCACGAACCGTCTTCTGCGGAAGAGTATTATTTTATAAAGGAGGGGATCATTACGAACAGAACCTTATAATTTTGTTGTAGAGTTGAAAACAGCCAGTTTCTAACGAAGTAGTGCTCAGCTACTTGCTCAACATTTTTGAACTCACGAACGAACTGTATTAAGCAGTAAAGCCCATAAAAAATATTAAATAAATTACTAATGCTACAAACGCCAGATACTTTCTCGTATCATTTGTAACTTTTACTTTTCGAAAATTCAGTGTGTTCATCGGAAATGGAGCCAGAACGATTTTTACTAGGGTACTTTGCTCTATTCGAGAAAAAGTAATAGCAAAATTTCGAGCCCTTCTTGAGAAAATAATTGTTTAAAAATTGTCTTATTTCACGCAAAATTACGCGAACACTACTCATATTTTAGAAAACTTGTGCTGGACATTTTTTAAAGATCGGTCTTTAATGTTCAAATTTCGTTTAGGAAAAAATCTCTATCTTCCATATAGTAGTAGAAGAGCAAGTTTAATAAAAAAAAAAATGTGAAGCCATTTTTGAAAAACAAACGTGGAAAATGTTAAGCCTTTATATAAAGCCCCCCCTCCCCCCAAAATCAAATATCCGTTTCAAGTTTGCGAAACTCGAGATTGATCGGGAAATATGAAGTTTAGAGAAAATTGTCTGAACTGTTTAGTTGTTAGCGTTGACCACAGACAGACGTATTGCCGTCACCCAATTTTTCGGTGCCAAGAACCCATAAAACATGGATTCTAACTTCACACCATGTAGGAGAATGTAATATATTATATATTGATATATCACTTTTTTTATATCATTTATAAGACGAATTACTCTGTCGAAAATTTGCCATACTACTTACGGAGTATGGAGAAAGTATTGTAATGTGGCAAACACATTACAATACTTCAAACAAGTAAATATAAAACAAGTGATTGTTCAAGAAAGTATTATGATACGTTAATCCGAAGCTTGTGCGCACGTTCGAGAAGCAAGGGAATGAAAAACTTTTACGAGCGTTCACTGCACCAGGAGGAAATACCACATTTTGCTCTTATGGTCTTGAAAGAAAGCGTGTCTGGCGGGAAGCGGCATTCTGCCACCGGGCTCTTCCAGTAAACAATTCCTGGGTCTTAGCCTATGCGTGAGGCAGCTCTTCGGCGGCCGGAGCAGCAGCAAGCTAATTGGGCGTCGTTACTCAATTAGGAGCGCGTCTTCATTAATTACCGCCGCCCGCCCGCTCGGCGGGTGCCCGCCCTCTCGCCCGCTGCTCGTCGGCGGAGCAGCAGGCGCGGTGGCGGCGCGGCGGTAGAAGCAGTGGAGCTAGCTGCAGTGGCGGGCCCCGCCCCCTTGCCACGTACTTCGCTTAGCTTCTTTTGAATGGCGCTACGGCAGAAGTTGTTCAACCCGCGCTCTTTTGTTTAGCATCGGAGTTCTCTTGCCTGCTTCCAAAGATATGCTGTGCGCGTCTATCAAAATACAGTGTTTCTTCAGAACGATATAATCGTTTATGCAACATACTACTTTTCAAACACATAAAAAATAAGTAATGTCTCTAACTAAATAATTCAAGTCACAATTTTCGTAACTATTATTTTGTTTCGCCAACAGTATTTTATATCACTCGTAATATTTTTAATACTTTACTTCTGGAAATTAATGAAGTATATTTCAACAATATAGTAATAAGTTTACTTTAATTAATAAATTAAAAGTACTTACATTTCTCATAACTGATAATACAACAATGTACCTGATAATGCATTTTATGAAATTGAATGGCTGCTATATGAGGATTGAAATTGGTAAAACACCTAACCCTTACGTCATACTGTATCGACAGAAAATATGTTGTGAAACAATAGGAAGTCATTAGGAAAGAACCCAATTTCGTGTCTGAATGTATAGATTTTTAACGTGTAGTAATTCTACGTTGTGTCGTTAGAACTTATACTCGGCCACAAGCACTATCTATGGCAGACTCCATACTTTGTGTGGCATCAAAAGTTACTGAGGTGGTTTCATTTATTAAGTGCCAGTCTAATAGTAGCTATATTATCTAGGCACCTTCTTTATGCTGTAGAGTATACCGTAGATACTTACAAAGAAAGGATATAAGAACCGAGAATTGAGGCATTACAAAATTTTCATAAAAATATTATTCAAGTATAAAAATGAATTAGAAATTCACAACTACGTAATTATAAACATACTAAAAATACTCTACAAAACATGAATTCAAATGAAATGCATTGTGTATGATCAACGAATGTATGGATGAATTTGTGGGCGGAAGTAGATACTGACGTATTGGGCATAACTTTTTGCAGCGTCAAAAGAAGCACAATCCTATGAGGAACACTGCTGCCTTTGTGTTATTATATACGTGGTACGTTGCGCTGGCTGTCGCCTATGCTGCCTATGTGGCAACTAAAATATTCGCTCGCTTCTGACAGCTGACTCAACCACATTACGGGACATCCGTGTCTTATCTCTGTGCAGTTATGTCCTCCCCTGCAGCAAGGGGGAGAGACATACTCTTTTGGTGGGAAACGTTTGGTAAGCTACAACAAGCCGTGGTTTTTGTGGGTGAGCGTCCGTCATCCGTAATCCTTTTCAAAACAGGAACGAATGAAACAGCGCACGACATGTGCAGTTCGCGAAAAGTTCCCTTCAGAAGCTTTGGTTGAAAACCGCTACTGTTTTGGTTCACTGCTCCGGGTGTTTTGTCGACTCGCATGTACTACAAGTTAGTTGAGGGGCGAGAGCAAGACCATCTCAATGAGGTTCGCAGTCAGCCTCAATGTTGTTTGAAAGAAACACTCTGAATGTCGTTGTCGGAAGATATTGATAATAAACCGATTCGCAGACACCAAAATTTGGAAAATTAACAATGCCTTCTACTAACTACCATTTCAGTGTGTTATGGCAACTCTAGTCTACACACATTAAATTAACAGCATCCGTATCTTATTGTTCATTGCTGCACGAGCTCTAGTGGTAGCAAATAAACACTTTTTATTTGCCTCGTCATGACACAACCAGTCTGCTAGTACACCTACTTCAATCTCATGCCTTATCTGTGGGTCTCCTTGTTTTAAACAGCAAATATTCTTCCTTAAAGTTTGTTCAGTCTTGTACAAGAAGATGGAAGTGCCGTCAAGCCACTTTTTCGGTACAGCTACCTTGGAACGTTCACGGGGACTGTGCTATTCGATTGTACGTTCTGCCTTCTACGTGAGATCTTGAAAGTTAAGATTTTCACTGTGCGGTGTTTTCGAACTACATTCACATTGTCTTAATATGAACATCATCCTAAGGTTTCTGCAGTCATGAAAATATCAATTTGTATATCATAATAATTAAGACAATCGCCTAGGAGGAGGTAAAAAAAGAGAACAAGAAGATAACGGACATCAAGTTTTGAAATGTAATTGCATTCGTAATGAACTATTTTTTAGTTTGATCAATTTGATCTGTTGCATTAGAAAATACTTGAAGTACATTGGATGTAAGAGAAATCTCCTCCAGCCAAAACAAACGAGTGGCACAGCCAGAAAAAAAGCGTCTAGCGTAGCCCTGTTCTCTCCAAGGTGGGGCTGTTATTGCGCCGTGAAACCGGCGGTAGTCCTGACCTGCGACCACGCCACTCGATTTGGCACGGGGGTGCACGAAGGCGTGCTCATGACGAGCGTGAGCGTGGCCCGGATGGCGGCCTCTTTGCATTTAACTTTTTCATTTCTCTCGCTAACATGTTCTGTCGATTCATGAGACAGATTTAAAGCACTGAAAAGGCTGCATATAGCTTTAGAATTTCTTGCCATGAACCAGAAGCGGTTTACGTACCAAAATCAAATATACCGTCCGTATACACATTTTATTTAAAATACTGGCAGCTTTCAATGGCTTAGCCCTCATTAGGTTAAGAGTAGTTGTCATGAGCATTGGCAATGAGATTTCAAGTAACACTCGCGAGTCAGCTTGTTTTATGTAGATATCTGGAATCTCAATAAAAAGTTTATCATACGTGTCCCTTGCCTGCTTTTCATTTTCTGTTGTAATTCATTTCTCCACTCAATGAGGTGTGTCTCATTGAGCATCTTTTTTTGTCATCTACTAGAAATACCATCATTGAAATGGAGCTCTTAGCTTCGTGCTCTTCACGTCTTCAAGCAGTTTAACTTAAATAACGATTATCATGATTGTGACGGTCATGGTAGTAAATATTAGTGATAGTAATAATGTCGTGATAATTCGCAAAATATTCACATTTCGTCTTTGAACAGAAGTTTCTCAAATATGCGAGAGTGAGCATAACACGCAGACGGTAGTGCGCAGTGGGATCCCACAAATGGTTAAACAGATTCTTTGACAGTCTGTTGCGTCTGACAGATCAGGCACGTTAAATGCCATTCATTGCGAGGTGACGAAATATAAAATTTTGATGGATTTCGAATAATGTGCTACTGAATGTTAATCGAAAAAGTGAATATCACAATGGCATCAAGTGACGTACGGCGCCGGCGCAAATATTAATTTCGAATATATTCATAAAAAATTCCTGCATCTGTTTTTTTTACATCTTTTAGATGTAACTTATTTCGTCATGGTATAACGTATATATTCCAATATATTTAAACAAATAGCACATTTTTGTGATTAATAAAGATTCTTACCTTTTAAAACTAGTTATTCAGATCGCGAATGTGTAGTATCCATTCTCATGACAGATCTTGCCCTTATGGTCGTTCAAAATGTGTATTTTTTTAAGAAATCTCATATCTACTAGACCTTCTACATACCGATATTGTTCAAGACCCTAGAGCAACCGTTTTTGCGCTGCAATGAAATGCTCGTAGCACCCACAGTTTGGAACAGAAGCTCTTGCCAATCAAATTTGTCGAGATATTTTGGATCGTGAAATTTCGGAAAAAAAACTTCGAGGCACCTCGACCACCCACCTCTGTTTGCAATCGGATGTACATCTGTACGAATCGCCCACTTTCTCATAAGCAAAGATTCTAGTGATGATGTAATTTACTCTCTTGAATCTGCCCAAAACATTGCATTCTCCATATAAACGTAAATTAAATATTAAGTTCTAGAATATCATATTTTCGGGCATCGCCCCCTCCACAAATAACGTGTTTCAAGGTGTTAAGAAACTTGAACTCTCAGGTATCGGATGTCACAAAGAGGTTTGGATAATTATCAAAATAGCTGACGAATTCATATCGCTATGTTCGAGTACCTCTGAAACAATACTAGAAATTTGCTCCTTCCATCAAATTCACAGTTCAATTTCAAATGTACTAAAATTTACATATCGAACATCAGGACGTATTGGTTACTTCGTTTCAGTCTCGCCCAGGCAATGCTACAATAAAAGTATAATGTAAAGTAGTTTGCCCCTAATCGGAACACGTGGTGTCTAGGACCTGCAAAGTTACGTATGGAGTATGCAATGACCACCCATTAGTTTGTTCATCCAGCCTCACGCGAATGTTTGCTTGTCGGGAAGAGTTGTGGAGAAACGCTTGAGTCAATGGTCGCGTTGCAGCGCGTTCTCCCCGCCACTTGATCTTTCGCCTCGGCCGTCGAGCACCGCGCTGCGCGAGACAGCGACGCTCCGCGGGCTGCGCGAAGGCGGAGGCGGAGGCGGGAACGGCGAGAACGAGCACGTCTGCTTCGAATACCAGAAACGTACTCGTTAACTGTTCAGCGTTCACTCGGCCCCTGCAACCCACGTGCAAAATTTAACGTGTTTCGGAAGGTCTCTCTCGCGCGCGAGTAAATTCACTGCAATGGTCGTCTCCCCATTGCAGCCGCAGGATCGCCTCTGAAGCGCAGGGGCCACCTCAGCCGAACGCGGAGCGTATCCGACGAGGAGCTTTGCTGCTAGTCGACCCAGTAGCTCTTCACCCGTCCAGCGCGGCCATGGAGCACGCGGAGACGTCGAGCGACGCGACCAGTTGCGTTCCGATGGCCCCGGAGGGCCCGCCGCCAGGCGAGGCCGGCCCCTCGACCTCCACGAGCGGGGCGGAGCGCGGGCAGGAGCGCAGAGCGTGCTCCGAAGGGCGGCGACCGCAGTCCCGGCGCAGCACTCGCCTGCGCCGCCGGCGCGCAGCCGCCGTGTCCCCGCAGAGCGCCCAGGCGCAGCGCGAGGCCGAGGCGGCGCAGGCCCTCCGGCGGAACGCGCGCGCCCGCAGCCGCAGCCGACGTCGCCGCTCGCGCGCCGCCTCCACCTCCGGCTCCGACACGCAGGACGCGCGCCCGCAGGCAACGCGCAGCGTCGCAGACGCCGGCGACGAGCAGCCGTTGACGGGGTTGCAACACCTAGCTTACGCAGCTTCCATGCTCGAATTGGGCGAGGGTGGCAGTTCTGCAAGCGATCTGGCATTGTCTCAAGAAAGAACGTTTGCTCGCTCCGAAGCAGCTGCGGCTTTGGATCTTCTCAGAGTCCCAGATGCTCTTAGAACGCAGGAAGTTGTTGGAGCACTTCCTCTTATTGAAAATATATTCACCCCTTGTCTTATGGATTCGCTGGAAGGAAACGTGGATACCTCTTCAGAACATCATCCAATAAATAATCCTGATATAACCGCCACATTAGCTGATTCCACATTCGTTCATAACGAGAACGTGACGTTTTCAGCAGTTATTGTTGAGCCTATATCTGCTCCCTCCGTTTCTCAACACGAATATCGTCCGCGATTGTCTCCCATCACTCCCATATGTGACGGTACCATAAATTTGGATGTTCTCGGAGCCCCATGTGCACTCGGAGCCCCATGTGCACTCGGAGCTCCATGTGCACTCGGAGCTCTAGACAACCCCGGAGCACCTCCTGCTTTCGAGACCATATCTGCCCCGTGTCTTCTAGATACTCTGGAAGGAACGGAAGAAAACATAGATACATCTTCAGAACATCTTCCTGTAAATAGTGGTCATGATGGTTCCGCTACGATGTCTGATCCCTCAGTCTGCCATAACACGTCCTGTTTTGCAAACCTTGATTATGCCCATCAAACTGCCACCCCCGCTCTAGAACACGAACATCATTCCCGAAAGTCTCCCATTATCCCCATATGTCATGAAAATAATCCTCAAGACGTTCTCAACATCTCGAGAACCACTCTTTCTGTCTTACCTGGAGGATCTGAATCCGACGACTTCGATGTACTAGCGGAATTAACTGGGTCTGTAGATCCTGCACCAGCGACACGAAAAGATTCTGCTTCCCTGGCTGGTCAAGCCGTTCCCCCGGCCTATACAGAGCAACTCTTTATTCAGATTCCCGAAGAACCGGTAGACGACAAATTATCCGCCGATCCGACAGCCCCGCCTATTCTCGCCCTCGGGACGACTTCCGGCATTCCTCAGAAAGAAACACCCGCAGTTAATCCCACACTGTTTGGACCTTCTGTTTTACCTTCGGCGTGGGCTGTTACAGCTTCCGCAGTATTGCCCATAGCGCTTTCCGTCCCTGAATCTCTCCCTACCGCTCTCGCTGCGTTCCGCCAACAGGCTCCGGTAGATAGCCCTGCTACCCAAAACACGGCACCCCTCACGACTCCGCGAACAATCGCTCCGGACAACGATGCAGCGGAATCCGAAAGCACCGACTCGTCCAGAGCCCCTCTGCCTTCCACATCTGCGATGGAGGTGGACATCGCGCCCGCCGCTTCAGGCTCCGCCACGTCCGTCTCCACAGCAACAGTGAGCCAAGCGCCTCCTTCTCCCCCTGTGGCTCCCGCATCCCCCGAGTCAGACGCAAACGATCTTCCGGCGGAGTCAGCCGACCCCACGATCCTCGAAGCACCCGATGTGGAGGAAAATCCCGAAGGCCCTTTCGATCCCACTTTATTTGACGTAGTGGAAATTTTGGTACCTGATCTCCCTGTAGTCCTCGGTGAAGTGATACAAGAACTGAATATTTCGCCTCTGCCATCGCCGCCGTCCGACGAACGTGTTGCCGTTGATGCATGTGAGAACGTCAATGAAGCGCTCTTCATCGATTTCACTTAAACACGTCTGCCATCTAAACCTCCAGGTAGGCAGGAAAAAGAATCTATTTGATCGATATGCGGATCAGTGCCTCTGTTGTATCATTTATGTCGGTGTGACCTGATGAGACAGCTTCTGAATATTTGCCAGCTTCTGTAATGTTTAAAAAACGTTTTCATTCAGTATTCCTTCAATTTGTAAAATACAATTTTTAAACTGCTGCATTTAAACCGTTAAAATTATAAATAATCCTGTTAATACGTTAACAATTTACATCAATAAACATACGTCTTAGGGGAAGTTACATCCAGTTTTAATGACAATATTGTGTTTGCCAGACGTTAAGAGATCCGAGATTCCTGGATTCCAGGAGCCCATGCTATTCAAGGCCTCGATGTGGCAATATTATGGCAGCAGATTGATGATGATTACATTATTGCATTCTTTTTATTTTATGGATGAACGTCCTGTAACCGGATACTTGTTTCCAGCATTTTCGATTTCCTACTAACGTTTATTTCAATCCAATAACAAGCAAATAACTTTGCTGAGGAAAATACTGCATCATCTTGTATATTGTACTATACAGCTATTTTGTATGTAATACTGTATTCGTGTGGATTAAATATATTACTGAATAGAACTATACCACGGTATACAACACTCGTTTCATTCTTCTGATTACTGCGTTCATTCAGTACCTTTTGAATCCTACCTACACTTGCCATTCAGGTGTCGATTGAAATTTGGTGCAATGTGCTACATTATAGTCATTTCCTTTCATGAATCTATACGTCTACGTGGAATGTGAAATTAGTGGTAAAATAGCAGTAGTCGAGCATTACGAGCCTTTCTGTGCTCCATTGTTTAATTTTTGTTCTTCCGTCATTTGATATTGTTTCAGTATTCATGGGGACATGAAACATTTATAATCTCATGTTTCACAGTTACAGCAAGCGTATTGAACAAGCACAATAAAGATATGGAGTTTCACCGCCAAGCGCATACAATTACAACCATGATACGAAAAGTAAGAAATTGAAGTTAAACGGAGATGATGTTGGTAATAATGTAAGCGTGCAGTTCTCCACGCTGCCTTATTACCTACCAGTTGGGTTTACAGGCTCCGAGACGAGCTCCTCCCTCTTTCAAGGACGCATCGTCCGACTGGCATCTGGACACGCCACAACCCAGTGCTCTTTTAAGTACATTTTTCCATACACGTGCTGTCACACGCTACTCACATGTGTAGCGCAAGTCCCACCACACTTGCGTCTGAGCCGAGGTACCGCCACGACGAAGCCAGAACTTCACTGGCGGCGGCTCGAGCTGACTTGGCCAGGGAAACGGAGCCCGCACCCTTCTCCTCGAATGCATCCACCTTGTCACTAACGATGTGACACCAAGGAACCGGGCTACCGGGTAGGAGTTTTTGATTCCCCGCCAGCGTCTGGATGTGGGACAGCACTCGCTATCCTGCCCGCGGAGGTTGATGACAATGGGGGAAAACGTACATCAATTCAGGCACCTAGTAACCGGGTTTTCGATACCACTACCGCCGCCGCCGCCGCCGCCGCCGCCAACACCCGTGGGGCCGCTGAACCTTCTGCGAGAAAGCGACGAGCGGCCGGCGCCTCTGCCTCCGCCTCATCACTTCCGCTCGCTCCGACGATGGCGAATTTTGTGCCTCCAACTACCTAGCTACCTTGCGCTACGTATGTTACACGCGCGCGAGTATATTTAAAAATCATTTTTTGAATTGGTCACTTGAATTGGTCAGTGTCGGTTTTCGCTGTTGTTTTTGTTAGTCCTTTTAAAATAGTTCCCTCGAAAGTACAGTATTCTCCTTTATTCGACATTCTGTATTATCGGACGTCCTACAAAAATAACAACAAACCTAATGATGCGTTAATAGCGCATATTGTCTCGTAATATTTGCCACCGTTTTATAATATTGTAACACCAGTAGATCTTGCGGCACAAAAAAATACAGGTTTTCCTGTGCTCTCGAACTTCGGGTCGAATGCGTCGCACACAATCGTCGTATTCGTTAGACCAACCGGTTGCCTACTTACGAATAACCCTCCCATCGCATTTCAAAAAGGAATTTTTGCAATTATTGAAATTTCCGAGGTTTTATTGAAAATTGGACTTGTGCATTATTCTTAAGCACAATTAGCTCTTTTCAGCAAACAATTTGAAGAAAATCGATCCATTTTTCAGAACATTTTGAATATGTTCTAGCAACGGAATACAAAAAATAAAACATCAGTTTCAAATTCGAGAGGCTGCTTTGTCATGATCGTGGGCGATCGGGGTATATCCATTCTTATGAAAATTAAGTTTACGGTTGGGGCGCTAATGTTATTGACGAACAGATAGGCGCGTTGAAAATATTCTTTCCGTGTAAAAGATACTAGAAACGAGTATTCTATCTTGTGTACATGACGAAGTAATAAAATACGTTTAATGAATCAATCATGTATCATTGGTCGGTTTGCCTCTTCCTTTTCCGTTTTCGAACATTTATTCCTTGCATGCAATTTTACAACGAGAACAATTGGTCTAATTTGGGACAACCGCACTCCGACCCGGAGCTCAACCGCTCCGTCGTCGGCAATAGCACGCGGCGAACGCGAGCGCGTGAAGCGGAGGGCGAGCGCGAGGCGAGGCGAGGCAGGCGCCGCCGTCGTCTCGCGTCGGCCGTGGGCGGTGGCGCCGGGCGGCGGGGAGCGGCGGAGGGGGGCGGGGAGGGCCGCGCGGGGCGCGGAGCCAGACAGGCAACTTTCTAAAAAGTGCTCGGCACTGGGGAAAGAGGCTCCCCGCGCCGCGGGGCCGCGAGCGAGCGAGCGCGATCGAGCGAGCGGGTGGGTGAGCGAGTGGACGAGCCGCGAGAGAAGGGGGCGAGGGGACGAGCGGGCCAGTGTGCCATCCCACGCAGCAGCGTGTGAGCGAGGAATGCGCGAAGGGAGCCAGCGAGCATGTATGCGATCAAGCGAGGTCGAGCGAGAAATGTAGCGGGGAACTTATGAACAAACGAGGAAGAGAGCTAGAGATCGAGCTAGTGTGTGAGAAGGGTGAGAGCGAAAGAGGGAGTGAGCTTGCATGCGAGCAAATGAGCGAGGTAGCGAAAGATCAAGCGAACATTGGAGCGAACGAATAAGTGAAAAAAGATAGCCAGGAATCGTGTGATAGATCGAGCAAGGGAGATTCAGAGCGAGCCAGTTAGGAAGTGACCGAACTAACGAGCTAAGAAGCGAGCGAGCTAAGAAGCAAGCGAGCAAAGAAGCAAAGCGAAAAGGGCAGCAAAACAGCGGACGTGCAGGCGGGTAAGTAAGCAACCTAACGAGTGTGCAATCGACTTCCTGCGAGTACCGAGTGACTGCTCACCGAAACCCGAGTAGTGGCAATGAAATGTTCGTTCTTTACCCAGTGCCAAACATTTGATGTTCGCCCTAAACGCAACGAAGCGGTCTTTTGGCCACAGAGCAAGCGAACGTTCGCCGCGCACTTCGGCTGTTGAGGAACGGACGAGCAGTCGCTCGGTGATCGCCGAATAACGAACGAGAGGCGTTTTGTCGCCTAAGCAGTTGTGAGACGGAACGAACAGTCGTAGCTAGAAAGCGAGCGAGCGCGCAAGCGAAGGATCTGTCAAGTGTATGCGACGTGAGGAGCAAATGTGCTAGCTAGAAAGTAAGAATTGGATATGCAGTAAATGAATGGACGTTCAAAAGCTTGGCCGGAGGAAGCGTGTCGGGAGTAGTACTCGGCTGTGTCGTGTGTCATTGTGTGAGTAGCGGTGCGTGCGGAACTGTGTCAGCGTCATACAAAGCAAAAATTTCGCCGGCGCCGCAAAGCGCTCTTGCTTCGGTGCCTGGTGCGCTACCTTCGGTGTAGAGATGCATCTCGAAAGGGAGAAATAAAAATGTACAGAAAGGTACTGGTCGTGGCAGAATATACCGTACCGCCTATGAAAAGTATTTTAATATTTTCAAGTTGTTGGGACCGAAGGTGTTAAAAAGATATCGCATCGTATATTTTTATTTCAAGGTGTTGAACAATTGACATTAAATGAATGAATGTGGATTTTTATCTTCACATTCGTTCACAACAGACTAGGATATCCGAACCACCTGACGTACCAGCTGAAAACAACTCACCTAAGGTACAGTACAAAGCAAGCTCTACTGTCGTATGTGGTTTTTATCTCTCATGCTGATTTTTGCTATAACATTGTAAATAAATAGGAATAATATTCCAGTTAATTAGGCCTCATGTTGTGACATATGTATATGTGTCTATGCATGCTCTTCGTTTCTGCATGTAAGCAAGCATGAGTGTCAGCTATTTGAACGTGCAATGCTCCACGCGATTTATGGTTACACTATTTATCATGCATATCTGCACGAAAAGCTTTATTTATATGAGGGACATGAACGAAACTAATTTTGGAGGAAAATTGAAAAAGGACGATTCTATTTAGATTGGCATATTTGGTTCCTGATATCACTTTTACACCTTCGAGAACCTCCATGGGGCCCTTATTACAATAATATCCAAATGTGGCTCTGGATAATCCAAACTCAATTTAAAGCGAGAAAACTGTCGGCATGCGACTATAAAATTAATCTCGTTTGCTTCGAGTTGATTAATAATCCTTCTCTGATAAATACGTTGTGACATCTGCTCCTGAGTTTTGTATGCCTAATTTACTTCCAGTGGTCTTCATTTCGTGAACGATCAATAATAATACGGAAATGATTGAAACCTTAACTGAAGCTTAGACACATTTTCCTAATTGCATTTAGATGTTTTAGGCGAGTATGTGTTATTTCCGACCTTGACAATATCATGTTTAGTTGCAGAGGATTTACAAGAATCCGTTATCTATAATTTCTCTTCTCTGTACGAAGGTGGTTGAGTGTTTGTGACAAGTAGAAAGTCTTAAGTAACAATAGGATAAATCCCAGAATGTGTCGGCACTGTTCATTAATTTGGAAAAAGAATACGTCACGCTATATCCGTTTGTCCTCATTTGCACGGTCTGATGACGATTGTAATACTTTGTATTTAAAAAAAAATATTATTCTTCAAGTATATTAACAAAATCTTGTGAATTATTTCTATTTGGCGTTATTATTCCTACTTATATGGTTTTGATATTAAACTTTTGGAGAATAATATCGTTTATATCTTCAGTCATTTTTATTGTGATTTGCTCAGACAATATAATATCCCAGAAAAGCTTGTAATGAAACATTATCGGAATTCCCAAACATTTTATTCTTACCAAATGAATACAAAGTATTGATATCACAGATGTGTTCGGTGCACGACAGTACCAATTTTAGTCCATTTGATACAGTACCAATTATGGTCCATTTGATATGTAGAGTCGATGTAGAGTGATGTCACCAGAAATGGCTACCATTAAAAGAAGACATTGTCAGACTGTGCTGTCCTTATACTAGTACTCGACAAGACAATAATTATTGCCAGGCTGCAAGGGAAAATGTTTTTGCTTGGCGCCACTGGACCATTTTCATACCAGGGAATGCTATTAGATACTATTCGTAGAAGAGAAAATAGCCTTAAACTACTCATTGCATAGGAGTTCGCTATAACATATAAAAAAAGAACGTATTCACTCGTATTATACGAAGGTTATAATAGCCTTCTCTACTACGTAATAATAAAAGTAATTTTTGTCAGACTCTCCATTAAACATAATGTGTTTGTGTTGCATTATCACCGATTTGCGATATTGAATTACTCAATATCTTTTGGTTTCCATCCCTACTTCTGCTTTTTCTTATAAATTTCTTCTCATATTATTATTGTTATTGTCATCCAACGTGTTATATTTGACATGTGTGTGGGTTTCTTCAATACTCACGTGGTAGCGGCGTCTGCCATCGCGATTATTGTACAGATCTCTCATGGGAACGTCAGGACATGGGCCCAGTAGCACATTCCGAACGTAGTACTGGGCGGGCGAGGCGCACGGAACCTTGCAGCGCAAGGAGGCGGCACGAACGGTGAATCAGGACAAGAAGGGGTGAGGAAGGGAGAGGGGGAGGTGTGGAGGGCGAAACTGCAAGGAATACGCCCGTCGTTTGCGAAGTCTTCCGAGAAGCGCGACGGCAAGAAATGAAGGGAGCGTTAACGGTCCTCATAAACCTGGAGGTGCACATCGGCGCGGTGCGGCGCGGCCGAATGAATCACAGCGGCGAGGGCCACAAGCGTTGGTCGTCTGCGCGGCGTGGGCGCTGGGAATCGGGTGGTGAAGCATGGTCCAAAGGAACGGGACTGCGTAGCGCAGGGCAGAGAGGGCATTCTTTATGTGGACCAAAATTTGGTAAAAAGCAATCTCATTTAGGGTTGGGTGAAAGCAATGTTGGATTTTTGAAAGTCAGATCATTTTCGTCCGGTTCTAAGATCACTACCTTCGGTGATTGGTACCTGAGGCGTTTGCGAATCAAACATTGCTCATTCCATTTGTGGCAATTACCCAACACAAAAATTTCGCGTTTATAAGCGGCTTGCTACGAACGGGATATATTCTCGCCGATTTTTTATGATTAACTGATGTAAAAATTGTATTTGAAGTATACTCCTACGTGATGTTATGGAAAAGCCTCCTAAACTTCGCAAATATGCAATACAGTTAATATTGCTAAATGGTAGAATGAGCTGGTTTTAATAGCAATCGCAATTAGACTTATCTTATGCCTTGAGCTCGAATTTTCTTCTAATTCTTCCCGGTCTTCTGGTTCACCTTACTTTTCCCGCAATACACGGTCGGAATCGAAATAAGAAAAACTCTTTGTTTATCCTCCTTTTCTCTTTCATATGGCTTCCATTTACTCGGCCCCTCCCTCTCCCCCTCCCGCTCCCGACATCCTGACCTCCGAACTATTTTCCTTGGAGCAACTTGCGTGTCAAAATCAATACTACGGATACTTCGCCTGCGCGCCGAAGGGCGACGATTTCTCATTAGCGAGCGCATTTGCATGTGCGACTGTGTGTGAGTGTGTACATGCGTGCGCACGCGGGGGGAGGGAGGCTGCTGCACGGGCCTTTCTCCTGGCCTCCTCCCCCTTCCCCTTCCGCTCGCGCGTGGACCGCGACGCCGCCACCGCCGCTGCTGCTGCCAGAGAAAGTGGCTGTCTGACCCCTTAGGATTCTGCGCTGGGAGCACAGGCGAACGGTTATTTAATGCTTCCGTTTTGTGTTCTCCTTTAGAGACTCCTGCCAATGTTGGAGCTCACGCGTAATGCACGTCGTGTATTGCATCTCGTTAGTTAAAGCGAATGCGAAGTTTGAAAAATGATAAAAATTCCATATCTTTTTTAGTCGCTAGTGCTACGCTTGCTCGGTTACATCTCTACTCAATCTTGTAAAGCGTTAATCGCTGTATGAGAGAATGTAAAACAAAAAAAAATATCCTTTCAAGCACGTTTAACGTATTGATTCCATTTTCATGAGAAAATATATATTTTCTTGTGTGTCATTCAGTCCTCTTTTCTGTTTGTTACATTTTCGACGAAGTTGTCTTCATTGTGAGTGTCAGACTGTTACAGAAAGTTCATTATCTAACGTTAATTTGTACTTAAATATTTTCTACACTCCGATCATAAGGCGTAACTTTCGTGCCGGTACAAAAATTGTCGTAAGAGCTCACCGCTATATTTCTTATTTATAGCTTCACAGACACTAGAAACGACCAAGGAAAACGGAGTTGCGACTATTACTTCGAATATAATTGCAGGAAGCGGCAACGAGACATTTTGTTTCTGCTTACGCAACAGTCAAAGAAATTGGCTGCAAACTGGCAATCTAGAAAACTTAATTTACCTTTAGTACGTCGTAATTTGTTCTAGAAAGAACAGTTCAGGTAACATCTCAGGACTACAAAAGAAGTCTTTCCTAAACAAAACAAAAAAAACAAAAAGAAAAAAAATAATAAAATAAATTACTACTGTTATACGAGTTCAGAATAGAAGTCAGAAGGGTTTCCAATATATCTGTAAATAATAAAGGGAAGTCATTTAAAATATTTATTGAATAATATTTTATCTTATAGTGTTATTAACGTATAGAAAATAAGTGTACAATATCGGCAGCAATGTAATAAAACGAGACTAGTCGATTCCCTTCTAAAAATTAAGATGAAGTCACATTGTTGTGCAACTTACGAGCCTTACTACTGAATGCTGCATCGTTTCTTACTTCTTCAGTATAATAATAAGAAAAAGAGACTGTGTATTGTAAGCACCGCACACGATTTTGGTGTCCGTTATTGAAACAATATTTAGATAGAAATAGCTAGGCATCGGCTGCGTCTGCCTGTGCGCCCGCCCGCCCGCCCGCCCGCCCGCGGCGGCGAGCAGCCGGCCCCCGTTACGCAGCTATTGTGCGCACGGGGAATAAATTATTGCCTGCCACAACCACCGCTACCGCCTGCATCACAGTGACCATTACCAGTGCTACCAGCGGCGTTTCAGAAACGCTTGCATCGTCAGTATTGGAAAGATTTGGCTGCTACAACAAGTGACACGTTGCCAAAAATATCGGTGTTGAGGAAATCGTGAGACGATCATCGCGAGTATCAATTCTGATGTCTCTATTTCCGTCGCTGACGATGTTCACGTTTGTAGCGTGAAAACTGTAACGACAGTTGAAGGTTCTTTTATCGATAAGTCCACAACGGGGTCTAGTATCAGCGAGTTCTGGCGGTGATGGGCGTGACAACTGTTGTCTGGCATCGCCACCGTTGAGTGCTGAAACTCTCCCACACCCATCTCTCTCTCTCTCTCTCTCTCTCTCTCTCCCTCTGTCTCTCCCCCTCTGTCTCTCCCCCTCTCTCCCCCTCTGTCTCTCCCTCTCTCTCCCTCTCTCTCTCCCCCTCTGTCTCTCTCTCTCTCTCTCTCTCACGGTGGTAGAAGCGTCGTTTTAGAATCGGTATCAAACGTATAGATGGCAAAAAGCTGCTGTGTCCACCCTCACTAAAATCGCACACTGCCATAATCGCCACTTTTAACGTTTCCATTTTCCCGAACCTGCTTCGACGCATTTCGTATACTCTGTCACTAAACTGATCGACCTCCTCGGAGAGGATGTTCTTGAAACTAGCGAAAGAGTGTTGTACAAGGACGCTAAACGTCCTCCCACCGATGACGCAGCGCCGGTTTGGCAGCATTCATTGTTTATACTTTTTTCACCACCGTGACGTTGCGAAGCGCTAGGGCGATTGCATGACCGCACAACCGGTCGAGAACCGCAGACGTGCAGTAATTAGCCTTTATATAGCTTGCGGTCAGGCACATCTGCGATGCATTTTTAAAAGTAATTTACTTGAAATAGGTGTCTAGGTGTCTGTTTGAGTAAAAATTAGAGATTGCATTTGAGAATGTATGAACCTTCAATAGCGCGAGTGATGAAAACCATAATTACTTGTTAGATTACGTACTATTATAAATTAAAAATTGTTGAAGTTGCATTCACTCACGTACTCTAAAAGACCTGTTGCGGAATTAAAGGATCAAATTATTCACGAATTCTTGAGGTAGTGATGGCCGTTATATGCGTTTAGAATCATGGCTCGAATCATTCTTTCGGTACCTCGAAGATCTTTATGTATGGCGATCCGTCTTAGTAAACAGACAATAAATGCTCTCTAGTCAGTGCGTCACAAATTCATGGAAGTTAGATTGTGCACAAGCGCAATACTACTGGGTAGGAAATGTGATTATAGTGCGATTTATTTAGACATGCACTTGACGTAAATCAGCTGTTGCGGATTCATCCAATCTGGAGCTTATATGTCGCTACACTAACGCCACTGTAGCGACATATAAGCTCCCGATTGGATGAAACCGTGAACAGCTGATTTACGTCAAGTGCACAGTTCAATAAATCCTAGTACAGGTGAAGTGTCTTTAGGTGCCTACTGCGAGGAAGTGACAACATTAATCTGTCGTCGAATCCCTGCCTGGAATCTGTCGCAAACGCTCACCCCTTCTCCGTCCCCTCCCCCGCTCGGAGCTTCTGTGCTCCGCCCCGTCCCGTGCGCCGCGCCGCGCCGCGCCGCGCCGCGCGGCGCCTCGCGGTGCCGCGCCGTCGCCGCCAGCGCGCGCTTATCTTGTGGGGAGTATTTTTAGGTCGGGGGCTCGTGTGGGCAGGAAGTGCTGTCGAACGGGCCGGGGCCGGGCGGGGGCGGGGCGGGCGCAGAGGCGAGGCTCGGCGAGACCGCCCGGTGCGACGCCGCGACGCCGTCCAGGAACGCCCTGCCGCTGACACTGAGACTGACAGCGCGCGCCGATCGCTCGCCCCCGCGCGCTCCGGAACGTTACGCAATGAACGAGGCGCGCGCTTTTGCGGAGGACGGTGAACAGCGAGTCTGAAACAGAAGTGCGTGATATCCTGGCAGGGACGTCTCCACGCGGGATATTGAGATGTCTTCATGTATTGGAAATCCTTCAAGAATTTCATATTCAACTCGGAAAATATTTTCTCTCAATTTTTTATCCACACGCGAGGCTCGCTTGTACATGCGCCTTATGTAATATTCAATATTCTTTCAAATAAAGCATTGTAATGCTTTGCTTTGCTTACGTTGCTTGCTTGCTAGGCCTCGCTTGCACCCACAATGATATAGGCAGGCAAGGGCGTCGCAGTTAAAGCAGCAAACGCGTATTACATTACAAATTATTTAGATTTTATGGGTCCTTGGGAGCTAAGTCCCTTCAGAAGACTGCAGGATGGTGGATCAGCACAAGTGAAAATGAAAGACAGAATATGTTTTAGCAAATGTCGAAACAAAAGTCCTTTACTTACATAAAATGAAGTTATACAAAAAATGAAGTTACATCTAAGTTACGTGGAGACCTCCGCCCAACTGAACGATAGCTCGGAGAATCTCTCCGGGCAGGGCCCTTCCGCTTGTTTTATAGTAATCAGAGCTTTTTTTGTAATCATACGCTTTCACGTGGGCTGCATGTGGCTTCCCCCTCCCAAACCTGATGCGGCCAGAAGGCGCTGAATAGGCCCTCTGTGTTTGTGCCCGCGCTGGTCATATCGTCTGCCGTCCGTCACTTTAGACGCTGATGGGGGTCAGCTGGGGTCACATGTCGCAAAGGCCATCGTGCTTAAACATTCATATTTATTGGTACTTCCCAGTTGACGGGTATTTCCCAATTGAATACGTTATGATAAAAAGCTCCCATGAAGTATGATTATACTCATTACAGTTATATCACAATTACAATTATTACAATTACACTTATTACTATTACAATCATTACACCTTCAATCACAATTATTACAATTACACTTATTACACCTTCAATCCGTACAGCTACAATCATTACACCTTCCCCCTTTTCAAAAGTGAACCACCATGTGGTTTACTTTTACTCAACGAACATATCGAGTGGACCGTCTGAGCCTCTTGGGCGTGTGATCTGGATCTATACTGGATGGCGTATGCTGTCCATCTGCTGTTGCCTCTACGTCGGCAAAGGTTGGCTCACGGGTTATTGGGAGGGAACGTGTTGATAGGACAGGAGATACTTTGTCGAGATCCCTTTGGTAGGAGACCACAGGTTGATAGGTATTTATTACCAAGCATCTCTCTCGTGCCTGTGCCCAACAGTCCCTGGGACTCCATTTGTCCCACAACCAAAAACCACATTCTCTGCAACATTTGCAACAGCAACAACTACAGCAAGTAATTATTATGAACAATACAAATACAATTAGTGATCCTAACCATGTTGCGCCTTGATACCAGACAGAAGGAAGAATACTTTCTTCTTGGTCTTTAATCAGCCCTTCTATTTCTGATACCTTGTAGCTCGCTATTTTTAAATCATCTGCAGAAGTTAGAATATTCTGCAGAGGAGTATCCAGATCTAAATTAGTTAATTTCTCCTTTGTCTCCTCATCAAAACAACAATCAAAATTTGGAGACATTACAGGTAATACGTCCAGCTCAGTTCGATTGACTTCTATTTGACTACTAGCATATAAGGTCGCGGAAGCAGAATAACCTTTGCAACCTTTTGGTAGGTGTAGTTTACCTTGGTTTTCTAAGACAATATTTCGTGTTCCTTGAAGAGGACACAAAATTGCAAATCTTTCGGGGCTCGGTGCAACGTATAACCACTCATTACTTAGATATAGCGAGATCCAGTGTGTTCTTGTTAATTTAACAATTCTTTTGTCACACACATCTGGAACTCTGTTATTAGATACATGTAGAAGCGTAGCTTCACAATCTACATCTGGAACATATGTATATACTGGTACTTTCTCTTTACAAACAAAATTAATTTCATTAGGATTAAAACAATTACTTAGTTCATTGGAAGACATCTTTCCATATTTGTTATGCATAGTGTCCTTAAATATATATTCTCTATTAAAATTAAGATACATAAATGTATCGTCTTTCACTCTTGCTGGAAAAGGTAATACTTTATACAATTGATATTGAGTGTTTGAAATAAGAGGTATTTGGATTACATATACAAAATAGTTCTGAAAAGAATAGATGATAGGAATTATTAATCTACTTAGTTCACTAATAGGAAAAGGAGGATAGTCCAGGTCCTCCTTTGGTTTACCTTGATCCATATAACTTTTTATTTTATTTGGTGTGACCAGTTGAGGTTGTAACACACCATCTTGAGCATGAACAAATGCATCTACTAAAATATCGAACGTATACCGACTTTCCTCAATTCCTCTCTCTACTTGTTTCAATTGTTCATTCATCATGGATACTACAGTGGTTGATTCCTCTAATTTGTTAATTGCCATGGATGCTTTCACTGCAAAGTTCTTAAATTTATCAGCTAACATTTTCTCATTCTTATCTATTTTATACATTGTAGAATTAAATGTGAGAATGGCTGATTTGATTACTGTCATCTGTTCTCCCGAAATTTTTAAAAATTCTCTTTGCTCGTTCTGAATTGTATCAATATGCTTTTGATAACTTTTAATTTCAGATTCTGTTGCTGTGCCAAACAAAATTTTGCTAACCTCTCCAATAAAATTTAAAACACCTCGCTTCTGTCGACCATAATTATTTTCATTTAAATAACCCGCAATTATATCTTTTAAAGAATCTACATAACGAATCTTTGATCGAGAATAAGTTGCGAATGCTGTACAATCCGTTAAATGATACCATGATTCATTTGAATGTTTTTGACATACAGTTAATACTTGAGCCTGATGACTTTTAGTTTGTTTCCATAATTCTTTAATAGGGTTTAAATCTATGTAATTTACAAACTTCCATTGAGTTGGTGACAACAAAAGTGTACCTATTTCGTCGAAATATACTCCTGCTGACGACGATATTGGAGAATTTTGACTTTCCACCGTAGTCGGGTGTTGTAGTGCAATTAACAACAGCTTAAGTATCCAAATCGCGATCATCTTGCGAATTTTCCTCTGAAACAAAGTATGGTTTCAACCTATTTACATGAACTCTAAGTCGTTTACGTTTTCCTACTTCTTGTAGAACAACATCAGATCCCTCATTTAAAACTTCTTGTATTTCATATGGACCTTTCCATAGCGGTTCTAATTTATTTCTTTGCTCTACTTTTACTAAGACCTGGTCTCTGATTTTAAATTCCCTCTTTCTACTTCTTTTTTCATCATAATATTCTTTCTGCTTTTCTTTCTGTATCCTCAAATTTTCTCTAACCCTTTCATGACAAACTTGGAATTTAAATCTTATTTCCTGAACAATATCATCGTATGTATACAACGGAGTTGTATTCGCTTGCAATTTACCCGGTAAATTTGCTTTCCTTCCAAACAATACTTCATATGGGGTATACTTTGTACTCGTGTGGACTGTTGTATTATACGTAAAACTCGCAAATGGTAACCAATCATCCCAGTCGTTATGTGGCTGTTTACAAAAACATCTTAAATATTCCACTAACGTTCTGTGCGTTCTTTCGAGCGCACCATTACTTTCTGGATGATATGCACTAGTATTAATTTTCTTTATTTTACGTAATTTACTTAAATTTTGGAATAAACCACTCATAAAATTAGAACCTTGATCGGTTACTATCTCATTTGGTATACCGAAAATACAAACGATAAAATTATTAAATGCTTTTGCTGTTTCTTGTGCGGTTGAATCAGAAAGCGGGACCGCGATTAAGTATTTACTCAAATTGTCCTGACATGTTAAAATATATTTATTCCCTTTAATTGTCAACGGTAAAGGACCTACAATATCTAAGTAAATCTTTTCCCACGGTGCCTCTTTAATATCAGTCACAATAAGTGGTTGTTTCACTGGTAACTGAGTTACTTTATTTAATTGGCATGTCTTACAAGCTTTAATAAATTTCTCTACGTCATTTGACATGTTCGGCCATGAAGTATATAATTTAATTCTCTCTAGAGTTCTTTTGATTCCTTGATGACCTCCAATGGGACATTCATGCATTTCTTTAATAATTCTTTGCCTATTCTCCACGCTAACCTGACAAGAGACTACTGGATATCTACTTAACGCATCTGCATTGACATTCATTTTTCCTGCTTTATGTATCACTTCATAATCGTATTCCTCTAACAATAATCTCCATCTCATTAATCGAGATCCCGGATCTGTTACATTCAAAATCCACGTTAAAGCCTTATGATCTGTCACGATTGTGAATTTTGTTCCTAATAAGTATGGACGGAAATGTTTACAAGCCCATACGATAGCTGCGAGTTCTTTTTCTGTAATAGAATAATTTAACTCTGCTTTGTTAAAAGTTCGAGATGCATAAGCAAGCGGCTTATCTTTTCCTATCTTTCCTTGACTAAGTATTGCTCCAATAGCATAATTACTCGCGTCCGTTGTTAGAATAAATGGTTGTTGAAAATCAGGATACTGAAGTACTGGCGCTTGTGTTAATTCTTTCTTTAAAGAGTCAAAACTACTCTGCTCCTCTTGTTCCCATTTCCATTTACTATCTTTCTTTAATAACTTTGTCAAAGGTATAGCAATTGTACTAAACTTGTCAATGAATCTACGATAATAACCTGCCAAACCGAGAAATGATGTTATGTCTTTGATATCTTTTGGTATTGGAAAATCTCTAACGGCTCGAATCTTTTCTGGATCTGGTTTTACACCATCTGGCGTTACCAGGTGTCCTAAATACTGTAATTCTGTTTTAATAAATTCACATTTATCTGGTTCTATTTTCAAATTACATTCCCTTAAATTTTGAAAAACTTCAATCAGCTTCTGATTGTGTTCTTCCAAAGTTTCTCCGAATATTATTATATCATCTAAATAAACCAAACAACGACTACCTAACGTTCCTGATAATACGTTATTCATAAGCCTCTGGAAGGTACTGGGAGCGGATTTCAAACCAAACGGCATACGCTTAAATTCATAATGTCCGGTGTTAGTGCTAAACGCAGTTTTACCTTGATCTTCTTCCGCTATTGGCACTTGCCAATATCCACTCGCGCAATCGAGAGCTGAAAAATATCTAGCCCTACCTAATTTGTCCAATATCTCTTGAATATTTGGAATTGGAAAACTGTCTCCTATAGAGGCGTCATTTAACTTTCTAAAATCTACACAGATTCTCCATTTTCTTTGGCCTGATGCGTCTATTTTCTTCGGAACGATTACTAAAGGAAAATTCCAAGGACTCTGACTTGGTGTAATTATATCTTGTTCGAGCATAGACTGAATTTGTTTTTCTACTTCAACTTTATGTTTTTCCGGTAACCTGTAATTCTTTAGAGTAATCGCTTTGCCTCTCGGGATTCCTGGTGTAGGAATCGTGTGTTCGACTCCTCTCGCACTCGTTAGTTTGTCTCCTTCTAATTTAAAGATATCCTGGAATTGATGACAAATTGCCCGAATTTCTCTAGTACCCTCTTTAATGTGCGAAAATCTTAATTTCTCATCTAATTTACGAATTCTCTCAGGATCTTTCGAGTGATTAATCCATTCTCTTTTCGACGGTACTTTTCTTAATACAGGTTTCACATTAATTACCTGCTCTTCCTTTGTAACATTTACGCATAAGCACTGAAACCTATTGTCTTTACATTTCACTAGTCCACACGCTATATAAACACCTTCTTTTAATTTTTGATTTTCAATTAATCTATCACCTACTTCTGTGGTTGGTAACGATACTATCGTTTCACTTTCAGCGGGTACTCTTATATCAAAAGGGATGTTTAATGATATTCCATACGTACTGAGACCATCTTGTCCTAATATCATATCGAGTTCGTGTGGCAAACTGTTTACCACATAAAATTCGTGTTTACGAGGTTCTGATGCGTTCTCCAAGACAAGTAGTATTTTACCAATTACTTTTAAATTATTCCCTGTAATTCCTTTTATTATTATTTGTTCATCTGCATGCTTTATTTCTCTTTTATTTCTTATTGCTTCTAACTTTACCAACGATACCTGGGACCCATTATCTATCAATGCTACACCCATTTCACCCTTCAATTGCTTACACAATACGTATATTTCGTATTCATTTAGCTCGTAATGTCGATCTAAATTTCTGCAACCTCTTTGTAACTCATTTACGTTTAAACCTCGAGAACTACAGACCCTTGCTATATTCTCGTCCGGAGATTCACCTGTCTCCGCGTCACTTCGAGTCGCGATCTCTTTAGTGACTTTTCGGCTACAACCTAATTGTTTGCCGTTCCCTATTTTAAGGAAAGAGGGAATTGTTCGCGTCGCAATCCCTTTGCGCACCGCCATTTACTCGTACTTGTGGGCAGCACCCTGCTTGTGCTTCGCAACCCTTTTCTGAATCGCAACCTGCTTTTGCTTCGCAACCCTTTTGCGAACCGCAACCTGCTTTTGCTTCGCAACCCTTTTGCGAACCGCAACCTGCTTGTACTTCACAACCTTTTTGTGAATCGCAACCTACTTGCCTAGGACTTATCTTCGGTTGCTCAGACAGCCCTGCTGTCCGTTTCCCTGCGTTCTGCAATTTCTAGCCTCGTGCCCTTTCTTATTGCACTTCGCACAGGTCGGTACTGGTATACCCGTACATTCTCGCGCCTTATGTCCTATTTTCTGACATCGGAAACATGTTATACTTGCCGAATTAACTTCTTTTCTTACAATCGAATGTTTCTTTGAATTGTTACGCTGATCATAGCGTGGTAATTGCTTAAAATTCCCCTGATTTGGATTACTGAATTTGTGTCGTTGCGACAAAATAGAACTTTCCTCCTCTAATGCAATTTCAATTAACTGAGATATAGACTGATCTTCTCCTTTTGTTTTTACCATTGTTTTTATACGATCATCAACTATTCCTTGAACAAAACATATCTTAACTATTTCTTGCATGATAGCAATTCCTCACGTAGAAGGAGGATCATCAATGCGCGAACCCCACTGAATTATAGTTTCATTAAAATTTTGCCTACTATTAAATAGTTTACTTGCATGAAAGTCTAATGTCCTTCTTGTCGCGTAATGTTCCTCTAAAATGTCACGTACGTCTTCCCACGATGATCTTCTTTTAATCATTAATTTTGCTTTCGCATCTCCGCATATTTTTGCTTCAATAAATTTTAAAAATAACCCGTGTTTACTAGGATGAACGACTTCGTACGCGGCTTCTACACTTTCTATAAATTCTCGCAGTTCCCTCGGATTACCCTCAAAGCTTTTTGGTACTAATTTGATTGCTTCCGGCACGGATATGTAATCTTGCTCGGTAGGAGCACCTTGACTATCAGCCATCATCCTCAATTAGCTAACACAACTAGATAAACGCAATACTCAAACTTCGACGTTTCCTACGCTCACGCGCGCTCTACAAAATACCTAACACACTTTGGATCAAGATAACCCAGAGGTTGGACTAACCTTTACAAGATGAAGAGTTCTTCTGAAGGCAACCAAATGGAGATCGCTGCTACGGTTACGTTGCCGGCTGCACGTATGGCTGAACACAGGATGGCACCTCGGTACACCAGGCTGCTGCTGTTGTAGTGCTCAGAAGAACCAAGGACTCCGCCAACTCCTCTCGGAAGGTTTCGCTGGCCAGGCTCCACCACGATCACGCTGGTGAATACGTGACTCCTTGAAGAATTGAAAGAAATGACTTTTGCTAAAACTGTGCTGAGCAGTGCTTCTGATTTTGAAGGATCCCACCGCTGCCACCATGTAATGCTTTGCTTTGCTTACGTTGCTTGCTTGCTAGGCCTCGCTTGCACCCACAATGATATAGGCAGGCAAGGGCGTCGCAGTTAAAGCAGCAAACGCGTATTACATTACAAATTATTTAGATTTTATGGGTCCTTGGGAGCTAAGTCCCTTCAGAAGACTGCAGGATGGTGGATCAGCACAAGTGAAAATGAAAGACAGAATATGTTTTAGCAAATGTCGAAACAAAAGTCCTTTACTTACATAAAATGAAGTTATACAAAAAATGAAGTTACATCTAAGTTACGTGGAGACCTCCGCCCAACTGAACGATAGCTCGGAGAATCTCTCCGGGCAGGGCCCTTCCGCTTGTTTTATAGTAATCAGAGCTTTTTTTGTAATCATACGCTTTCACGTGGGCTGCATGTGGCTTCCCCCTCCCAAACCTGATGCGGCCAGAAGGCGCTGAATAGGCCCTCTGTGTTTGTGCCCGCGCTGGTCATATCGTCTGCCGTCCGTCACTTTAGACGCTGATGGGGGTCAGCTGGGGTCACATGTCGCAAAGGCCATCGTGCTTAAACATTCATATTTATTGGTACTTCCCAGTTGACGGGTATTTCCCAATTGAATACGTTATGATAAAAAGCTCCCATGAAGTATGATTATACTCATTACAGTTATATCACAATTACAATTATTACAATTACACTTATTACTATTACAATCATTACACCTTCAATCACAATTATTACAATTACACTTATTACACCTTCAATCCGTACAGCTACAATCATTACAGCATCAGTAGCGTGAGCGCGTAGATAAAATCATTCTCCGCGTATACTTTAGAAATTTGATTGACAGGCATCCAATTTACGTATTGCCCTCCTAAGCCTCAAAGAGCGTAACTCATGAACCTGATACTTGAGATACCCCTTTTAGGTTTAGCAGGGCAGTAAATCCATCGACTGATCCCGACCAACGTTGAACGAGTGTAACCGCGCGTTCGGCGTTGCTGAGAGATGATGCTCTTTTACCCCACGTTTATAAGGAATCAAACACGAAGGCATGCTATTCTTTCTGCTCTTTCATTAGTTCATCAGTTAAAATACACTTCAGAGACAACTGACCACCCAACTCCCTGCTACTGGATGTTGACAGCCCCTGTGCAATTAGAACACTAATCACCTAGCATTAGTTGAGAAGCCACTGGAAAACTCGACAGAGGACGCTTGCCCTTCCGTCAAAGAGTTTGTCCCCGCCTCTAGTTTGTTTACTACGCGGTACATCTAAAAATGCACGTGTTTTAATCTTTCTATCAAGTGAACTAATAGGCATTTTCAGATTACTCAACATAAGAATAACAGTTCCAATTATGATACGTTTCGCGATAAATCCAAACTTGGTGCATGGGCCACACGAACATTTTGGTGTACAACAGATACGGTTATTCCAGAACCAACCATTTCTGAAAAGTAAAAAGCTAGTTTATTCAAACGCGGCGATTTATTCCATTCAATGACGATGACTGATAATTTCAACACTCAACAAGCGAGAGTAGATCAGTTTGTATGTGTACACTGCTAACCGAATGGTCAACAAGAATAACTGTACGTGCTCTGTGGTTGATTAGTATTCTTATTAACCACCCAAAGAATCGATGAAGAATATATAGGATATATAGGATCAAAATATATAGGATAGGAAATAAGGCACTATGAACCAACCAAGAACTAGGGATTGAGCGTGACGAACGTCTACGGTGGATGATTTTCGTCACGCAGCTGAGTTCAACCACAGTCTGAAGGAGAATTTATAGCGTCCGGCTATTCTGATTGGAAGTTATGCGTAGTTTTTCCTATCAGAACCACGCGAATATTGAAGCAGCACCTTTTAACAAACCGGTCACGGACCATGCGCGAATTATCCTTCCTCATCCTTGATCCACCCTTTCCCTCACACACAAACACAAACACACACATACACACACACACTCAGTTACAGCACTGCACTAACACATATGTCAGGAGTTAAGAGCGTGTTCCGGGTGGCGCGTTGCCCTGCTGGTGGTAACTCCTAGATGAGGAAAACACAAGCCGAAGTGTAGGTCGGCGCCGGATGTCATCTTTCGGCAAGGTGGTACCCCGCCGCTTCCCGGGATAAAACATACACTACACGTACTGGAGTAATGCTGATTGTAGATGAGGTGCCCGGTAACACTAAATAATCAATCACGGAGAAAAGGTGATTCCACGCGGTGGAACTCTCTGGTCTGGTGGGTGAGCGGCGGCCGGCCGCGGGCCTCGCGCCGCGTGCCGCGGGCCGCGATGGCGCAACGGGCCGACGGGCAGCGGCGGAGCGGCGGCGAAGGCGGCGCGCGTTCGTTCACTTGCTGCGCGGGTTCCGCAACCGGCGCCGCAGGTGCTCTGCCGCTGCCACCGCCATTGCCTCTCGCGGCCCCCGCTTTAAAAGCGCTTCGAGGAAAGAAGCTTCCCTCAACACCAGCCGTCAGTTGGACTAATCACAACCCAAGGGCGAGAATCACGGAGGGCCTAATGACGTATTCTGACCGACATCCAATTGCATTTCGTACTTGACATCCGGGATCATCTCAGTAACCTCGCTCAAACGTTCCTCAATCCACAAACTGCTCAAGTCATCAACCGAGCTTTCTGAGGCACTCTGTAAAAAAGCTGTACCGTGAGGTTTCGAACTTCATTTGTGTGAAAGTTGGAGAATGTTTTTGATAGTGTTATTTGACGCGCTAGTTTATTTCGTGTTTTCTGCCTTGAGGTTTCGCATACACTTATGTAAATAGATGAGTTCTGTTAATTTAGACGAGTTAAAAAATACTAAAAGATTGCGATGGGTCATGTCCTAGCATAACAAGTTGATAGGGTATAATCGATTATAGATATCACGCTCAGATATTGTAACACTTTTAACTACATAATTAGTCTTGTATACATGTGCTAAATCTTATAAAATTCAATATTCTCGTTATAACACTGTAGAATTACCTATTTTCTTCGAAAAGTTCAATTGAAGGTGCAGTTTATTTGTGTTGCATAAAAAGTAAAATATTGTTTTTTACATGCATTTCACTGAAATGTCTACAAATTTGTCACTATCTCAGAAAAGATTAAAGATAATTGTAAGTTCAAAACATCTTTAAAAAACGTGTTGTCGGTGAATACATATGATTACGGATGTTACTGGATAACTGGTGTGGTCGCCACTCATTAGTCAGCTAGTGATTCGACATGCTTTGAAGACCCACTAGAAGGTCGTGCAAGAGTTAAAAACCCCTTGAAAACCTGATTTATTAAACGCGGCACCTCCATTTTAAACTTGTTCACTTGAGTCTAGACGTCCGAAATTACCGTTCGTCCTGCATGCATCTTGCGAAGTGGCACGCCGACCTTCCCGATAACAAGGGGCGACGCGTGAGGGGTTTCGTACCGCGTCCATCACCGCCAACCGCACCTGGCACCACAATCGCGGGCGTGCCAGTCGCCGCGCCGTCGTGCGTCTCCACCTGTCACTCCGCGTCCGATGAGCCGCCTCTCCTCTCCTCTCCTCGCCTCGCCTCGCGGCGGACGGATTAATGGCGATGGCAGAGCGCCACTCGGCGGCCCCAAGGAACGACCGTTTGATTTTCGTCACTTGACGCCTCCGCTGTAATTGGACGTTTCGCGTTTAATGCTCGCTGCTGAAAAATCGGAGAACTCGTTTGGGATGGTGCGGCGCGACGGCGACCTCGGCTGCCCAGACCAGCGATTACGCGTCGTGTTCACTCGGCGAGTGATGAACTGTTATGTTCGTGATAAAGCTGTGGGAGAGAAGTCGTCCCTGCCCCGCCCCCACCCCCGCCTCCGCTTTCCTGTCCCCGCCCCACCCTCGCCCTCACCGCCGACTCTTTCGACCCGGCCGAGCCGGTCCCGCTGGTAGTTTTCCTCGGGTTTCCTGCGTACTAACCACGCAATGGCTTTGCGCCTGGTTCCATCACGAGAAGTGGCCTCCTCATGTAATGCTTTCCTGCTTCAGCGTGACAGTGACCCTCTCTCCGAGATGTAATTAGAAACGTTTAGCTGCAAATGAAATAGTATAAAGCGATGGGTCAAAATAATACTCATCGTGCAGGAAAATACGCTTAGAAAAGCGCTGACCTGATGGGCACATCGTAAAATGTTACCATTACGTTATATTTTTGGCTACGTGAGAGCTCTACAAACGTATGATTATTCTGGCGTGTATTCCTAGGTCTTAAATTAATAAAGGTGGACAAGATTTAACATGCGCAGTATTCACTAATAGGATGTGACCCTTTCTTATTAAGCCAGAGTAAGCACTAAGCTTACTTAGCTCTTCATCTCAAGTATTAGATATTCCCCCACTCCCAATAATGATATTGATCTGTATTCATTGCAATATGGCGGGTTCAACAGACCAGCGATACGATGGGACAAAGAACAATTCCTAGTAATGACTTGGATGTGCAGAAAGTTATCTTAGACAGCTGAACAGCACAAACTTCACAGAAAAATAGATCAAGATAGACTCAACGGTGCATACCGGCCTTGTAAATGAAAGCTTGAGCCAATCGCCTGGGCGCTATTACATGGGAAGCAGTCGTACTCCTTGTTACTTAACCCTACCATATCCTTCCGTTTTTCAAGGAATAGAAAGAACGTCGAAGCGAGCTCATCGTGAGAACTCATTTCACGTGCTCGCGCTTCGTGTTTGTTTCATCCTGCACGTTTAGCCTGCTATCCTTAACGCCCAGGCGTAGATGCAACAGGGTGAGTTTATAGGAGCTGCGATGAACTACCTTAAACGGCATCCCTCACTAGATCCGTGATCTCATTACGAGAACTCGCAGGTTCCCAGGCGTTTGGCGTCCTCGTGTAACACGGCGAGGAGGCCCCCTTCGGTATCTGGGCGGAGGATCGCGGTTCGGGTTGCGGCGGCGTGCCTCTTCGCGCCCAGCGGGGGCGGGGGCGGGGGCGGCGGCGGCGGCAGGCGGCACGCGGGAGCCGCGGAGCCGTTTTACCGGTCCCCTGCCGCGGTAACTCAGTCAAACTCCGCCCCCGCGCTCCTCCAGTCCACCGCTCCCCAGCATCCCCACGGCTCCCACAATGCCTCCTCGTTCACCACGTCTGCCCTGGACGCCCTGCCCTTGTCACCGCCGCCACGTCTTGCCATAGGAGCCCCAGTAGCAGAGACGTTGCATTAGCGGGTGGTTATATTAATCTATCGTAATCGTTTGGTTGCTTTGTGGATGAGGTATTTGTGTCCTGCTCCCCCCCCAAAAAAAAAACAACAACAAAAGGATGCACAGAGAGAGGGCAGCAAATCGTTATTGTACTGGGGGGAAGGAGGAAAATTTAGTGATTTATTTCAATTGTTCAGTCCCCTCCCAAAGCCACAGAGAGCGCGATGTATTTGTAGTACAATATTAACTTTATCGTCCTTACGTTATTCCTATTAAAAACTAATTCTTAATAATTGGAAACCCTACAAAACTTCAAACTAAACAGTTATCTTTCTTGATTTCGAGCCCTTTGTTATTTCATAGGTATTTTGTAGAAAATACTCATGCATCGAAAACATAACCAAACCATCCGTCGGCGATCTCGCCTAATGACGTTTGGAGATTTGCTGAGTTGAGATCTTATATTTCACGTCAAATGGATTTAAATCGAACAGAATATTTAAGTACATAGACTATATATTAGTGAATTTACTTTCAACCCGCTTGCAATCCTCAACGTAATTCATACATGTGACGGGAGCTTTTGTTTCTTGACGTATTTTTTTCGAAGAAACGGACCATGGGCGGGGTTGGCTGCAGGTAGTAGCGGCTCGTAGATTTCTCTTCTTGAGAGGCTCAACCATGTCCAAAAAATGAGAGAATAAAACACAACGAAAAATACATAGCAGTAGCGGTGGGTGAGTTAAATTAAAGGGTTCTGCTGAAACTCATAACATTAGGGTACGGGGCAGTTGCTTTCCCCCCTCCCCCATATTTCTAGATGTATGCCTGCGTCCGTTCGGCACACACTCAAGTGATCATGGTTCGCAAGGCGAGTCGACACTAGATCATATTCCTTCTACTGTTCACCTACTGCTTTTGGGCGGTAATGGGGACTCTAGTGTCCTGACCACCGACTTTGCAAGAAAAAAATTTTAGAATATTAATAATTTAATTATAATATTAATAACTTCGAAATAATACTTTAATTTCTCGTTTATTGCGCTGAAAGCATTTTAATCTTGAACCCCGCAAACGTAGTTTTCTAGTTGTAACAGTACAGACTATCTCAAAATTTCGAAAGAAGTTTTTATTGCCTCTATCAACTTTCCGAGAAAGGAGAAAAATAATCGTGTCTTGTTAACATCAATTGAAAATTTATTTGCCGAGTTTTAGAATGCACAAATTTCTTGACTAATGCATGAAAGTCATTCCAAGGTAATACAACGGCCCGATGACATCTCATTGTGCATTGCTCTTGTTCTAAAGAGTAGGAATCGTAGATTCTGAGAGTAGAACTTTTATTTTATACACCGATTACGCAATGTTACACCTAGCTCGAACTGAGACGGAACCAATCTTCCCCGAACCAATATTAATATACTCGAAAACTCCCACGATGTTTTCAGTTATCATTTTCCCTTGACTCCTGAATGCTGCGTAGTGGTATTATATGATGAAGGAATATTAAATGGTGGCGGCCGCTCCGGTTGCACTAGAGCTCTATAAAGACAGGTATTTGTACCTGCCATATATCCGACATTAATCTCGATAGTTACAGCATGTGTAACAGGAGTGTAAACACAATTTCGTGTGTCGATAATTGTTATAAATAACAAAATCAATTCCTTTCAAACAGAATAATTCTTCAGATAATGTTGTGGTTTGAATTGTTTAATTTTCAATAGGTACTCAGTCAGTATGAATAAAAACATCGGCAATTCTATATGAAAATGTAATCATATATACGCTTCAATATATGTTTAGTATACTGTTTTCTACCCATTTCATTTTCAATAACGTCGGTAATAAAATAGTATCTTTGAAATTAAAGTTATAGTTCAAACACATTTCATATAAATACTAACGTCTTGTAATTGATTATAGTTTCTTCAGAACGAATATTCAAACATGTACTAGTATTTTAATTATATTTGAACATTCGGAAATATTATTGTCGGCACCAAATAAATGTTATGATTAATATATCTGTCAAATCCGGATTGAAATGGCGGGTATGAATACTGTCTTTTACAGCAGGTCCATGCATTTCATATTTGCCGAGCAGCGAGCTACTTCTCGGCCAATCCGAAGCAGTTGACGAATGTTTGTTTCCTTTAATGTGTATTAAATACCGCGTCGCGGTGGGTTAGGAGAGCTCCGAACGTTCGTCGCTCGACAAATTCCAAGCAACCCATCCATACTACTTCGGTGAGCGGTCGCGCGCTACTAACCGAATACAGTATGTGTGAAGCCGCCTTAGATGCGCTACTCTGCGGCGGGCAGCTTGAGGGCGGCTATCTAGGAACTCGCCGTTGAGCGGATTGAGTCAGTCGGCTTGTGTCGGATGGCTTGAATTGGGCGGCTTGAGTCGGGCAGCTTGAATCGGGCGGCTTGAAACGGGTGGCTTGAATCGGGCGGCTTGAATCGGACGGTTTGAGGCGGGCGGCTTGCCACGAGCGATGCGGCGGCGGCGGCGGCGGGCAGAGGGCGCGCGGCTGGCCGGCGGGGGCAGCTGAGCGGAGCCGTTCCGCGCGCGATCCGAGCTGCGATGCGGCCGGATCGCGTTCTCCGGTCGCGCTGCCCGCCGCCGCTTGCGACTCGCTGGTCGCCGGTCAACGGGACCGGTGGCGTTTTTGGGCGCTCTCGCCGTTTCCGCGGTGCTCGCCCTGGCAGACTACCTAAGAACGCTTTGCTAAGCGGCAACTTTTCAGCTCGTCAACTCGAAACCGATGTTGCTGTTTATATAGTGTCTCTTGAGCTTGTACATTATGCATAGTATATGAGCTGCGTGTATGGTACTGGTAAATAAACGGAACATTTTTGGTAATCCTTAAAATATACGTTGCCATATGTAACTTAAGTAATCATTGAAATATACATATACAGCGGTCAAGAAAGCAGTTTTCCGTACACTGACCAGGGTTTTGTCCAAAGGAGTCATGGGAGGTCCCAAAACCACATTGAAGAATCAAGTTTATTTTGCAAAAATAAAAGCAAAATATGCACATAGATTCGCCATTTCCAACTGTTCGCTCTGAACTGATACTTCAAGGCATTAAGCACACCAGCTCGTATAGCTGGCGGAAATATAAGTTTCGCGGAACAATGTGATCTTAGGTGATGCTCAAATGTTTTAAAAACTGTCCAGAAAATCGTCTAGGCCTGAACGGAACATATTGCCTCCACTTCATGGTTTCTCGCGCCACGAACTAGTTGCTTCTCCCTTGTTGGCTTTTCCTCCTGCCCAGGCCCCTTCCTCTGCGGCTCAAGTACCATCAGCGACCAACTCTCCGCGTCGACTGCAATAACGCAACCCACCTTTGCCGCCGCCGCTTGGCGTTTGGCGTCGTCTTGGCCCCCAGGCTGCATCTTTTTGCTTCTCCGCCTGCCACCGTTCGGCCCAACTGCACCTCGCTCTCCGTCGCCACTGCTGGTGCGTCATCGCTCGACACCCCTCCTCCCGCGCGCCCAGTCTCCCCCCGCCCCCTGCCCGCGGGCGGACGCGACCTTTGCACGGACGCGCTTATTATAACCGTAAAACTAATTCGAAAACAATGGCCGCGACCGGCGATCGGATAATGCTCCCGAGATTAATACTTTACTATGCATTGTTCAGGTATTTATTGCCGGTCCACGCACTGCAGGAGCGTTTTATTGGGCGTCTGAATGGAGTAATCTAAACAGCATACATCATATTGCGGCGAGCCTGCTGCTACCCTCACGACGCTCCAGTGGGCAGGAAGGGATGTCAGAGGGTGCGGCGATTTGAACTGAGAGGGCGAGCATTGAAAACGGATATTATAAAGAAGTAGAAGGAAACTCTTAGTAATAGATCCGTTGTGGGACAAATTGTTGCCTGATTTGCTCCGACCAGTAGACAGACCGTGTTACGTCAAAACAAAATGAATTGCCTGAGAAAATATTCTCCTAGAAATCGTCAATGAAATATTACGAAAATACTTGTAAATTTCTTATTATTATTATTTGCTTCAATAATACGTGGCAGGCAGCAAAGGAAAGACTTCTACCGATCGGAGTTTAAACAGACCAAACGAAAGTTAAAAACTGGTAGAGGTGACCAAATTGCCAACTATTACTTTTTTATTTGATAGTTAAGAAATAATAACAGTAAATAAACACATTATTAACTGTTTTGATATTTAAATTAAGAGGGGAACTCTACAAGTTTTCATTCATATACAATAAAAATTGTTTTTTGAGCAAATGTGAGTTGATTGAGAATTTCATAGAATCAAAAACAAACATACCTTGCAGAGAATTCTGTACTCAATCGTGAAATCGTAATTTTCTGTATACATTTTACTCTTCTCATTTAAATTTTTCGAATTTGAGCGTTCCCAATCAAGAGAATCAGAAACGTGAAAATAGGGTAAGCTGACTCGTGACATCCGGCAAAGAACTCGCTCTCCTGACTGACGCTAGCTCCACCGGCGGCCGAAGCTGCGCCACCGCCCTGCCGCGCCGCGCCGTGTGCGATAAACATCGGCGAACGAGCAAAGGCGCTGCGCGGCGATGTCTTGCGTTCGGCGGCGCAGAGGCGCGCGTGGGCGACGCCAGACAGGCCTTTGAAGCGGCGCCTGTTCGCTCTCGTCTGCCCCCCCCCCCCCCCGCGCGCCCGTCTGTCCACCCATCCGCCCGCTGGTTCGTCCTTCCTCTCGCCGGTCCGTCCTCCTGCATGCTCATCCGTCCTTCCACTCGTCCGCTCGTCCGTCCGACTGCCCATCCATCTGTCCACCCGGCCTTTCCTTCGCACACACGCCCATAGTCTCCTCCCGTTCGTGCGCCCTTCTTTCGTCCATTTGTCCGAACAACTATCGGCCCACCCATTCGTCCGTCTGTCCGTTCATTCGTTCGTTCGTTCGTTTGTTCGTTCGGCTGCCCGCCTGCCTGCCCACGCGAGCCCCCCCCCCCCCCGCCCGCCCGCCCCAACTCCCGCCCCCACCCGGCCCGCCCGCCCACCGTGCTTGAATGCCGCATTCTGCTACCGGCGGTACTTCCAACGCGCCCTCCTCGACCTCACGCGCTCCAACGCGAGTTGCCCTCTGAAGCAGAGGTCTCCAGTTAGCCTCTATGACCTCATTCTCACCTGTCGCCATTTGTTCTTGTTCAGCTTCTCTTTGCACGTCGCTTGCGTCAGTAAATACTTCGCTTCGACTCAGGCTGTTCTCACCTCGTTTCACCAGGCCCCTTTCTACGTCGCGTATCGTCCATCTTCATTAGCATCATCATTTGTATTAATCTTCTAAAACTTCCTCATTCTTCGTGTTCCTCCCAGTTCAAAAACGAAACGCTAGATTGGGATTTTAAGTAATTACTAATATTAAGTGCACCCCTCAAAGATATTCGCAATTATTTATAATGTATGTTACCATTGTTCAAGACATAAATTAGCTAATTAAATTTAAGGGCCTCACTGGTTAGTCGATGTGGACGAGTTACTTGCCTAGCGGAAAAAAGGTAATAGAACGAGATCTTGGTGACCAGGCGCCTTTGGTGGCAACATTTGTAACCGCTGCGGATTGCGAATTATATTACAAAAACATGAACGTCCATTCACAAACAAACCAGTCCTAGCTACACGTGGTAAGATTAGGCTGCAAATGTCTACAATTAAAACGAGCGAGAAGGCGCAGTTCCGCCGGTGAAAAACGCGAAGCGAAAGACATGCGACGCAGGCGACTTCCCCGTAAACACCAAACGACCGCCGAAGAGGCGACGTCAACCATTCAATTTCTCGAACTGCTATCGTCGATTTGAGTCGCAAGGCAGACCGGTTTTTAATTTAAAGCGGAACCCGGGTGCTGCGTTCGCACCCCGCCCCCGCCTCCCTGGGCCGCCATTAAATACTGCACGAGCGGAAGAGGCTTAATGGCGTGAGCGCCGTCACACCAATGAAGTCATCAAATTAGAAAGTATTTCAATTAAACCTTCCGTACACAGCGGCTCCTCAGTTTTTTTGTGGACTCCAATTAGCCTCGCGGTTTCTTTCGTGGTAACATTTGCATCGATTACGATTCTGTGACGATAGTTAACAAGCTACAATCCTCCTTCTATTCTACATGTCATTTAATGCGTCTTTTATCCTCAGTGTTGAAATGTCCATTAATATACACTTCAATGTCCACTTAATGCATAGCTCGTTTGGATTCTACACTTATTTGAAATGATTTCTTACAGCAGCATTTCTTACTATAGCACATTTCATACATCAGGATACAAACATTTAATTTCCTTAAGGCATTTATTTATTAAGGTCAATGAACAAACGAACGTGACATTATAATGCACAATTTTAACATTGACTGAGAATCGAATGGTTAGCCCTCAAACAGTCAACATATTTTCATTCATGAATACAATTCGAATTCATTCTTGAAATCCTTATTTTGCGTATTCTTGAGTTCATATTTATATCAAATCACCGCTATTATTGCGACCATTTCCCGCACTGTCGTTTCTCCCCACTATTTGTCATATTTGAAAGCGTTTGTGAGCGCAGCCGACAAAGCAGCGCCGCGCCGCGCCCTCTCCCTTCGATCTGTGCCCGCCCGCGGCATCCGTTGTTCCATCGATCGGCCACTTTTACCGTACCTCTCCTGACCTCCTTCCGCTTTGCGGGCACGAGATATGCCGTTCTGCTCTCTTGAAACGCCTTTAACTTTTCATTCCTCCCTCGGAGAGAGTTCACAGTTAAAGCGACTTTTCATTGCTTATTTGGAAACATATTTTAATACTAAAGTGCATATCACACTTTTAATCACAACCATGCTTCAATTACTGAATGTACACTCAATGAGTTGAGTTCGTGTTTTAAGGTGCGTAGGGAGAAATTAACTCGAAATGACTCTTGAATTAATTTAAAAGGAGTTGTGTTAAAAGGAGAAACGAAACAAAGAAATGTATTACATTCATATCTGATGAGGGAGACTAATGCGTTTTCATAAGGGATAACAATTGTAATGCAATTATCGCATTCGTAATTACGCACGATTACGATTCCAAGATCTCGTCGATTCAAAATGTTTACTTTTACGCTCCATTGACAATTGTAAATATTACTGATGTATTAATGTTAATGGATCATTTGTCGGCTTTAATAAATGAATATGAATTAATCTCCCGTTTGGGGCAACTGACTTTTTCAAAAGACTTTCATGGGCCAAATATGTAGTGACGTACCTTGCATTTGCACAAACCTTGCATTTAAACTCCTGTACCAGTTGCTCTGGGCCCGGCGCCCGCGAACTCTGGCAGGCGAGTTTGCTTGCGTCCTTGACATGGCCGTTGCACGTGCTTGACTTTGCAACTTGTAGATCTCCCGTCGCCGGTTCACAACACTACGACTACTGTGTACAAAACACATCCCACGGCGTGGGTTGGCCGTCCCCGAGAGCGCAAACTCGGCGCAAAGCCTCATTATCTGGGAAGCCCTGCTGCTCGCTCCCGGCGGATATATCACGCGCGGCTCGGCCCACCCGTTTGCTGCCTGACGCCTGCGGCCTGGAGAATGCTCTGCGACCTGTTGCGTCGGACGCGCAGGCCGTGGCGGAGGCGGTGGCAGGGGCGGGGGCGGGGCTCGGGGGTGTTGGGCCGCACCAATTTGCCGGGCTCGGTCTCTCTCGCTCCCTCGCTCGGCTGCTCATACCGTCGGCCGCTCGGTGTCAGCTTTGCGGGGGCGGCGCTGGCGGCGGTCGCCGAGGCTGCGGAGCGCTCGAGCGAGTGGTGAAGCTGTGTTGGGGGGGATTAAAGCCTCCTCGACCGCGCTCTCTCGCCCGGCTCTCCTCCGTTTCCACGCGTCCGCGCGTGATTCGGGCTGCAGCTGCTCGCGGAACCAGCCGCCGCTCGACGACCCCGCGGCAGAACGTTCGTCCCTAGGCACGCTTCCGCCGCCACGTCCGCCCTCGCGTGTGCCACCCACGCACTCGCCGCCACCGTCCGCAGTAATGTGGCCACCCTGGCAGGGAAGCTTCCTTTATCGTCTTGTACCATCGAACCTGCCTTCACGTTGGGCATTATAGGATACTAATCCCTTTATTCCTCATTACCCTTCATAACTATCGACGCTTCTCCAGAGGATAGCGAAATCGATTTTCAGATCACTTTTAAGACACAAATATTAAAAAATTAATAAATCCTACTGATATGCGTTTCCTTTATTCACTTTTCGTCAAGGCACAAACTTCTTCACCTAAGTTGTCACTGTTTCCCCTGTCACTGAAAGTACTTCTAAACCATCCCCAACCACCAACGTCCATCCCCGACGTCACTGCCGCCATCCGCGTCACTAGCACTTCCTCCACGCACCGGCACCATCTCAATCATCCCAATCACATTTGCTTGACCTGTTCTTCGAAACGCCCAACGACATCCGCCAGTCATCGGTTCCGCTCTCCATCCGCGTCTTTCCACCACCACCACCACCACCACCATGTCACGTGAACAGTTTCCTCCTGCCCTCTCTTGCACCACCCCGCCCCTCCCCTCTCCATCCGTAAGTTGGGTCGTCCCCCCCTCCCCGTGACTGTTCCGCCGGCAACAGTAATTTAACCGCGTCGGAAGGCGATGCCTCCCGCATGTCCTGCCCCTCCCTTCCGACCCGCCCCACCGCGTGCACTCCCGGGATTAAATTTAGTCGGGGAGGGATGCCGCACCGCGCCCCGCCCCGCCCCGCCCCGCCGCACCGCGCGTCTGCCTCGGAACGCACACCCGAGTGACGGCCAGAGGCGAAACGGAGCGGCGAGGGTGGCGAAGAAACAGCTGGATGAGGTGCGAAGTAGTTCGAACTACTATTCACACTGATATGTTCACCAGAATAGGTGCACTTAACATTCATTTTACCCTCCTTTATCTAAGAAATCAAAATGCTTTTGTGTTCCCCAAGAGACGACATTCAATCATTCAAGATTTCGACATTCGATGATTCAAGATTGCGGATGTGTACTGTTTTAATATGGCAGGGACTTGAAGTAATAGTTTGTATATTATTATGCGTAAGAGAAGTTTTCTAACTAAAAAGAAACAAAAATTCAGCGTTTGAATTTAGGTATTTTTGTTGTTTCATTTACATTGTGATGCCATGAAAAATATTTATTTGGATAATGCATTTGAACGGAATTTCTTTACTGATAAATGGAAAAATCCATTCGAGGAACATTGTCTATACTACCGCATTATAATTACCAGATAAAAATCCGCACAAAGGAACGTACAGACTACAGAAAAAGAGAGACAGAGGGGCAGGGCCGTGAGGGATAGCTGGATGTTAAGCGGCTTAGGGCAGGAAAAAATAAGAGCAGGTCATTGGCAACGGTCAGTAGTATAGTTATTGGACGGTCCGCTACTTTTGCTGAGCGACTGGTAAGCTGACTGAGTCTTTTTTCAAAATAAGTTCATGTAAGTAAGTAAAGTAAAGTAAAGTTCATGTAAGTCTACGTATGTCAAAGGGGATAGTGCGGGACAAGGATGAGGAGGGAAACATCGCGGGTGGATGCGTGCACGAAAGATCCGTAGCCCGTTTGTTAGGGTACTGCTCCGGCATTTGCGTTATTGATTGGAGATTCTACGGAAAACTATCGATCGGAGCAGCCGGCCGGTAGAATTCTCTTCCAGACAGAATTCGACCTAGTTATCTAGCCAGTGTCGAAAATCCTGCCACCGTCGGAATTGGAAACTTAGGACCTCCTCGTCAGACCAACTACAGGCACTGCAATTGCATGACATCTTGAGCCATCGAAGCCGGTCCAAACAGTGATTAAATGCGACTCAGCTCCGTTAGCTCGATAAGCTAGTCGGGATTCAAACACTAGGACCTCCTGGTCAACGACGCTGCAGAGGAAACTGCGATCGCGCTGAGCCGGAAGCCGCGTGTGTCGCGCATTAACGAGGGCAGCCAGCCGATCGCCCGCGAAGCGCACGTCCGCGGCCCTCCAATCTCCGTGGCCTGGGAGGCGAATGAAGTTGCGCTAACGAGTTAGCTCGAACTCCGCTGGGAGGAGGCGGACCTCCAGCTCCACTCCACTACCCTCCGCTCCACGCGCGCGCGAGACAAAGCGATCGATTTCCGGGAAGCGATTCTCTTTCGCGCTCGCGCCGCGCGGCCGAGATGCCTTCCTCTCTCTTTCTCTTGCCCCTCTTTCTCTATCTCTTACCGATTGCTGCAAGGGAGGCCGTCTGGGGAATTGCGCGCGTCGCGTCGGTTGCGGCTGAGGCCAGAATTGCATAAGTGCGGTGATATCCTAAGTATAAAAAATCCTGATATGCATAAGTGACAAGTTGAGACGCGTGTTGCCCTCGCTTATCATTCTTCCTTATAAACGGTTGTCATTGTAATTCAGTAGCTTTGTCGTGATAAAACATCTGAACGAACTGTGTATAAAATACTACCAAAATGGGTATGCTTCCCACCGGAGTCATATAGATTGATAAAAGAACTGAATTTGAAAATGAAATCCATTCATTTCAGAAACGACTATGGAAATGTGTATACTAAATCAACAACTAATAGCACCTAATCACCTATTTACGTGGATAATTTTGTAAATATCTGTCACCTCGGACGTAATAACCTTCCGTGATGCTGTGTGACTGTCAAAAATGCGTTGATTTTAACACCAAAATTGTCCGTGAGTTTAAGAAAAATCAAAGATAAAATTAAATGATGACTTTACCATCGTTATGCACTCATTGCATGTGAGATATGGTGTGCAACTCTTGTGATTAGATACAATTGGATAAAGAATAATTTGTTACGGCACTGTTCACTAACCTACATTTATGCTGCAATACCGTGAACAATGGTGGGACCTATCAACCTACAATCTCTTATCTTTGTAATCAGATTTCGTATTATTATATTCTCTTTAAGGGGCAATGAAATATTTTGTACGATTTGTAAGAAGCAATACAGAAAGAAACAGAGATACGAAACCACGTAGGTGTGCTACTGCTGTAAAGGAAATCATGTCCAGTCTTGCATCAAACAGATTTAAGTACAAAAAATAGAAGTTGGCAGATTATAGTATAGGGGGAAACTGGCGCACATGCAATCCATATCACAAGTTACGCTGGAAGGCACTTTGCCACAGTGCATAATTCGGGAACGATTTATATCTTAAAACAGGGTTTCCTGGTCCTCTGAGGGACACAAGTTTTGTTTCTTATGCCCTAAACTGCATTATGACGTTTTGGACGTTTTATGACATTTTTGGGGAAGGAACTCCCATTTCGTTTCACGGTTTGTCAGATTGTTCCAAGTTTGGTTATCGCATGAAGGTATTTTCACTTCTTAAACACCGATGATAAAACAAATGACGATCATTTTCGCGGGAACACCTATAAAATATAAGTTGGAATAGAGATATAGAGAACAGTATAAGATATTGACATGGCGGACTGATGAAATTTTGGTCTATCGAGATATGAAGCTGAGATGTGAGATGTTTCCTTGAACGCGTTCAGGTATTTCAGCGTCCACGGGTCATAGGCGCATACTCCCAATTACAACTCAGAACATTCGCATGCATTGGGCATTCGATATAAAAGCGACATTTCACACGACATCTGAGTTCCCATAGAAGATTCCCTACGGAGATACGTGTCACTCTGTTCCCCATTAGTCCTTTATCGTTAAAATGTAAGAGATCGTCAGTGTCGGCAAATATCTTTGGATGCTATATTTTTATCAGTTATAAGCAAAGATTTGTACTCGGCAAGACGTTCTCCTCAGTCGATGCTGTCTACGATACGATGTAGCTTTCGTATCATTTGCTTCCAATCCGATCATACATTCAAATATAGTACTACCAAACATCGCGTAAAGAACGAAGATGATGTGCACATTTCTATCAGTAGCGCATCATGATTTCACAGCAGCATTATTGATCTTGTCTGTGAACCACGTGAATAGTTGAATGAAAGGACTTGATGATGTTTCTGTCAATCCGTAATAGTCGGCTTCGAAGTCTACCATGACGTTGGCTAATATTTCTATACACGTCAAATTTTAGGCATGTGTGCCGATTACCCCACAGGTATAGGCGTGGCAGTCAAGTATTCGCACCTTCCCTGCTCTGTATATCAATGTGAACTTTTGCCCGGGGCAGAGATCGGTGTTGGTGTTCACGTGAATAGTATTATATGAGTGAGTGTAGAAAGAATAAATGCATGGGTGGTGGTTCTCCTTGTTAGCTTGCACGAAGTGCAATCAATTTCAAGTGTTGCTAGGGTGTCGGTGCATGAGTCAATGTCGACGACTGTGTACTGTCTGGGCAGGCATGTAACTGATTGTCAGCTCACCATGGACATGGGCGTTGACGTGGAATTTTACGTATGCATCAATCATCGTGTGTAATTGTGTTGATGTGTGATTGTGATGGGTGTCAATTGGATATGAGCATGTGGGGATGACTTTTGCGCGATGCAATATTAAAAATTTAACTTCATTGCTTATTAAAGGAAAAATCCCGCAATCACCTAACTCCCTTCTGGATCCTATTCAAATGAGTTATTCTCCACTTAGAAAAACACTGCATGGGATTCTTTAGGCTTTATTTATTTATTGAGAGTGTACATAATAAACAGCTATTTGCGATGCGTAAAAGTTTTGAGAATCCAAGTGAGAATGAGTGTTAACTTTATGGCGCATGTATCTGTTAAGTTTTTAGAATATGTGTATGTCAAATTGCTAGACTCTGAATTAAAATAAGGTGAACTTTTTGAACATTGAATATTAAGGAACATAGGTTAAAATGGAACTCTGAAATACATTTTGGTATTGTAATTTTAGTAGTTCATATATCTTCAGCATAAATGAGTGTCGTGTGTCATTACTTCATTAAATAAGAGATCAGTGTAACATTTCTAAATACGTGTGTATAATTTGTATGAATGTAGTGTCTTTCAGGAGAAAACACCGAGAACATACATAAAAGTCGCTAATGACGATCGCTTACTTACAAGATTATATGATATAAATGAACACTTAAATTGAATTGCTGATTGGACAAAGGAACAAAATTCACTTTTATCAAAAATAAGTTGAGATAGTATACATTTTCTTCTTAAGCCATCTACTCCGTGGCAAATCAATGGAAAAGGGAAGAAAGGACGAGCACAAACAATGTTAGTTAAAGTTTGCAATTGGTAGAAAAAGAAAGAATGCTCGGATTTTCGTGTTTTCCATTCACAGCCTGTAGAGGGAAGAATCGAAATAATGCTGTTGTACGGTACCAGGTGTATCTAGCAATGACAGGCAAGTTGAAAGTATTTTAACAGTATTTTCCTGTACGACACCAGTCCTTCTTCCCTTGCGATAAAGATTTCGCATAATAAAGCATGCGATAGGAAAACAAGACAGGATTTACTTCGTGAAAAAAAATCATTGAGATTATTCGTAACTCCAAACAAACACAGAATGCTTTTCAAGTCAAGATCATTAATCATCAATATATCATTAATTTTAAAGAAAGGTGGCATTACTATTTTAAAAAAACTTCAATTACCCTAAATAATCAAACCAGTGTTCACCTTGCTACATTAAGACATCCAGAGTCTGTAGCCTCTTCGGAATGAATAGGTGGAATAGGTCCCAAGACGAATAGACTTATTTAGAAAAAAATACCATGTTCTCCCAAGTATACGGTGTACGATTCTCAAGTTCCTGTGAACCACAAGAAGCTGCAAGATTAAAAAAAAATTAAGAATATTCCTTCAGAATAACGGGAGTTTTATAATAATAGTCTCCAATGGCTCCCAAGAAATGCTGACTAATCTGATGAGTAGTATACTTGTTACAATATTTTTAATTAAAATTACTTATTTAATACATCAAAATAACGTATCTCTTTTAAGATGATTGACTTAAACATAACAATCAAATTAAACCTGTCTTTTTTTCCGTTTCTTTGTAAATTCCTCATGAGATAATAATTACTTAAAAAAAGAAGAATCCACTAACTTCAAAATAGGGTAGATTCAAAACTATGTATGGAATGTGTATAAAAGACTCACCGTCCAGTAGAGGAAACGTAGTTCTACAAGTTTTTAATGCATCACACATTTGTAGGAACAACATTGTAAGCGTCTAAACATGGACGTTGTTTCTTTTCCCAATCAGTGATTCAATTTAAGAATACGTTGGGTTTTCTCTTTATCAGGGAATCATATGTTCTCGGTGCTCACGGAATCATGTGCTCTGTTTCAAAATAATCATTAATCATTTAACTACGTTATAAAAAATAAAAGAATTTTGTTAGTAATAAAAAGCGATAGATTTTTTTGCTGGACATGTGGTTCTTCTCTTGTACGAATGATAATGTGCAAATATCATTTGATGTGTCATGTGTGTGGTGATCATGTGTGATGATCATGTGTGTGGGTGTATATATATGCGTGTGGATGGCGAGTTATTAGTCATTTTGGGCGTAAAATATGGTCGTCTGTACATTCTGAATAGGATGTAATGGACGAACGTTTCTTAGAATGTAATTTTTCTGAGTCGCGCGAATTTTTCTTACTGCACAGCAGTTTGCACAGGAATTTTCTAGTTATATCTAAAATGTTCGGAAACGTGTTCTTATGAACTGTTGAATCAGAAAGCTACTTAAATAGTATCTCCGAATACAACATCTCCCTGAATGGATACAAACTAAGAAAATCGTAGATTTACGAATTGATGAAATTATAGTCATTAGAAAAATGACATCCCTGCAGCAAATAGGGGAGCAATGCATTTGTATTAATGACTCCCGCAGCCGAATTTCAGCGGCTGCAGAGCGTTTTTCTTGGCCGAAAATTACGCAAAATGCTTTCTACGAATATCGATTCACCCGGAAGTCGAAATGATTCAGGAATTATTTATTGGTAATATTTTCAGGAACACGGTGATGTTGATTGTTTACGCCTGAAATGACAACCTGTATATGCTCGTGATTGTACCTACATTCGTATGTGGTAATATTCTATATAGCTATAAATAAGTTTTTTTCAGAATGGGTGTACGCGTATGTTTGTATATATGTAAAATGTATATATTCTTTTATGTATATGTATGTGCGTGTATTTGTATTACGTATGTGCATGAAAATGCGTTTTGCTTACGTATGCATACATTGGTGAATGTATGTGTGTGTGAGAGAGAGAGGGAGAGAGAGTAGGAGCAAGTGTACAGAGGTGTGTGTATGGTGCAGACGTGACTAGTGTTGTATGCGCGGCGGCCGATGTCCCTACCACTGGCGCAGCGACGTAGATAAGATTACAGATGGGAACCAGCGACTTTTTTTCTTTTGCAGGCGGGGCAAGATGGCGGCTGCCTCGCAACCCCCGCCGCCGCCATCGCCGCCGCCCAACCAACCGCCAGTCTCCACCAGGGTGCGGTTGGTAGACATCAACTCACTGATCACGTGCTTCTTGTGTGACGGATACTTGATCGATGCGACCACCTTAGTGGAGTGTCTTCACTCGTGTGAGTACCCTATGCTGCCGTGCTGTGGCGCAAAGTCGCAAATATACTACTGTGACCACCTTTAAATAATGTGAGCATGGCTGTGTCCGGTGCCATAGTCTGAATTTTATTTTTTGAGGAGAGCTCCACCGATATTCATTTATTATTTAATGTAAAAAGAGTAAAAACTATAGGTGACGAGCGAGAGGCATAAAAGTTACATGTAGTGCTCAGAACCAAAGCAAGGAGCAATGCGAGCATTTTCTCAATGGCTCAAAGGAAATTGGACGAAAAATCTGAACAAGATAGCACTAACTTGGATAAGGTCTTTTTACGTAACATTTCGCGAAATTGTCTTACATTTTCTTCTCACTAAGAAAAATTATGTACTTGGATGCAATAAAATACCATATTCATTTAGATAGCTAATTCGTTAGTTCATTTAATTTTCGCAAATCCAAATGACAACACCTAGGATCGCCCAAATTTGTGGAAAATCACTTGGTCTTCAGACCCCAAGCACATCCATTGGCTATGTACCTGGTTAGTGTCTATGTGTAATACATTCGTGTTTTTGTCGGGCAGTAGAGCTTGTAGACATCATATGTGTGTATGGAGGTAGAGGCAATGCTTGTAATAATTTTCAGCAATTTTAAATTAAAGCAGTAAATTTATAAGCTGGAATTCAAACCAGTTTCGCGAATATTCCCTGATTAATTTTCCATGTTCCAACAATTTGTCGTACAAGGAGAGCTACTTGAGAAACCCCCAACAATGTTTGTGTATCGAGCTAGAACATTATCACACTATTGTTAGTTGCCAGTAACACATCCAAAATCTGTGAAATTATTCTTGTAAAATAGAGGCAAAATATATATTAAATTTGAAGACCAAGAAACCTTTTTTCTGTTTATGTAGTTATTAGCATTTACGTGATAATTTTTCTGCATGAACTAGATTTTTGTAATTAAAACTCCCTAATTATGTACATAAGAGAATCAAGTTTATATATGGTTCTTCACAAAACGAATGATACATACGAGTTACTCGTATATGGAAAAATATTATATTAATCTTCAATTGAAGTACTACATCGCATATCAACTAACATGATTTGTTAAATAATTTTCAGAGGTGTGAACTTTTCAATTTTATACTTGTCCCGCACTAACACCTTTTATTCCGAAATTTATCTTTTCACTCCGAGAGACGCATAAAGATCTTATGCGCTTTTTCATGGAACCCAGTATCATTTCGGTTATTTGTATTATTTTACTCTTCTGGTCTTTCCACTGTCCAGTTCAAAAATCTGTTTCAGTACCGATATTTATATCATCATTCGTAATTCTCCGTTATTTGATGCGAGATGTGGAATAAGAACAGTAACAGTGTAAATTAATGTTTTTCTCTTAACAAAGCGATGTATTACATTATCATCAGTGCGGAATTACTTTACTAATTTCATAGACATGCCCGGTTACAATAAGATATCTTTTAGCTCTATTATTTCCCTCTTTTTCTAGCATTTTTTTTTCTGCAACGTGTTTCTTCTCTCAAGAAAATTAATTTTAAATATAGCATTTAATAAATGAAATTATTGAAACACGATACAGCAGTTGAGAATCACTACAGGTGTTGAAGTGGAAGAACGTATATAATTTTGTCTGTATGATGTTGCTACGCAAAAGTTTCAAGAATTTCGTTGTTTTGTGAAAAAATTATCACTTTCCCTTGTGTACAAGCCGTGTGCAAATGGTATTTGCAAGATGTAAAAAAAATATTCGGATATGCAAAAATAAACATTCCCTCTGCCCTTTACGGATAATGTTAAATTGGTATGTCCACTACCAGATTCCGACATAAGGCGTTTACGGTGTAACTCGTTGCTGAAATTATACACAGCGAAATGTAATATCTAGATTCGCTTGCATTTCATTTGGTATTGTATGAAATTTGTAAAATAACCTGTAAAACGGACCCGGCTTCCTCATGTCCGTGTTGAATTTCAACATTAAATTAAATTACCAAATTGTTGTATAATAGACACATTTTATAAACGATTAAAACAGAAATTCCGTATATCTTGTGCAATAAACGTTGGGCTGAAACGCCCATTTCAAAACCATATTTGCAGCACCGCTCCTTCGACGCCAAAGTTTGAACCTACTGGTCCGTGCTTTGTGGGACGCGCGAAAGTTGTCTTCAATCCGTCTGTTCTAATACGTGAATCACTCTATTGACGCGAATCGCTCCGTGTCGTGCTTGTTCGCGAGCGTGTGTTGGATTCCAAACACGAGCTCCCGCGCGCCCGCTCCTCCTGGGCGGCGAGCTCCGGGCCGCGCCGCGGATATTGACATCGCGTGCAACGAGAGCCGCGTTGATTTATGTCAACACAGAACCTGCTGCGAAAACACTTGAGCGCGGATTCCCCGTGTCTCGAGAGACGGCTGCGCCGCAGTAACGAGTCGTTGCCGCTGGGTTCCCGAGCGCCCTTGGCTCTCCCACTTCACCTCACCTGACCTCGCCTCGCCTCGCCTCGCCTCGCCTCGCCTCGCCTCGCCTCGCCTCGCCTCGCCTCCCCTCACCGCGATTCGTCCTGCCCTCCCGCCACGTCTCGTCTCATCTCGTCCCGACTCGAGAAGCAGGCCGCTTTAAGTGCGAGGAGAGATCCTGCTCGGGAATCGCTGCCGGTCCTCGTGACTGCGCTGTTTTTAGTAAAGAATCTAAACAGTCAGTGAACGTAAAAGAGTATAAAATGTTAGCATATGTCAATTACATATGGAGTGTGTACGAATATGTAATTCGCAGAGGAAGGTAGAAAGGATTTCTCGAGTTGTCGTTTTTTGACAAAGATTGTTCAAGGTTGTTGTTTTTTTCAATTAAGGAATATCTTAATGTTATATCCTTTTTTCTTACAAATTAGACGTTACTTTTAGAATTTTGCTGATTTCATTTCACTGGAGATATATTCGTATTATTATGGAAACAGAAAGTGTAAATGTAAAGCAATGGAATGCATACCAAAGAAAAAAATAAAGTGCAATATCTACGTGGATGCGGAAATTAACACTCTCGTGTTAAATATATTCAAGTCAATAGGAAATGAATTCAAAGTAATGAATGTCAAAACAACCAATATTGTTTTCTTCTAGGTTAATAAAAACACCAATATTTGTAAACGGGAAAGTAAAAAAAGGCGAGAACAGGACAAACATTAAAAGCACACTCATCACGACGGAACGGCAGGATCTGCGATTTGCAAAAATTGAAACCTTGGGCTCGATAAAAACAAAAGAAAAATATGGACACACATCATAAAAGACAATATAAAATCTTGGTCCGCAGTACTGGATATTCTATTCAGTATATAATCGTAGTAAACGAGATTCAACAGCAAGGGTAGGGCGTCTGCTCTGCAGACTGAATAATTCGTAGACATGTAGTTGATGTCTCAGGGAAGTAAAACTATCGAGGCATCTGACCGACCAAACGGGCGACGCAAAACAAAGCGTCCGAATCTCGCCTCTCTTATTCATTTCAGGCAATCTGTGTTTAAGTTAGTGATTCAATTGAGTCGCGGTCGGTAGATTCCGATCACAAGAGTGGAAGATTGCCTTCAGTGTGCGGCGCCGCGTTCCATGCGGCGGCGGCGGTGGCCCGTTAGCATAACAAGGGAATTCACCTCCGACGACCCGTGATGCGGCTCTCGAAATAGCCGCCGCGGCGGCGGCGGCGGCGGTAGCTGCTGCGGTGGCAGTGGCGGTGCGGGCGGAGTCAGAGGCCCTGTGAAGCGGTGTGATGGACGGCGGGGAAGCGCGGCGGGATGGCATTGCACTGCCGCCGCCGTCGCCGCCTCCGACGTTTTTATCGCAGCCTCCTTGTTTGCTCCCTTCTCCAACGGCGACCGCAGCTGGCTTCGTTTGGGCCACCGTTGCTGCTTCTTGTTCTTCGCCTTCGCTGCGGTATCCGCGCGTAGTTCCAGACGTATGATCCCAGTCATCAACAAATTTGCTGAATCATTCTCATTGCTCGTATAAAAGATAAACTCCGGGTTCTATCTCTTCACGTCTTGTGTTTCTTGGTACTAGAGAGGTTAATGTCGGCCATTCCCTGTGTGATTTGTGGATAAAACTTGCTCTTATCATTCTCGTTTTCTGAAGTGGTATCTAAACACATCTTTATAGCGCCTCCGCTAGACGCCTGATAATGAACGCAAATAAAACGAGGCAACAGAGCAGCTAGCGCACGCACGCGTCCCGAAACGTCAGCCATGCGTTCGATTCCGCCGCGACGCAGTGACGCGTCTCTGGCAATCAAGCGGCAGCGGCAGCATCGGTGGCGGGAGCGGTACGGGCGACTGCGCGACCTTGCGGCGCCCGCGCGAGCGTGCGCGCCGGGCTATTTGCGGCGCCGGGCGCGCCCGCTCGCCGCCGCCGCCGCCGCCGCCGCCGCGTGTAAACATCCCGCGCGCCCCGCTGCTATCGCGCTGCCGGGCGCCTGCCGCTCGCCCGCCCCACTGCCGCGCGCAGTGGGCGGCGGAGCCGGCGCCGCGGTGCCTCGGGACGCCACGGTTCACCGCCACACGTGACCGCCCATACGAAGCCTAAGGTCGCCGCGGGAGCAGTGGTCAGTCATTCGACGCGCCGCGCTGCGCCTTCGCGCGTGACCGAAACGCCGCTTCATGGAAGTTGCCTCTATGCAGGTGCACGTTTCAGGAAGCAGGAATGCGATGGTTAATGACAATTTATCTAGTAACTATGAGGCTGACCAACTATCTTTTATTTTTCAAGCTAAAATACATTTACCCTGCTATTTATATTACACTACATTATTTATCTTCGGAAATGTATTGCGATCTTTTCATGTAACAAATATTGTGCGTAATTATATTGAATAAAAAAATTAAATGATTTGGGGGATGCATTATTTATTAATGTATATCGTAATTTGGAGTGAGCTTGGATGTCGATTTTGTGGGCGTACATTAGCTCTGTAAATTTGGAACCATTACCAACCCAATTATGGCTTAACCAATGACGAGTAAACGATGATTATAATATTTGCGCAAGACTGAAACAGGGCTTTAATTTTCGGCTGTGGCTTTTATTAATGTTTACCTGCGTGATATGTTTCGAAATGCGTTTCATTCCTGCGAATATTAATGGGTAATAACACGACCAGCCTTAATCAATTTCGTCTCGTCAACAGGAGAATATTCTCTTACTTCACATGTTAGTGCTTGTTCGTGGGTTTCTTGGCTCCAATCCGTCAGGACTGCATCATGGTTGTCTACTTTACCTCAATATGCTGGCATGACTTACTGAACGACATATGTTTTTAGATGTTACCGGAAATTTACAACCGATGAATCAAGCAACCTTCACTTCATGATTGGTGTGTTTTTTTACGTGTTATTTTAATGGCTTTATTACAAATTACCCTAATTGCTAAATCCGGGCGAAAATTGTCGCATTCTAAGAAATTACTATTTAGCATAGAATTCGTAAATTTGTGCCATTACATCTGTAAACATCCGTAAGTAAAACTATTCTTCCATATGTACCTAAAGGAAAAAGAAGTGTAGGACGTCCCTTGAAGAGATGGCATGAACAATTCTGAGACGGAACAGACCAAGAGGTCTAATCCTTGCTGTCGATGATGATGATGACATCCGTAAACAAAACTTAAACACTGACAACCGGAATCATCTTTGTAAATCAAGACCCGACACCCTTTTCCTCACACATGCGTGTCGTGTTGTCGGAAGTTTGAGCTGATGAAAGCTGGCCAGGGAGGGCTGGATGGTGGTGGCTGGTGCGCTCCTTCGCAGCCCTCTGCGTGCGCCCGAGCAACGCGTGGCGACCTCTAACCTCGCAGGGCCCCGCTGGGCGGTCGGGGCGGCGCGGCGGGCCCAGTGCCCCGGCAGGCAGCTGGTGGTGGGCGCGGGCGCGGGCGCGGAACTGGGGACGCGGGAAATGGGAGGGCGGTTTGCACCTGGAAGTGAGGGACCGCACTCCCGACCGACGCAGCGGCCATGGGAGGGGATACGGAAGCTGAAAGCGGCCATCGTGTTTCTCATTGCGTCCGACGGTACGCGTTGGCACTGATGTCGATTTGCACACACAAGCACATGGAACCTGTAATATCAATCTTTCTTGCCAAATGTAGTTTACGATTACGAAAAGCAGATAAGAAAATCATTAATGGAGGATCATATCGTGCAAACGGTGCACTATTTTCTGTTTGTGGACACGTAATGAGAGACCCAACAGTTTCAGATATAAATATTACTTTAATCTCTTTTATCACAAACATCCACACGCGAAGCGCACATCACTCACTACGCTTAGAACTGCAGCTTAACTTGCCGAGGTATTGTCCCCGTCGCGCAATGCATGGACGCACGGATGCACGCATTCTCGCGTGCGCCATTATGCACACTCGAACACATCTTACAAAAGGAAAATTCAATCAGAGATAAGGTAAGTGGGTACCTTCAGTATCTCTATGTAATAATGATAACAACGATTCATCGTGTTTCCGTAACGATCTAGAATTTAAAATCGCGTAGTTCGTGATACTGAGGTGGAGTAACGAGGGTGGAGTTTGGGAGAGAGATGTGGCTGATGTGGTGTTCCCGGAGGGTGAAAGGGACCTATTGAAGTCGCCTTTGCCTATTGGAGTGGAGTTCGCATGTCTGTGATTCCCGACAACGTGCAGCGGTCGCTGAGTGTGCCGCGAAGATCACTGCTACCGCCGCCTCCGCCGCAACCGTCGCCGTCTTAGCCGTCACCACCGCCTCCACCACTACCAAAGCCGCATGCCCGACCGTCGAGGGCGGAGGTTGGGGCTAGTAAGGGCGAGATGGCGATGTGCAGATAAGTAATCCTCCTTTTCGGGATGCCGCCGCGTTTGGGATGCAAATCCGGCCGCGGCCGCTTGTTCGAGAGGGTCTAAATTGGCGGGGAGGGAACCCGGAGGAGCGCGGAGATGGGGCTGTAGGCAGGACCAAGAGAATATACACTCTGCGTAATCTTTTGAGCAATCGTAAGAAAAACATTGCATTGGTATCTCGTGTAATTATACATGTTTGATACTCCTGCTATCGCAAAAGACGAGTAATATGAATTTTCAAAAATTTCAAAAAGTATATTCATCTCCCTACCTTTAGGTAGATGATGCAGTACTGATATATTTTGAATTAAATCTTAAACATACTTTCTGAAAAGATTATAAAAAATGGTAACGCATTGTATTCTAGACTTCAGGGCGATATTACTTCCCACTATGGTTATTTCCGCCAAATTTTAAAATGCGATGTGTTCGTTGTTTAATTGTATTTATTTTTCTTTGGTGTTGTTGGCGTGTTTTTCCACGGGATATGATTGTGCCTCCGATCCATTCCACGAAAGGGCGCTCGCAAACTGTCGTTCCGCCCGTTATAACCTGTCACTTCGCAGCTCGTGAAAATAAACAAAGGCCGTCGAGTGCGTGCCATCTGTGGATAGAGGTCGCGGAGTGTTTCCTTTGGGTATACCTTCAATAACATTTCATTTCCTTTTTTTGTATCAACGGGTCACAAACGAACTGGTTGTCATTATATTGTAAGAACAGGTGGATAAACATACGCGACATTTGTAGGAATATCTTTGAAATGGAATGAAGTAATGCAAATGAAATTGTATATGGGAAACTCTAAGGGATCCTGACACTATAGTTCAAGTCATGGAAATGATCAATAATTATGGTAAATATTTCGTGAGGTATTGATGAATATCGATTACGGTAATATTTAAACATTAGAATGGGAAGAGAACATTACTCAGAACCTAAGGGTCCACATGACATGAAAGGTACTTTTGTGCAGTTGGATCAAGAATTGGAAATAAACGGTGTAGAACGTGCTTAAGTGTTCCTAACGTATAGCAGATGTATACAGTTGTGTACAAATTTCAAAAACATACGTAAAAGGGAGCTGGGAATGTGGTTTTATCCTCGGGGTTCGATTGCTGCTGCGAGGCCACGGACGCTGGGTGCGCGTTCCAGCGCGGAGTTCGCTTCCGCGTCGAGCAAAGCGGACTCGGAAGTACCGCGGGATCCCCGTGGAGGCCGTCGCACGGCGTGGAGACGGTGGCAGCGGCGGCGGCTGCGGCTGCGGCGGCGGTTGTGCGAAGCGGAGGAGCGGCGCGGCCCCGGAGCCGCCAGGGAAAAGCGGGTTCCGTATTCCGCGGCGGCGTCGGCGAGGCCCCCATTGTGCGTGCGAGAGAGAGGCGCGGGCAGGGTGCGGCGCTGTGGCGGCGACGACGACGGCGGTGGCGGCGGCTGCGCGGGCGAGGTAGGCCAACGCCGCATTCACGAGCGCGCGCGCGCGTGCGGGGAAGGAGCGGGCGGGAAGCGGGGAGCGGGAAGGAGAGCGGGGAGCGGGCGGGGGAGGGAGGCGCGCCCGGTGAAATCAGCGCGGAAGTAGGAGATGGAAGGGCCGCCCGGGCCAACGCCGCCGTCGCAGCCGCCGCCTACGTCGCTGCTGCCCACGTCGCCGCCACTGCCATGGCTCTGGAGACGATGACCACGGCAAAACCCCTACCACCGCCTCTCTTTCCTTTCTCCAACTGCGGTATTAGATACATCTGCGTTTACATTCAACTCTCATATTAAATCTCACAGCACGAAAGAACGCCTGAGCGAGAATTACAAATATTATTTATGATGAATGAAGAGCCTGGATACACTAAAACGTAAAACACGTAAAACGACAATAAATACTCTCTCTTTCCAAGTAAAATTTCAAATTGAAAAAAATGAACACTTAATACCTTATATTAATAACTATGGGATGTGAAAATTGTTTTCTCTGCTTAATATGATTTCGATGATTGAACAGGATAATTTACTAATTATTTTACCTTTCCAAATTATTATTATTATTTAGTTGTTGAAGTACAATAAAAAAACATGTGTATACGTATTAAAAGAAACCTGAATTTGGAGTGTTGGATATTAATAGGATTTAATGGAATCAATATCCCTGCCACAATGGGGCTTGAAAAGTCCCCTCCAACATTTATATCTGCCACCGTTTCGGACAGTCTCATTGCCACTTCACTGCCACTCGGTGCGCTAGATTGGCACGTCGAGTCGCTGGATTCCTCTGTTCTCCATGCGAACAATTCCACTCTGGCCCCGTACGATTTCGTCCGCATGGCCACCAGGTACTCGACTGCACACATCATAAAAGTCGTTGTTGCTATTTGTGAACTTGTTCTCATGCGCACACGTTCGACAAATTCCGAAATTCCGTTCTTGTTCCGAAAATGGTAAGGTATTTTTGCTTCAAACGTACCAGTTAGTAAAAGGTACATAAAAACGAATGAATTCGTATTGTAGTTTTTCGTAATAACAACTTTATTTGCTGTCCTGTTGCGTGTATCTAGACGACGTGTAAGATGATGCAAATAATTGACAGGTTTGTTTTGTACAATATACTTACTCACATCAGCTTTTCCGAGAATTTTCCAAAATAATCCTTTTGTTTAAGTAGTTGACATAAAATTGACAATAGGGTGCCTACTATGAGCCACAAGTTGAATTACGAGTATTACCCATGTAAAACAGTTAAAAGGAGCAAAAAATAATAGAAGTAATCACGTAAACTGCAATTTTGAGACTTTTGAATTTTGAGAGAATATTTTACGCCAAAGCCCTTTAATTTAGAGATGTTCTTCATTTAACATTTAAAGAATCGCACACCTGATGTATTATAAAATCGCATATTCTAAATCGCTTTCGCTAACACTAAACGTATGAAATCAGTACGCGCCCGATTAGATGAGGGTTCCCCGAGGGAGGGGTGGGAGGGCGGAAAGCTGCTCGCAGTTTTCGCGCCGGCGCGCGTTGCCTTCAACGCAGCAGTGCTCGGCGCCCGTTTATGTTTCCGGCTGGGGAGGCAGCTGTCCGGGGTTCCGTTTGTCTTGGCACTCGCCTTCCCGCAAACGTCGCGTCCTCCGATCGTAATACTTTGATCGCGGGCTGTGTTTGGCTTGCGCGTCGGGCCTCTCGCGCGTTCTAACAAGTGGTCCGCGCTCCTCCCGCCCACGCGTCGGGCTCCGCAGCCAACTTCTGCCTGCAGGGGCGGATGCAGAGGTTCGAACGGACAGGGGTGGCGGGTTCACTGTTTTGTCCTGGTTCCGTGTAGTCATGGTAGATAATTGTCCGTGTACGGTCGGTGCACAAGAAAAGTGACCATCTCAAAAATAGCCATTTGGGGGAAATCGTTTTATCCTCAGCGGTGCCGTTTATTTGGCAGCCACAGACGGTCTTTTTCTTTACATTCTTGCTGTTTAGTTAAGTATCTAGGTTTTAAACGGCAAATACGCACTACTTTGCAAATATATTTCTTGATCTGGCATTTCAACTCATTGTTGCCGGTGATTCACATTGTAAGTGACGGGCGGCGTGAAGAATTACTTATTGTACAATCGCCTAATTGTATTTTTGTTTCTCCTGTTTGCTTTTTTGTCTTGTTTCTCTATGTTGATATTTTCTACATTGTGTTTTGAAAGGCAGGACTCCCGCGACCCACCCACACACTCACCTACAACCCTCGCGTTCGCCACGTTCCAATCATCGGGCGTGAAAGCGAACGATCATCGTCGTCGACCATGGAAGTCAGTACAAGTAGAGATCTTTGGAGTACAGGAAATGTTAAAGATATGTCATGCAGGCACATACAAAGAGAATTAGACTTAATAAATGTATATCAAGTATGACATGTTCTAAATAAGCATTAAATTTCGCGATATTGTTATAATTGTATTGTTTAAAACAATAAGAAAAGTTTGCAACTTACCGGTTTTGGTAATTTCAACTCCTTTCTTCTTACCAGTAGGTCCCAATTAATCAGCAGTAAAACAGCCTGCAAAAAAGCCAAATAACGAAACGTTTATTCATGATTGCGGCAAAAAATAATTTTAATTGACATACAATACACCTGATGGTATTTTACACCATGTAATTTCTCTTTAATGATAATCTATCTAGCCAAAAAATCATGATATTAGGACTCTAAATAAACGATGGTAATATTTAAGAAGCAGAATCTAATAGCTTTGAACGCAATTTTATTAGTAATTTAATTATATTTTATGTTGACGTTATGTACAGGCAAATTAACTATTAATATGCAATGTTTTAATGTTCCACCATTCACCACTAGATTCCCTTCAAATTACATCAATTAGAGCATTAATAATAATTAGCACATTACCATTTTACTAATACACTCTACTTAATCAAAACAAAAATTCATGAATTTATATTCTCATAAATGAAAACCACTGTGGACTGTGGGAGTGTCACGTCATGGAATTTATTCAACGAACATATTCTAGTGTTCAAGAATGCAGATTCAAATAAGTGAGCATATATAAATGAGAGAAATAAAGTTATGAAGTGCCGATCACACCGCAATACTTCAGAAATTGGACTACTTCATTAATTTTACTAATGCTAAAACGTGGTTACAATTATTTCGAAACATACTTTGTTGTGACAGCAACCTCTCGAACTATCAAACGACTCGGACAAACGGAAAATGTCGGGAAGCGCGCAATGAGCACGATCGCATGACACCCCACCCGTCTCCCAGGGAACACCCCGGGGGCGTGGCGGCTGCGCGAGAGGCTAATGAGGCCGCGGAAGGGAGGGTGGGCACGTAGAGCGGGGGAGGCAGCAAAGCCGCTTGCCGCCGACCACGCCCCCTCATGTGCTCACCCTCGGCACCCGCCACGAGCCTTCGAAACAGGACAACTGCCGCGCATCTCGAAACGCCACACGCTCCCTCGAGCTACTTCCACGAAGCGGATAAAAACCTGCCACACTAATTGTAGTCCTACCAAATGTAGATTTTTTTCGTAGTAATAGATTGCAGAAATGGAAATTTATGTAGTAATAAAATGTTTATGGAGGAGATTAAATCCATACCTGCATAAAATTAGGAGTAATGAGGTGCTTCGGGGAACTGAAGAAAAAATCCGCATGAAACTATGAGAGAAAACAGAGAATTTTAATTTTAATCTTGATTGAGAAACACACTCATAGACTAGGACGATTTACTGAAAACGTTTGTGTAAAGAAGAAACTAGAGAATGCAAAGCTGACAAAAATCCTACAAGGCAAACGCTGCGAAACGTTAATGGATGCTCAAGAGAGAGTAAGAAAGAGACAGCTGTCTGCGAGCGAACAAACCCAAATCAGTTGACAGTGGGCAATGAACTCGTAGAATCAGATGCGCTCGTTCGAGGAAAATCAAACGAATAGTGTGTATATGTTAATATTGGTTAGTAAATTGTAAGTACGAGTGTCAATATTCTGTTTCAGCTAGTTATTTGCAAAGCGTCGAATCCTCAGGAATTCCGGATCCGTGATCATATGAGGAGACCAAATGAAGCGTATATGGTATCACCGAAAAGCCTTCAATGGAAACAAATTCAAACAGCTGCGATATTTCACTGGCACAATTCAACGGAGCGTTGTCGTGAGCTAACGCAAGTGCGTACAACGTCTCGTTTGTATAGCACATTATAGAGAAGCAATATTTTTTCTCCCTTTATATATTTTCCTTACTTTATTATTTATTCATGAGCAACTAACCAATCACATAATATTGTTCACTAAAGCATTCTTCCCATTTGTGATCTCCAGTCCCAAGGCTTTTCGGACGTACCTGAGAAAGTTATTTTTATGTATGGATGAAGATATAATGTTTTTCAGCATCCATGTTTTTAAATCTGGTTTACAAACCTCTGCCATTAATCTTCGTGCCGGTGGGGGCTTTAATTTGATGGCAATAGTGTTTATTAATTTATAATTAAAATGTAACTGACACAATAATGACATAATGATCCGAATAATTAACGAAACTTTAATTATATGATTTGATAATACAAAAACAATAGACTAAATTCACGGACGAAATCTAACTTATTTTCCGCTCTTGGTCACTTTCGTCCTAAGAACCAATTTAGGGATATCTGAAATTAATCACATGTTTTAAATTATTTTCCTGTTTTTACTCGAGAATAAAACAGCAAGCATCTTACTGAAATTTTATTGAGCAGTTTCAGTTCGCATTCTGCTGTATGCATGTGAGAATTGGGTTATCATAAGTAGAAAAAAGAAAACTAGAAACCAGTGAAATCCATAAGGCGGTTGGCGGGGCATTAAAAATTAGAGTATAAAACAAACAATATTGTAAGAGAAGACCTTATTATATATGTCATCAATAAAAAAATTACAACATATAGAGAAAAATGGCTCAGGCATATAAAGAGAATGAATGCCTCAAGAGTTCCAATAGCAATGTGTAATTTATATAGCACAAGGATGAAGAGAGGTTTGTCGACCACCAAAGATATGGAAAGATCAGTAGGTGCAACAGACATGAAGAAGCATAAGCGTGATAAAGAAGAAGAAGAAGAAGAAGAAGAAGAAGAAGAAGAAGAAGAAGAAGAAGAAGAAGAAGAAGAAGAAGAAGGAAAATATATGATGATGATGATGATGATGATGATGATAACCAACCACGTTAAAACATCGACGTAAAAACATCGTCTTCTATAAATCGTTGTTTTAATAAAAATGTGATAAAAATATAGATATTTTGAAAACATCGACTCGACATCCCGGACTCTTACGCGGAAACTCACTTCACCTCCGCCAGGAATTTGATCGATCGTACTTCCCGATGTTCTATTCTTTCCTCAGCCCCACCCCATCACCGGCTCGGCCTCGACCTCGAGCGTCCTCGCACCCGCCCCCCCCCCGCCCTCTCGTGCTCTCCCCCTCCCCCTCCCCTGCCCGTCGCGCCACGGGCCTGTTCTCCTGCTTGGTGTCCCTCGGTGCGCGTGACTCATCCGTGCGAGAGCCTGCGCGGGCTGTGGGGTAGGGGAGCGGAGGTGGGGAAGTTCCACGACGCTGATTTATCGGATTGGCGTCTGCGGTTTGTTTACAAATATCGTATCTCGCCTGCCTTCCACGAAATTGTCAAGGGCGTGAATCATATAAAAGGAGTAAATCAAGAAAAGGAAGATTTGTATCTCATTCTTTGGGAGAAAATGTATGATTATAAAACACGGTGCCAGGAACCTTGTTCAATGGAGAGAAACGAAGAATGCTTTGGATTAACATGTTGTGAACATATATTTGAGACGCGCGAAGGAGGCATGGTGCACCACTATGTCGTTCTATTAATTGTATGCTAGATTGCTTGCCATGCTCTCTGAACTGCACAATACATGCGATTGAAACGCAGAGGCAGTGACTAATTTTTCGGGTTAAAAAGTATATGGAACATGCAAATGGGCACTCCCGAGAGCTTTCTTATATATACTGTCATCTGATTTTTCGAATTCTTACGGATCTACCTACCTTTGCAGTCGACAAAAGCAATCTGTTGTAACATTGTAACTGTTCCATAAAAACTACTAGTGATTTCAATGTTGCATTTTGGCGTTTTAATTCCTCTACATAATAACAAACTTCTTCAGAACTATAATTCCACTTCTAGTACGAATTAGAGTTAACATGCACACATGAACTCGCGTTTTGCTATTCATCCTGACACGTTCAAAGGTGGTGAAGCAATTAACGAAAATTAAATATTTCGATTGAATAACACGATTTTCCTGTTAGTGCATTTGATCATTATGTTCGTTAATTAGTACATTCCATTTGCAACGAAATGAACTTCTGCTTACAATAGAATTATTTTAAAATTCAATCGACAACGTTCATTGAAACAGGAAGCCCGTGACTTCAATCTGCGCATGTTGCATCCGCATACAATTTCATTGGGGCCGCATTTGCGAGCAATTAAGTCGTGAGTTTGTGGACGGGCACCGCAAACTAGGTTATCAGCATTGATCGGCTTCCTGGAACAACGGTGGCGGCTCGGATCCGACGTTGGAGCCCGCGGGCTTTTGCGCCAATTAGAGCGGCAGAGCGCCAACGGGGGCGCAATCCAGTCCTCACCTCGGCGCCGCCTACTGGCGTCACCCCTCACCGCTTCGCACTGCTTCTATCGAAGCCAGTTAATGCATTATGTTCGTTCGATCGACTGGGATGAAATGATTCCGAAAATACTTTAAATGAACGTTAAATCGCTATTCTTACTGGTGGTAAGGAATTTGGCTCTTCCTGTCTAATTTGTTAACAAAATAAGTTTAAATGAATACAGGCTCTAATGGAAAAGCGTGTGCGAGCATTGTGTGTTTTGAGTTACCGAAGAAGTTATACGGTCAAACTGTCTTTTTCTTTTATTCAATTAAAAGAAAGTTATTTTTGAGAAATCAGATGATATTGAATGTAACACGGACCTCATTCACAGTGTCATCTTATACCTGTGGTTCATTACAATTCTGTTAAAATTAGCGATGAGACTTGCAGTGTAGCCGAACAGTCTCTCCGTAAAACCAATGACTTCCAGCGGCTCCGCAGACGATAAATCGTTCACTCTGCATCCACGTCATTTAATCATTGAACAAAAAACACACAATCTCGTTTTCTGTTTTTGTTTACATTGACATTCATCCCCGACGTAATTTTAATAAAATCTACACATACGTTCTTAAATCTTCCCCGCATCAAGATTTTTTCTTATTGAAAGGATTTCAAATGAAATGATATTCGTATATCACACCACTCGGCTCTTATTTTTTGAAAAATTTCCTAAAACCCTTTTGTGAAACACGTAATATTAGGAATGAAATGTATATTTTACATTGAAAGGAATTATTGGAAATGTAGAGCCATTACATTTTCAAAGACTTTGCAAACATAGTATCTAAATAAAGCTAGAAATCGAAGTTTTTGTGAGAACAAGAAAATCGTAAAACAAATTTCTAAAAATACATTAAACAGCATTCATTGCCGCGAGGAATTCGTAATACACATTCGTAAAATAATAGGGAAATCAGGTGTGTCTTTTATTTTGTATTATTACATGCGATTTCAGCCAAGTGTGTAGTTAATCGGCTTATACCACTGAAAGGTTTTGATCGTATACTGATACTGCCGTAAGTATTTTGGGACCCCATTATTTTCGTCATCACTCACATATTCAAACATGGAATGAAACCACCTTGCCAGTCTTGAGAGTGGTATTCATTACTCTTGATGTCACGCAGTGCTCGTACCGCAGCAACCTTTTGCGCCACTTGACCCAGTTATCTCGATTCGAAGGGCTTGGGCAGTAACAAGGTAAGTCACACTACCCACAGCGAGCCTTCCTCCTATTCGTAAAAGTTAATATCTACATTTTCGCCGAAGTGTCGCTATCGCGTTACAATATATGTGTTCCCATTTATGAAGGGGTTTTGGCAATATAAAGAATATAAAAATGCCACAATTGACCAAAATCGAGATGTTAATATTTACGAATAGCGAGAGGGTTGCAGTAGCTAGTGTGGCTGCTTTGTTACTGCTCCATTCATTCTGTACCGTTTTTTTTCTTTCTTTCTTCTTCTTCTTCTTCTTCTTTTCGCTTCAACATGTCATACCTTATTGTATTTCTGTATAACTCTTCAACAAACACCAGAAAAGGCCTATCATGTTTAAATTGAGGATTGAAGAGCCTGCCCCAAGCTCTTCATAAGTATACCGGTTCTTCATTAGTAAATAATGTTGGATGTGCTCGCGAGGCGTTGGTGCAGTCGCCGCTGCGCGCTGCCGCTGTCACCGTCGTCGCCGGCGGGCGTGCGCGTGCGCTGGTGCGGCTGGCTCGACAGAACGCAGCCTGTCCCGTGCTTATTTACAAAGGGAGAGCGGCGGCGCCGGCGGGCGGGCGGGCCGGCCGGCCGTCGGGCTAAGGCGGGGCGGGGCGGCGAGAGGCGGTCGTGGAGCGGAGCGCGAGGGGCGGGGCGGGGCTGGGCCAGCCAGGCAGGCCCGGGCCGGGCCGGGCAGGGCAGAGCAGAGCAGAGCAGAGCAGAGCAGAGGCGGGTATCAGGGGAAGGGGCCGCCGACCGGAATTCTTTCCTGGAAACGCGAGTGCCGCCACACCGCTCTGCTTGACACTACGCGTATTGCTCGGCGCCGGCGGCGGAAGTGGTCTCGGGAGGCTGTTTGAATGTGCCTGCGAAAGAACTCGAAGAATTTGCTGAGATTGTTTCAGTGTGTCAGTGCATGTTGCTCTCAGACTTTAATGATGAGGTGGAAAGTCCACTTAGATGGCGAATACTTAATTAGATGAGTATTCATTTCTTCCCCACAGTAACAATTCTTAGATGTATGTTATTTATCGCTCTTAAAAGTTTAGTTATCGGAACTTTGGTACCCTCAAAAGCAATAAAGTAATTGCGGTCAAATATTTTAAATTATTTTTCTCCACATATGTAAGGCTGCTTTAAATATACCAAGGTGGATGCTGCAGATGCGATTTCATAGAACCGTAATCTAATCCTACCACTTAATAAGCTCATCCCTTGATTATTACTGAATACCTGCTAGGTCACTGTGTGTATCTATTTCAATTGTGTTTCATGAAATTATTAATAAATTATTAGTTATTAATAATTATTATTAATAGCTAGGTCCAATTCAGCCGCTGTCAGGAGGAGAATTCTAGCGGCCGGTTGCTCTGAACGGTAGTTTTCTTTGCTTTCTCCAATGAACTGAAGAATTCTGGAGCAGTATCCTAACAAAGAAGGATGAACCGCGCGCGATCGTTTCTTTCTCTTGTCCTATCCTCACCCTTTACACTCATACACTTGACTTACACTAACCACACTACCACACAAGTTAGGAGCTTGTCCTAACTGGTGGGAAATACCTGGATGAAAAAAAGCACGCAAGCTCACATGTAGGTTGGCGTTGCATCTCACCATCCAGCTACAGAACACCGGAACATCGCCAACTCCCATTATAAAACATGTCCTACACTTACAGGACTAATGACCATAGCAGTTGACACTCAAGGAAACACGAAAAAAGCAATCAATCGAATACACAAAGAAATAATATAGGTAGACATGTTTCACGGCTGATATAATATTGCACATTAATTATTGTCGCCTTCACGTAAATAAATATGAAAAAATAATTATGCAGGGGAGTGTTTTGTGAAGTAGGTGTAAAATAAAGTTACAACCATTATCATTATATTGCGTGAGGGAGAACCCAGCCAAGTTGCAATTTGTGTTCCTGCGCGATAAATACATTTATTACGTCATGAAATCAAAGGCTGCAGAAGTCAATTGCAGTTTAAGCGTCTGTAATAAGCGTATGTATCATGGCAACCGAGTTACGTGCTTCGTCATGTAATTGTCAGACACCCTTCCTCTTGAGGCTACCTCCCATTTTTTGAACTATCCGCGGGGCATTGCGTAACTGCCTGGCTTTACCAGGAAACGGCCGGCCGCGGTCAGCCTCGTGTTGCCCGAGGCCCCCGTGGAGCACTTAACGAGGCACGGATCCCCGCGACTCGGTGAGGTGCGGGCGTAGGGCAGGTAGGGGATTCCTGATGCAGGCCGCGGCTGCTGACGGCCTGTGGTGGCGAAGTCGGGAATCGCCCGATTGCATCACGCTGGCCGGTTTCCCTCACACCCGCATGCCATTTAATTCCCTTTCCGTTTCGGCTTCCTGAGAAGGCATTGCCCGATTGCATCGCGACTACATACTTGTAGTTAAGTTTCCATTCATAAGTAACGCAAATAGAGGTTCTTGCACTATTTTAGAGAAAATCTGAAAAACGATTTGAATATGGAAGAATCATAGGAACTGTGAGTTATGTAACTTAAAAGAATTTCAATTATGGGTATTTTTAGGGAACACGTGCTCCCTAGAGTAGACCACGGCATACGTAGAAATAAGTTTCAATAAATTAAAATTATCCCATACCCTTTCAACAAGTAAGACAAAATGAACAACATTTAAAGGGAGCATTTGTGCAAGGAGCTATAATTGTGGAAGCAGTGAAATCTGAGCGAGCTCTTTCTGGTACTCAGAAGGAAAACTAACCGAAATACATTATGGATACGCCCGGAGAAGAAAATTGGAGGCGTTGGAAACAATATCTTCGGCACGACGTAGTGTAAAACGATATGCCTGACACGCGTGGGAGGCAACCCCGTGTCTCATATCACATGAAGTGTAAAGACTCATTTTGCACATCGTTCGAAAAAGCCTATGCTAAGCGGTAATAGTACCGAACTCTGACGGCAGGGTGTTGCTTACACCAAGTGCTCATAAAGGACAAATGAGCTGGCCAGCAACATGATTAGGGTTAGGGGGTGATGTTAGTGTGCGGCAACGAGGGGCTGGAGGCAGAAGACAGCGAGGAGGGGGTGGCGGGGTCACCCGCGCGAGGGAGCTGGAGAAGGAAGTGTACGCGGTCGGGCGAGTTGTTGGCAACGGCGGCGCTATTGTTTCGGTCTCATCACTCGGAAAATTTGGTCACGTTCGGTCGGCCGGCCGCCCGGCAGCAGCGTTGGCGACGACGTTGGCAGCGCGGGCGGAGGCGGAGGAATAACGCGATGCACACGCCCCGCGATCTGAAACGATAAACGGCGGAGATGGCAGAATGTCAATATCGGTTACTTTAAGTACATTCGTCACTTTTTGCAAGGGAGCACGGTCTGTGGTGTGACCCCTATTGGTTATACCTTCTAGAATAAGCCATTCATGTTATGAATGTTTTATATGAAACGTTTTTTTAGCTGTTGTTTCCTCAATCGCAACGATTTAAACGGAGGGAATTAAAACGAACGAAATTTTCCGATATTTTATTTTTCTTGTTTTTATTAATTTCTTGATTCATGCAATTCTGAAGGCCAAGCCCTTCATATGTTATCTTTAGAAAAGAAACGTTTAATTAAATTTCTATTGAATTTCGAAGAAATATTTTTTTTTAGATCATACAGTTTGGGTGGTTCCTGCAATGAATGGGAAGTATTACTAATCCATTACGTTATACTTGCTAATGATACATGCGTCCACATGATATAGGAACCCATTAGTGTTCTCTAGATTCAATAGTATATGAAAACGTGAACATGCATCTAAAGATCTAAACTCCTAGGACATTTGAGGGCCCGAGAGTATACCGGTTTAGAGAAAACAGGTTTCTTAACGCGTCGTGATAACGCACTGTCGTAATGCTTGTACTCTGATTTCCAATTCAACAGCGTATTAGTGAGGAAGGGGAGTGTGTATACGAGTAAGCTTTTATCGATGTCTCTATATTTGCAGCCATTTCTCGTTCTCGTTTCGACCACATGTAAACTGTTCTATTTATTAGAAACCCGCAATATTATCACAGTTGTTTCTCTAAAATACTCTATCTACTTAATTTGATCAGGTTACACATAGCAAATTACTAAAACTGGAGTTTGACAGTGAATGAAGGATATATAGAAATTAATATTTCGAATAATATATCAAATTGTCTAATAAATAAAAAGAATGCAACAAAAGAAAACCCCCAATTATATCGACCCAGAAGACTGTTTATCGCATAGTTTGTGAGGGGAAAACAGGTATATTAGTATATTCAGACCGTAAAAAATACGAGTGTATTAATGCCACTTATGACGTCGAGAAAGAAATGCCTAGAGGCTCTGCAACCGGAATACAGTCTACAGAGCGGGAGAAAGTACCTCGAGCCGACAGCGGTTGAGTCAGCTAGCGGTCTGCAAACCTGGCAAGATTTGCTCATGGGTTCCTCAACCATCGCATTACATCCCAAATCGTATCGTTGTTATGATTCGTGTCTCATGTTTTGATTCATTCAATATTATGCCAGGCAATGACATTCTATATATTCACTGGCATTAGTTTTGATTCGTATAACAAGTAATATGCTAAATGTAAGCAAGGAGCGACGATCATAAGTGTCTCGGTCTACGCCGTAGAAGACCGCACAAAGTATTTGCAATCAGATCTTTTCCCGAGATACTTCTGTGAGATATGTTACTTTGAAGATTTTGCTTTCAGTATATTCACGACCTTTTTAGGACCATATTACGAGTCATATTACAGGGAACCTGTGTGTTTTCGGGATGATGCGACGTTGCCTTCGCAATATCGTCCTTGTAGTGCACGGAGGCTTTTGATTAATGTCCTTTGAACGAGTTGCTCCTGGATGGCAGCGAAGCGACCGCTTTTATAGTGGATAGGAAGCGAAATGTATTCAAAACAAAATTTAATTTGAATTTTCTCCGACCACCGCACTGCCGTAGCATCAGAAGGTCCTGTTATTCAAAACATTGTGTAGAGGGAGAAAACTATGGGAGGTAAGTGTAATTTCATACTAAGAATATCATTAGACGAACCAAATTATATTGAACACTGATTGTAAGCAACATGTATCAATAAGTTCTTTACATATCTGTCATAAGAGAACTAAGAATGGCAAAGCAATAATTAAAAAGTAAAAGACGCATACAACCGGAGACACAACAGGGCAAAGAGAGAAGAAGCCAGAGGAAGGCGAAACTGGACTAAGGAAAAAATAGGAAAATAATGTGAATGAACATTGAAGAACTGTCGGAAATAGAGAAAGACGCGTGGTAGATAAAGGAGAAATAAAAATGAACTACGAGCAGTTGCGATAAAGCGAATAATATGATGAGAGAAAATATGTGATAAGAGGATTAAAGAGGATTAGCATCGTTGGCGACAACGACGGATGGGCTGGAGCGTTGAGCTGGAGAGACGATTTACCGTGTGGATTGCTCCGCAACAATAAGGGGAAGCGTAAAGCAGCGTAAGAGGTACGTTTTTACGGTTGCGGGAAAGCGAAATTGTCGAAAGATAAAATGGCGAGATGACGGGAGAATAGCACGGCAGGAGCGAAGTGGCGCTGTTGCAGCGACGTGCAAAATGGCTAAATCAATTTCGCAGAAGTGATGGTGACGGTGGCGGAGGCAACGTAGAGAGTAGAGACTGAAGCGGAGGCGAACGAGGAGACAGAAGCGATGGAGGTGGCTAAGGCGAAGTCGGAGACAGAGGCGAAAGAAGAGGCGGAGGCGGAGACGGAGCGACGTAGGAAGCTGAAGTGAAGTCGGAGATGGAGGCGAAGGAGAGTCTAAAGCGGAGATGGTGAAGGAGGCGAAGTTGGAGACTGAGGCGGGGGAGAAGGCTAAGTCTGAGGCGAAAGAGGAGGCCAAGGTGAAGTCGGAGACGGAGATGGAGGCGAAGGCAAAGACGGAGACGAAGACGGGCGGCGGCGATGGCGGCGGCAACGGCAGCAGCAGCACCAGCAGCCGCAGCAGCGCGGTGACGGGCGAGCGGGCGTGCGAGAGCCGCTGCGCCCGCGGCTGGCCTGGATTTGCGCCGCCGCGGGTCACGCGCTGCGCCGCCGCCGCCGCCGCCGCCGCCGCCGCCGCCGCCGCTGCGCGCGCGCGCGCGGCCTGCTAAAGGCCGCGGCCGCCTTCGCTCGACGAGGCGGTCAGCGCCGCGCTTTGGGCACAGTGGAGAGCGAAACGACGGCGGCCGGGCCAGAGCGCGACGAGGTTGAAAACATACGGTTAATGTTGTGAACGTACCTGACGTCGAGCGTACGTGATCAAGGTGTCGTCTTTCGATGACATGCTTCTGATGCGTTGAATTTTGAAGGGTGCTGCCGATGAATTGGAAAATAAATTCGATGAAAAAGGTATATAAAACAGTTTATTTTGTACCGCTATTTATTAGTTATATACGACTGAAATACGATGGAAAATAGATTGCTTTAACAAAAAGTGTTACATCGGATGTTTTTCCATTGGTGGGAAAACACAGTAAACGAGTGGAAAGGTTGAAGAAACGAAAACGGGAACCCTGTGTGTCTGCTCTGGAGTTTACGCATATAAAGCTCGCTCCTTTGGGGGTCTTAGCGAAACGTGAAAAGAAAATCTTTTGGTTGTGAGCCCGGCCCGGTATATCCTCCCGACCGCAGCTCAGCGAGGTTCCGTTAGGCGCGAGGCGACAGCGCGTCTCCGCCTCTCTTCAGAGCCGCGCAAAGCGGACTTCTCCGTTTCTTGAGGCGCGGACCTCGCCGCGACCAACAAAGCGGCCACGATTCGTGGCGGCAGCGGCGGTGGTGCTGGAGGCGGCGATGGCGGCGGCGGTGGCGGAGGCGCGGGGCCCGCGTGGGCTGCGGAGGCGGATATTTGATCCGCGGCGCGCGCTCTCCCTCTCTTCTGTCTTCTTCCCTTTTGCCGTGCCCTCGTCGCTGCCGTTCCGCCGCCGCCGCCGCCGCAGCCGCCTTTGCCCCTCAACATTTCGTCTCCGCCTTCCGTGGCCTCCGTTTCCACCGACATCAGTTTGAAGCGCGCTCGCCGCACACGTTGCCGACTGCCGCGAAGGAAAAAGGGTGGGCGACTGGAAGAAAGAGAAAAAAAATCTCGCGAGGTGTTCTCTCGTGTGTTTCTGATGCGAGGAAGATGACAAAGTTTCTTTCAAAGTGAAAAGTTCACTGGGAGGAGATCTTAAGAATAAACGAGATTATCAGTTCGAAGATTCGTCTTCCAGGTCTTTGACCTTTAAGATTTTATTCGTTCTTATTGTGAAAACGTTTTTACATTTTTTCTTGTTAACTTGTAAGAACGATCAAACTACCTAATACTGTTCATCGAGAGATTAGTCAATGTATTCATTGTACATTCTTCATATATTTCATTTTTCGTTTTACATATTTGACACATATAGAGCATAGTATGCAGGGACATACACACAAAGCACAATTACCCATCTCCAGAAGAAAAAAAAAACTGTTTTAAATTAGTTCAAAGACACACGTTTTTATATAATTTAATATTAATCTATAAATATTGAGTATGCCAAAAATATTATACAAATGATTTGCACATCTTTCTCTCGATTCTGGTAGTACCCGTATATGTAATTGAATAAATAGCTCTTAAAAATAATGTACTTGCTGGGAATTTTTTGACGTTCGTTTTAAAAATAATCTTATTATGTCATCTGAGGTTTGAGAAATCTCTTCGCATTTGTAAATCCTCCAGGGAAAACGTGCTTTTCTTAAGCCAACGAGACCGAGCTCAGTGGTGGGGATTGTGTCACTCCATCGCCGAGAGTGTTAATTGAGCTTTCACTCGATGGAGCAGCGGGTAAACACAGCTCCCCTCTCTCTCTCTCTCTCTCCGTCTTTCGCACATCGCGTCGACTTCCTCCGCCTCTTTTCCTCCGCTCGGCTCTTCGCCCGCGGCGTCGTCCTTCCCTTCCGCCTGGGAAGCGGCCTGCGCGGCGTGGAGCGGGCATCAAGAAGAGAGGGCCTTGCATGCTAATGGCAGGGCGGCGGGCAGCGGGTGGCGCTGAGAGGCCCAAACGGTAGGGCCTAGCAGGTAGGCCGAGGACGACTCCCTTCGGAGGTAGTTATTTAGTGTCAGTGGAAGGAGGACGGAGCTCCAACACTCCGCTGGCAGGTAGGTGCTGCGGTCGTGACGTTCAGAGGGATCCGCGATTTCTAATTTTAAAACAAACATGATTCAGGTAGTCAAGCCCATCTTAAAGAATGTACAAATATTTAATCAGTAGCGATGCAATTTGTGTTATATTTATTTTGAAAACCTCACGAGTCTCTAAAAATATAGGAATATGCAGATGACAACTTCACGCCTATAACTTAACCAATTAATTTGTATTTTAATACGATGCAATTAAATATTTACTGATTTAGATAACTTGAACAAGCATTATCTGACATTGTCTCCGTAACTTAATATAGTACAAAAGTCAGTAGTTCATAATATATTCTACGGTGGAACATAGATAATTGAATATTTGTTCTCCTTAATGCTGAAAATGTGATATTGTAGTTTAAGACAGAACATTTAAGATATCTTAAAAAGTATCAATTGGATGTTTGGATGTTAAAAATACTTCATTTTTCGAACAGCGTTTTTAATCAAATCTTTCACCCTATGGCTTTGAAAATACTGAGTTGGTTTCTGGTCAATTAACATAACTAACTCAGGATCACAACACAAAAGCAAACAAAGGCAACGAATACATCATAAATAAAGTAAAAATTTATATTCGAATGTGCTGAAAGGAACGTTTATTCTACATTGGAACTCTTATTCTATGTATATTGTGTGGGAAATATATTAATATCGACGTAGATTTTAACCGCACTATCTATTCATTACGAACTTTTATGCAGAACAATGCACCAATAACGAATATACCACACTGATTGTCCAAATGAAAAGTGAATAATTACAAACGCAATTCTCGTGAAAATTAAATGAAAAATCTAAAAGCTGTACATGGTTTCTGGGTAAACTGGACTGTGAAATCAAGCAGCAACGCACATTATTCACAGAAAGAATATTCTGTATTTTTAAATACTCTACGCTATTATGCCAGTCGTAAATTAATTGTATTTCAATGTGATATAAATTATTTTTTGATAAATTACTTGCAGGTTTTATAACGAAGTGATTCAAGGGATTGAACGAGGTAACGTTTCAAACAAAGTGTACCTCAGTCATTATTTGGCGGCCTCGGAATAACAAAGTTTTATCTGATTAAGCGAACAAAATACAGGAGAACATTTTATTCACAGAATATTTGAAAATTGTTTTAATATGATGTAGATCTGGGCCAAGAGAGTTCTAACACGTCAAAAACATAATTGTGCCGAAAATGTCAGAATCGTCTTAATCTGAGCCAGGATCATAAATGCCAGATACTTTGCTTTGAAGGAATTTGATTTCAAACTGAAAATACTTTCACGATTCTTTGTTGATGTGAATGTGTCTCGACTTCTTCGCCCCCTAGAACGTAGGCGGTAATCGTCCTTCCCTAAGCTTCAGTGATGACAGTGCGTTTAACAGAGCAGTGACAACATCGTTGTGCGACACGTTTGGATGGGACAAAGCAACTACATCCGAGAGGCAGGTGCGTAATCAGAGGGCAGCTCCAGAGAAGGGACGTGAAACGTGAATAGTTCGAAACTAACATTACATATTCGATTTTTTATTAGAATGACCGTACAGTAGCACGATTAATCAAGCAGCGAATCCTGAGATCCACCAGAAACGTGTCTTCTTAGGAACTGTAAACTTGCTCTCATAGGAAGAAAATAATTGGCTGTATCTGTTCGTCACACAGAAGTGAGCTCTTTTCTGTAACATTTCTTCGTGTGTGAATTAAATATCCTTTAGTCGCAAATTGAAACCATATTCACGCATCGTTGCACTGAATTTGACAAGTATATCTTCGAACAGAAACTATATTTTATAATTTATTATTTAAATGTAAAAAAAATGTCATTTCTGGAGTAGCCCGCTCATGGACTAACGGCACTTTGGAATTAAGCTCCTCAATTGTACTCGGCTGCGCGCGGGCGGGCGCCGGGCGCTAGGAAGGCGGGGGCGCCGGATGCGGCGGGGCCGAGGGCGCGGGAAAAGGTGTGCATAATGTATGCTCCTCGGCGATGACTATCTGCGGACGGCCGACGCGCTCCTGACAGATATATGACGACGTAGAAAGCTGCAGCGTTTCCTGAATGCATATTTCAGAGGGGGCGTGACATTTTCGCAGCTGGCGTGCGGAGAGGGGAGGGACGCGCGCGGTGTGCGGAGTGGGGGGTTGGGGGGCGGAGGAAGAGGCGAAGGGGAGCGGGCGTTGAGGGCACTCGGGGGGTGGTAGTGGAGGCGTGGGGCGAGGGCGCTCCAGCGGTAGTCGTGAATCGCCGCCCGCCGCCCGCCGTCCGCCGCCGAGGGCTTAATTGAATGAGGGCGCAACTCGTAGGAAAAAGACCGCATGCTACTGACAGTGAATTTGCACGCTTGAATCGACGTTGGTGCCACCTATGTTTAATCCTTTGTTACGTAGGCAAATGAAGTTAAATCCAAAATGCTTGTCCATCTCATATCCTTTAGGCACTTGTCCACACAGAAGACAGTTCGTTTCGTAAAGAAACAGAAGTTTCGTAAAGCGATTGACGCTACAGTAGTACTTGCCAGTCGTTTTATGTCTACGGATGAAGGTATGAAAAGAGTCTCATTATTTTTAGATCATTAGTTGTAGACTGGGTTTTCTGAGACAATCGGAGATTAATCCCTCTACATTAATAAATATGTGCAACGTGCAGGTAGAGTGCAAGGGGACCGCTTTCCAACTCGTTAAATTAGTTTGCCACATCTAAAATAATTTCCTTTAATACGTTATACATGACCACAGTTTCTATCATATTCAACAATATTACACTCATTTTCATAATAACAACAACCTTTCACAAGTGATTAAATAACTTGTTTCTGCTATTGTCTCGATATTTTAATTCAGCGGACACTCATGATTAATAGTGGAACTGTGGTCCAATTATTTTACTCAGTAAATATTATGATCACAAACTCCATGAAAACATTTAGACCAACAGAATATGAAAATAAGTTATTATTTCCCCTTTTGAAATCTTTACCCTCTCCAAGGGGAACATTCTTATCACAACAAAATTCACGAATTTGAAGAGAAATACTCCATTTCTAATAAATTTCTTTGAATTATAAAAATTGAATTTTTCACGTACATGTTATTGAACATTTTATTTTGGATCTCATGTATGTGACCAAAACGATAGTTGTTTTCACTAGCTCTATAGCTATTTAATTGTGTGAATATTTATGGAAAAATCCTTCTATCTCAAATTTGGAAATGTGTCATATGTGTGAGATGCTAATGCCTCATTCCTTTCTTATTCATAATCTTATCCATTCTTATTTACCTTAAGTATGTAAATCCCTGTTATAGCCTTTCCTGGACCTTGCGTAAGTGTGTAATGATGCTTTATGTTTTTCGAATATGTAATCGGTGTACTATGGTTATGATATGTTGTTGTCAGCATTCTTTGTTGGGATACTCTGTTATTCTTCCTTTCCGTGCTCTCGTGATTATCGCGTTATTGTGATCGTTCAGCCATATTTACTTTTCAAATCATATGACAGGTTACATATCACAGGTTAATATTTAATTCATGTTTATTCCTTACGTTCGAAGTCTGACTTGGACAATGTCTCAGGAATATCCAGATCATCTTCAATTTTACTCTTTTTGCTGAAATAATTTAGCCCAATTTCGCTCCAAAACCCTAATATTTGTGTTTTTTTCTGTTCACAGTTTGCAAGAGTTGCATCATCAAGTACTTAGAAAACAACAGCTTTTGTCCCGTTTGCGAAGTCCAGATTCATAAAGCTCAGCCACAAAAATGCCTCCGGTGAGTACACTCTAAAATCAGTTTGACCCGTGCAAGACCAATAAAAGTGTGTGTGACTTCTATACTGTCCCGGAAGAAAAACTGTGATCACTTGTAACCCACACCTCTCTCCTACCAGAGCGGACTAGTATTGATTCGACGAGAGGTGATTTCCTAGAAGGCTTTGCGCACTTTGCCTTTTTCCACTTCCGGGAAAGACTCGCGAACTGCGAGTTCAATCACTCCTAGAATGCGCATTCCAGATTCTCTTCATTTATTAACTGAAGCAAAGTGCAGTTCCACGTTCGAAAATCAATGCTCTGGAACTGTGACGCTGACGACTATCTAGGGTTATTTTACTAATTTCTTTTAGTAGGCATTGTGTGAATTGTAGTAAGAATTCCAAAAAAACAATTCTGGTGGAATTGATTTTCCAAAGCCAATACTTTTATTATTGTGAGTTAGGTGTCAATAATTTTTAAAATAAAATTATCGTAAACATTTCTTTGTTAGTTTTCATCATAGTTTTTAATTAACGCTCCCTGGAGCAACAAGTGGAAGATCACTTACTTTTCGGCCACTTATTATATTAGCTAATTGTGAATGCATGTATACGCTCACTCAGCAGGTCTACGCTCGGTGTGGGGAATTACGTAGTAAAACATTTGCATTTTCCAGTCAAAATTGCTACTCTTTCATTATTTTTGTATTTTTTCCCGAGTACCTGGATACCTAATGAAACCATAGATAACTTTCACACGGTCGGAAGATGCAGTTTTCTTTAAATTTCTGCTGGCATTGGAAATTGGTAATATAGATTCTGCCATTTTTTGACATTAATATTAAAATCAACCAGCTACCTAAATGTGTTTTCTTAAACGATTGCATTATTATTATTATTATTATTATTATTATTATTATTATTATTATTTATATTAAATATGAATCTTTAGAAATGTTTAACGACTCTTTTTTTTATTTGCAGGCAAGACAAGACTTTACAAAACATTGTATTCAAACTAGTACCAGCCTTGTATCAAGACGAAATGGAGAGGCGTCGTAATTTTTACAAGCAACACCCTGAGTATGGTAAGTAAAAACGTTTTGCATGCTTTAATTATTTTAGTACATGAAGCAGCATATTTGTTTATTAGGAGCAATTTTAATAATAGTAATCCGGGCAAATAGTTTATTAGTTATAAATTATTCAGAATGGTGGAGTCGCATTTGTGCTTGAAGTACGGATCTTTAGCCGTTTTGGAGTAAACCTTTCATATCACTTGAAACAAAATATCCTAAGAGGAATGTAAGGTCTTGCATAATGTTTCTTGGAAAGGCTATCCGTCATTGCACATTTCCTTTATCGCAGACGTTCGGAGCGTTTTCAGGATCACGTAACGTTGCGTTCGAAAAACGAAACTAAACACGATGCTGTTGTGAATCTTTCTGGGAGATGACGGAAAATCTATAGAAACACAGATAATAATCCAACAACTTATGTTGAGTATCGAGGGTAATAATGCTACTTCGGCGAAGGAATTGGTATATACAGATTGACTTCTTTGTGAATATAAAGTAGAATATCGATTACTTAACACTGAAATTCCACGTTAAATTTGTACCGTAATAATAATAATAATAATAATAATAATAATTATTATTATAATTATTATTATTATTGTTATTGTTATTATTATTATTATTATTATTATTATAAACTTCTTAACAGTAAAAATAGCATTCAGACTTTACATACCGCTCTTCTGTTGTTCGTAATTCTTTTAATGTCGCAACAGGAACATTTTCGAGACTTTCTACTGTTGAAAATATAAGCAAAATTGTAATCAATAGCGAACTATTATGATGTCTAAGTAAGGTGTTTTTTTTTTTAATTTTAATGTACAATGTAATCTGAAAAACAGTTGACGGAATATGTACGTAGGAATATGTAGAACGTTTAGTGCAACATTGTCAATCACAAAACAACAGATCACTTGGATAGAGTATCTCCACGACGGCGCGGCAATTAGAACAAAGAATCGATTCTTTAGTTACAGTGAAAATTCTGTTTGAGATGGGATTGATATTTCTTTAACGAGGGCGATAACGAATCATAGTGATTTTGACTGTTATTTTGCTTCACAACGCAAGAGGATGCAAACTTTACCATCTTTCCATCTGCAACCCATCACGTAATGTATAACTTGTTCACACTTATGAAAATATTCTATGCTGTAGTGATAGACAATTTTTTTTTTCATGAGCCTTTAAAAGTGTAATCACTTAAAAGAGCGCAACAGGTCAACAACGCACTAAAAACGCAAACAGACTTTCGAAGTGACATTGGGGCAAATTAATGCAAGAAACTGAGTAAAACAGAAGATTATCTGGATGTTTGTGGAACGTAATTTAAGAGAAATATAATAATTATTCGGGAAATTAATTTATTAATTACTAAGAACATAATTTTAAAAGTACATATGGCTGAACTATCACAAAATCACTAGTAGATTTTGTATATTCTTGAACTCACACCAATAAAAAAATAGAATATTGTATACCGTTTTTAAGTACGCGTAAGTTTATAAACATTGACGAAAAAACGTAGACTGGGAAACAGAATTCCAAAAAAGCCAAACTGTAAATTTTCTATTAGTGTGGAGTGGGCATTCTCGAGACACACCTATTAATACCAACTGTGTTTCCGGGAGCGTAGTGTATACGTGCAAAACGCACACGACTTTGTACAACAAACGAAAACGTGTGACACAGTGACGGCTCATCAGGAATCTCTAAAGAAACATAACTGAACGCCCACGAAGCTCAACTCCCCCGACGAGAACCACACGAAGAAGAAACTTATGATCTCTCAATCAATCTCTATCAATCGTGCTTTGCTTCTGAACGGTAAATGTACTATTACTGACTAGTATTCTAATGCATAAGAGCGAAATTTTGTAAATTTCAAGTTTCTATCCTCGCTCTTTCATGTCTTTAACCTGTATTTGTTTAGTTAAAGATAGGGTAGGCGGGTAGGATTTCTGGGGCTCAAACAAATGTGCACAGACTATATTTTTCCCTTATACATCACATACGATTTTTACTTATTTTTGACGATAAGTAAATAAATTAAAAAAACATCTCCCCAACGGGCCCCCCTTCGCCGGCGGCGACAAGTGGCGTCGTACAACTTCTTTTTTTCGCGTTCTGTAGCCGCGATGGAGCCCCCTGGCGGTGGGAGGAGTAATTAGGTTGACATGGATCGCCCGGCGCGGCGCGCGCAGGTAATCGGATGTAATGATGTAATCGATGACACGCTGGATATGATTAGTTCGCCCGGCCCACGCTGGAGGCTGCCGCTGGCCAGCGGACTGGAGCAATACATCTCCCCTTGCGCACTTCCAACGCGTTTATTCGCAGGATCAAGTGATATGTTATTAGAAAGGCTAATATAACTCGAAATTTCAAAATTTCTATTTGAAATTGATTGTTTGAAAATTTGGATAGAAATTGGACTCCGAGCGGACTTTATTATGATCCAGAATGGCTGCCAATAAATTAATAAAAAGGTACGGGTGAAAGTTGGTGGGAATTCATAACAATCTGCGACAGGAAACTAATTATATATGTTTGATGCATATAAAAGCTAGGAATTAATATTGTAAAATCTCATGTGAAATCTATACCCAAAATGATGCCGAAATAATAAACTGGGGTCCATCGCCCAGCACTATGGATGGCCATGGAGACAAAACGAGGAAGGTTCACGTGCAGTCCTTGGTCCGTTGCTTGTGCTCTGCTCCGACATCCGCTTGAATTGATTGGAGGAATCCATCGCTACGGCCATCCTTTACAAGAACCGCAAGCATTTGGGCCAGGCTGCCCACGGAGGTCTGCTGCTTCTCCGTTCACTCTACTGAACTGACCACGCTCGAGCTCCTACCTCCCCTTCCCCCTTCCGTAGGGTTGATAAGGGCGAGGTTTATAAGGGTTTCACAAGCAGCGGGCCACACTGGTTGCCCGGAGATTAACTCGGGACCATGGCATACCCAAATATGTCGTCCACTTGACTTGTCTCTCTCCTAAGATCCACCTCAATTATTGCATTCTTATCCAGGTAGGGGAGTCGTCCAACTAAGCTTGTCTGTGGATGACTAAAACCCGACCTCTTCGGGCGTCGAGCCTAGAACCTTCCCATCTACGAAGCTTCAGCTGCAGGTCCTCAAACTAAATGCGCCTCCGGTATATTTTATTGTGTGGCGAATATTTGCGCTTAGTCTGTAATCCATATTTTCGGCTTATTGATGTTTGAGGACGACTATTTACTATGAACTAATTACTGTCCATTTGGTGCGAAATTACATACGATTATCGAACCTTCCACGAATCGGATTTGTTTACGATTGCACCGAATAAATGTGAGTGTGAGCCGTGCTGTGTGAGCTGCACGCTTTCGCAGTCGCCCGTCGAGGAGAATCCGGGGAAAAAACGCTGCCAGCGCTGTTTCATAGGTGGTACCGGCCCCCACCGTCCAAACCTCATCATGTGAAATGGAGCAGACTGTAAAAGTCTGCTCTCGCGTTCTGTTGCCCTCGCCTGGTGCACAGCGATACTACGTGACCCCGACAGCGCGCGCGTAATCCGCTTATCGCGCGGCCACTGATGCCAGCGCCGGCGCTGCTTTGCATCCCGTCGGCACAGTGCACTGGGTCATCCGGGCGTCAACTTCTGTTTTTTTTAGCACCACCTTTATGTATCGGTTCTTCTTTGCGGTTAAACGGAGTTAGTTCCTCGCTAATTGAAATTGCATTAGAAGATGGCTTGTGGTGTATGCTGCACGCTGTGACGTCGAAACCGTTTATTTAAAACCTGTGTCGCCAATGAGAGAATATCACTTTACGTGAGTGATGTGGTGCCACTCTGACTTGATCACGTTTTTAAAAAGGTACACGACATTCGTGATTTGCGGACATCTTATTTAAATGTTTCTTTTGGCCAGAGGTGTTTTGTGCTGCCGATCGCCATATTTTTTCACAATTATTTGTGAGAAAGATTGTCCCTGCAGAAAGCATTCAATTTTGAATTCATTACGTTTCTGTGTTAACGATAGCTTGACTAAACAGTAATACGAATGTTACTCAAATAGTTCTATCGACGGTAATGAAGGGCAGGAGATAATTAATGTCTCCCTGTGTTTTGACGTACTCAAATATACAGTTAGTTTACAAGAGACTGCACAAGATTATTTAAATTTGTGTATGACGTTTAAATTTGTGTACCTTTAAAATAAAATATCGGTAACAATGTTCTTATTTCAAATACTTATCAATAAATAATAAATTAAAAGTAGAAAATCGTATCAATTTTATTACGTATCAAAAATGTGCTTTCATTAATTAAGCGCTGTGTGACGTCATTATTCACGATGTATGTTTATGTGTGTGGAAGTTCTGATGAATGACATGGATTACTTCATTAATAAGTGTAATTTTGCTAAAATCAATAGTGACGAATTTCTAACAATATAAACGCTTAATTTGCTGCTAATAATTGCTTCCATGGTGCGGAATATAATACTAACTGTTTCAATGCTGCCAAAACCACATGTTTCAAGGATCAAGAAGGTAAATATACCATAATTACTCAACTTTTAATCGAGTATAACCTAGGAAAATACGTCTTAGTAATTATTATAAGTGAGTATATAAGTGAATATATAAAACAAAAATGTTGTGGTCAGATGATCTTGATAGATCCTGATAGATGATCTTGAGTTATGACGTTGGATTTCTTCACTATTATTATTATTATTATTATTATTATTATTATTATTATTATTATGGAGGGTTAATTCAACAAATCTGAAGGAAGCCTTATACGCAATATCATAAAATATTCAGAAATTCCGAATTTCATTTGATACTACTAAAATATTATTAGTATCGTTTTTTGCTACCTCCGACGAACTACAAAAAGACAAAAGTAAAAAAAAATTATTACCACCAGATATGTAAAAACAAGGTGTTTTTTTATGTAATCGACCAAAAGATTCATGTACTTCTCTTATTTGTGGACGATTTTTTCGATTCCCTCTTCGAAGAACGTTGCCGCCAATGATGTGAGGTGAGTCAGATCTTTGCTCTGAAGCACTCATTGGTCTAGAAGCTTTTGTCTCGTAGCCAATTCAATTCGATGAAGGGAAGACCATCGTTCTGTGCTAAATCTGGACTCTACCCCGCATGATTAACCATGTCCCACCAACCACACCCCTGAAGATATTCTGTTACAACAGCACTATTCGGGCGGACGTCGTCGTGAATGAGAACATTTTCAGAAACAGCATTTTTCGTCTTTTTCGTGAATTGCACACTCGTCTCTTTCTGTGGTCAAATTTTGCCGCTATGTTCTCTTGTTAAGAAAGCTAATAACACGTATCATCCCCAAAGCCCCCGTATTTCTCTGGAGATTTAAGGGCTCGATCGGAGGTAGAAAACGCGTTCTACATAAATTAAATCTGCTTTCATTTTATTACATAGGTGACCTGACAATGTTTTCCTTCTAATTATTTCTTTTAAAAGCAGAAAGCAATCAAAATAGCTACTAAATTTTGCTGAAAATTATATAAAGTTTCCATTCGTGTTTTGGTAACAGGATATTAGGAGCTGCCTGATATAAGCAGTTATTAACTCGTGATAGGCAATACTCCTGAAACGAAAGTGTTTCTTCAGCTTTGACGTGCCTCCTAGTGTGAATTTTTTTTTTAAATTATGGATGAACAAATGATAGCTAATTTCATTTCGAATTTCAAGCATTCATCCAAACATAAAAGCAATTTGTAGGACTGGCCAAGCACGTATGAGTTACTGAATACGTATAAGGGCGAAAGTACTTGTTAGTTTTACTGCTCTTGAAGGTGTATTCTGTGTTTCGTTTACCTCATTCAAAATGTAAAAAAAAAGTTTAGAGATCTGCAGTCCATATCATTCATTTGCATGAGTTCGTACTTTCAAAGGAATGAACTCGTACTTTCAAAGGTCGATCTTATAATAATGATTTTCACTCCTGTGAAAATATATTTTCTCTGGAACTCCGTGAACATTGTCTTACATCACATTAAATGATACATTTCAACAGCCAGTTTCGAGGTTCAGCAGCTGTTGGTTGCACTATATCGTGGTTATTGAGAAATTCACGGAAATCCTCAGCGCAGTGGGTGTGCGACGCAGCGATTGCATTATTACTGCACCGTGTTTCGCCGAAGCCCACTAGTCCCAAGCGAGCCTCTCCTCGTCGAGTTCTCCGAATAGAAGCGCATTTAGAGATGGTCCCCACACCACTGCCCGCTCGGCAGAACACAAAGGCAGCACCCACAGCATTCCAATTGCGTGCCCTCCATTCCGGCGGCGCCCTCGCCGCCGCCCTCGCCTCCGCCCTCGCCTCCGCCCTCGCCTCCGCCCTCGCCTCCGCCCTCGCCTCCGCCCTCGCCTCCGCCCTCGCCTCCGCCCTCGCCTCCGCCCTCGCCTCCGCCCTCGCCTCCGCCCTCGCCTCCGCCCTCGCCTCCGCCCTCGCCTCCGCCCTCGCCTCCGCCCTCGCCTCCGCCCTCGGTCGCCGCCGTCGCCGCCGCCCTCACCGATGCCCCGCCCACGACCACGGTTACGCCGGGCGAGGTTTATAAGGGTTATACACGCTGCCCAAAAAATAAAAGTAGACACTTCACTGCATTTGCATGTACAGATCAACATGAAACTTACGGTATTAATTAAATAAGTCGCCCGTTTTATAAAGGAAGGAAATCAAGAAGGAAGGTTTTGCGTTTTCAAATTTAATTTCGACTGGTGGCAGCAGTGTTAATGCGCATCGTGATTTAATTAAGCGTACTGTTTTATCTGCTGAGAAGAGAATAAAAAAAATGTTACCAGTACTTTATCGGCCGAATGGTCTGGTGGTACATTTCAAAGGACGAGTATAATGGTTGACTCCTTTATCAACCATCGGTTTCCAACAATTCTACAACTTTCATGTACATAAATGGACGTCTTCGTTAATACGCTTCCTGCACATAAGCTGTGACCTTACGGGTCTCAACCTGTAAGCCATTTTCAGCGGCAGTTCTAGCACGAAATCGAGACCATGCATGGGTACGTCAACATGAGCTCTTTTATTAATATTCTGTTGTACACTATTTCCAGATCTTCCACCCAAACCAGAAGACAGAGGCATGGAACTTGAGAGGATGATATTTTCGCCCAAGGAGAGTATTAGCATCTCCCTGCAATACTTCAATCCGTAAGTATTATGCATATTTTCTTCACTTTTCATTACTTGTTTCTCTCGATCCATTTTACAATACATTCTACAATACATTTTAATGACATTCTACAATATGAATCGCAATGATACCTTTCGTCGTGAAATCCAAAAAGGTTATATTAGAAATACTTATTGGACATTCCTTCATAGAAGTGGTTGCTTTGGAACTTCGATAGCTCGAATCTGGAGGAAAAGGAAAGATCTAGATCTATTACATGAATCTCTTATGTCGAGAAGTATTTATTTCAATATTTTGGCATGTCGAGTTTCGAGTCTTCCGAGTAATACTGTAACGTTCGAGATTTAGAGAATCGAAATTACCCAGCAATGTTTTCTGCCGTACACTTTTTGCAATATAAGTGCATAACGCATTATTACGTGTAAAGATTTAACACATCTGTCCATGTCACAAAACACTTGAGACGCGACAAATTTTGGAAGCGATTCGAAAAGCAGTCCTTCGCGAAATGTTTTGCCAAACGCTTATCTCAGAAGTGTGTCAGAGCGCAATCTAAACTCTCGCGCTCTTCGGTGTGGCCTTTGACCGTGCCTTACTGAGGAATGGCGCTCTGATCGCCGTGAATATGGCAGAGCCTCTACCGCACAATCAAAAAAAACAACCAATTGGCGTATTTATCACTCATTTATTACTATATTCATTTACCAAAAATAATTGTTACTGTGACCAGTTATTAAATAAATGCAGTTGGGCTGGCTTTGACAGTGGTGAAACGACATAAAAATGGATACGAGCAAATCGAAACAATAAAAATATTTAGTACTCATTTATTGCGGATTGTGCCTGGCGCTCTGCAGTGGATGCTGGGGGATTTAATAGCACCCGCGCCAACAGCTTCTGTGTGTGGGCGGAGGATAGCGTATTGCAGAAGGTACTGAAATAGACGGATGAATGGCAATGCACGACTTGTATGTGAATGTTCCTCGTATTGCCAAAATTACTCTTCACTACATTACTTCGCGTATCACGTACCACCCAAAAATTCTAGCGTTAGCTGTGCAATGTTGCCAGGTGGTATTTACGTATCTACCTCTCATTGCAGGGTCTCTAAGAGTTAAGGTAATGTGTGCGCGCAATGTGATCTTCAGATTTTCAGCGATTTCTTTGCCTCGTCCTGCCTCTGTGTGCTTATTGTGCGATTGTGCGGTGTTCTTGTTTTGTTTTGTGGGCTTGAAGTTTGACAATAATGACAGACAGTCTGAATTTCGCAATTGAAGACCGAGTGAACAAAACTAAACAAAAGCTAGTGGTGCTACAACAGCACATACTTCTTTTGCAATTTTTCAAACTTTAGAGAATTCCACGAAAATTGGACTGACACCAAGTGTCTGAAACTCGTTTAAGTGTCCTTTGCTCTGTTCATGAAAAAATTTGAATCTGTTTTTGAGAAAAAAAATTGTTTTATAAATTGCATTAATTTCAGGCAAAAAATCTCTCGTATTTTAAAAAATGTATATGACTTAAAAACGAGACGGAAAAAAAGTTTCTGTGACAGAATTAAAGGACTTACTCCATGTCTTACTATACCGAATAGTTAATAGTTTTAGAATGCCGCGTAGTACCCCACAGAAACAATTTCGCGTACTGAATGAAAAACTTATCGTTCAAACAAACATAATTTCATTCATAACAAAATGAAAGATATATCTTTCCTTTAGAATAATATAATATGATAGTATTCACACTTTTCAACGAATGCTGTATTGTTATCAAAGATGACACGAGTCTCCATGTTTGTGAATGTCCCGTGCCTCCAGTAAAGTTTGGCAACATACGGAACAATCATAAAACAATATTATGCATTGTCATTCATTACTACCACTTTTGTGTCTCCTTCATACGATGAAGGATATTGAAAAAAATCTATCAAGGGATTGAAGTTGTCGAGGTTCCATTGTATTAAATTAAATTTGTCCATGAAAACACAAACTGCATTATGAAATTTTAATAACTTGAAATAATTTTAATCACAAACAATTTTTCACGTAATTATTTCAAACTTTATTTTCCACCTACACCTGATAATCATTTAAAAATACAATGTAAAAATATAATTCTCATTAATTCCTAGTTTAGAAACAGCAACCATGGGCTTCATTTAATTGATAATTTAATTTGCACATTATGTTAATAATCTTCCAGCATTTTTCTTATGCGCACCATGGATGACAAAGGTAACTTCTAAAATTTTTCTGTGTTGTGTGGTCTCTTATTGAAGCATCTCAATACCAGACCCGTCGCTCCTCATATCCTTTGCTGTAATATATTTGCTAATTCGTGTCACATACTTTACTCCAGTTTATGCATTCATCGCTGGAATCACTTTGAACCTGCATGACTAAACGGTATGATACTATTTAGGTTTATATTAACAATATTTAATTGAATGTTTCATACAATGTACAGTTGTATCCGAGGCAATTTTAATTCCTGGAGATGGGGGACACTTCTCCTAGGGATATTCAATAGTGTTACTGTTACTATATTTTCTTTCTCGAACGTGCTGAAAATGAAGAGACAGTTCTACGCCTCTCTGCCCGTGGTGTACTGTACAACTCTTAATTTCATTTTACCTATTTTAAGACTTACAAACCAATGAGTCATCTTGTGTGTAAGTAAATCAGTATAATATGTTTTTTGACAGGAATTGGAATCGCACGTAATGAAAAGATAGCGTATCTCCTTTTAAAATAAATAAGTTACAAAAAAAGAAAAATTATGAGATTAAGAAAAACTAAATTTGCTTGTTTTCCATTGCAATGAGTAACTGCAAAAAGAAATTACAATACTATAGATTAAAGATATTCTGGTGTACATTAGAAAACATTTGAATTGGTTTATTACAATACTTCCTCTATAAAACGCATTTTATTGCGAGGAACGTATAGAGGCCATTATAAAAACATTAGGAGAATTGTATAAGGATCATACGAATGAATCTCAGAGCTCGAATTCGTCATCAATTTCGATTTTTCTTGGCGGGTTGGACAAGGAGATTAAGAATGATTAGGCGATATCGTGCGTCTCATATACTTTTATTTGTTCTCTTGCCCAGATATTATGTTTTGTACATGCAATATAGCATATAATCTAGCATATTCCTCGCCTTCATCTCACCTCCCTCCGGCCTTCGTTCCGCATACGTCACGACTCCATCCGGTCTCCGAACCGCCTATTTCCGGCCTCCGTCCCGCCTCCGTCCCGCCTCCGTCCCGCCTCCGTCCCGCCTCCGTCCCGCCTCCGTCCCGCCTCCGTCCCGCCTCCGTCCCGCCTCCGTCCCGCCTCCGTCCCGCCTCCGTCCCGCCTCCGTCCCGCCTCCGTCCCGCCTCCGTCCCGCCTCCGTCCCGCCTCCGTCCCGCCTCCGTCCCGCCTCCGTCCCGCCTCCGTCCCGCCTCCGTCCCGCCTCCGTCCCGCCTCCGTCCCGCCTCCGTCCCGCCTCCGTCCCGCCTCCGTCCCGCCTCCGTCCCGCCTCCGTCCCGCCTCCGTCCCGACTCCGTCCCGCCTATGCTGAGCACTGTGCAACCACAAAGGGAAGCCCAGGGTAGACGCGTGCTCTGCTGAGGCTTGCGCCACGCCAAGACACGCGGCGCGACGCGCCGTCGCCTCAACACTGTGGCTTAGCGATCGTTTTTGCGCCCGCGGGCTCGCTGCTTTTTGCCTTATCTGCCGGTGCTGCCGCTGACGCAACCCGATTATTTATACGCGACAAGTGAGGCTGCGTGTGCTCGTTCATTATAAGCACGGAACCGGACCGTGGAAAGGAAGGGCGATGTTGTGCAGATGGAGTAATAGAGTAGCAACTACTGCGAAAAAGGGCAGCGTTGCCGAACACGAAAGTTCTAGAAGGTATAACAATGTCCAGATCTGCGTGGCGTAGTGGTCGGTTAAACGGGTTTGATGGCATAAAGCGTGAAGGAAGGTTAATACGACTGGCATCAAAACCAGCAACGAAACTCGGTGAAAGTACGAAGAAGCGGGCAATGTTTTGTCTACTTGCAGAAGGAAGGCGATGTTTTGTGAGGCGTTCTCAAGCCGTGATAAAAAGGAAAAGTGTGGAACTTTTCACACAATCTATTGGATGCAGTGAGTTTGAAGAGCCTGTCACATATAAATTGAGACCGTACAGAAGACTATTGTAGATACATGTCATAATAGAAATAAACTCTTTATTCGACACCACACCGGCCTTCAGTTTTCCCTCCCATAATCAATTTGTAGAATACTGTATTTCGCATATCTTAAGCGGTTCGCAATCTTTCTACTTTTGATGGTGTTTAGCAATTTGTCAACTGCCATCAAACATTTCAGATTGTGTTTTATTCGCTGCTTCCTTGGAGTGACAAATTTTTAAAACACTTCTAACTATTATCTCTCTAAAACACGTGTTCGTATCTAATTTCATATTTTTCTTCCTTTCTACATATTTTCATTTTAGACAGATCCAAAGATCCAATTTTTTATTATCGTATGGAATATTAGATTAGTGGAAAAGGGAAGAAGTAGTTGTCTCTGTGTCATGAGGTGTGCTTAATCAGTAAAAAAGTTACAATATATTTCAGATTGCCTCCATATATACATTGTTAATCCAACCTGCGCTCGTTTTTCTGGAACTACACGTTTTCAATGCCGAGCAGTGACTCAATCGTTCATTGAATGCACATTTACAGATGGTCTTCATCTTACGCAAACACTTCAGTTATTGGTTTCAGGAGTGCTTCATTGTTCTCAATAAAAAACGACTCATTTTCCGCCGCCGCCTCCCTCTCTGTGCCAGAGGCCCGCGTGGTGCGCTGCGCGGCTGCCCTCGTTCCCAGTGGGCGACGGACGGGGCGGGGACGGGGACGGGGACGAGGGCGGGGCGATGACGGCAGCGGGAGCGCCCCGTCGCGCTGGCGCGGGCGCCGTCGCTGCTGAACCCAACCTCGTTCCTCATTCCCGGTTGCCCACAGCGCACCCACGCCGCCCCCGCGCGCGCTCCCGCTCCGTCGCCGCCGTCGCAGGCAGCTGTCACCAACACGCTTTCGCAGCGCGGCGCCGTGGTTGCGACGCGACGCTCTATATAAAGACACTGGCTGGAAGCGGAGGCGGAGACGGGTTGGCCGCGGCGCGGCGGGGCGGGGCGGGTTCGGGGGGCGGGGCCGGGAAAAGAGACGACCGCTTGCGACAAGTGCCTTGCGGCACGGGATTCACGAAAAAGGCTTCGATACAGACTTTCGAAAGTAGATGCGTCAAGAAGATACATCATTTAAAACAATCTACTTGTGTTTGTGTCATTCTGTATATTTCTGGCTCATATTACATTATTTTCATTAACGATATGCCATATTGATTTTACTGTAGGGGTTATTTCATAAAGGAGTTTATACTATGTAAATGTCGTTGAGTGGAAAGAGGAGAGAATTGTGTCTCTGAATTATTCAGGTTCCACGTTTCGGAATCTATTTTAATAAGTACCGTAAAAGAGTTCTCCATACTTATTTCTTTCCACCAACTTCCAGCTGCTTCAGAGCGGAAGTGGGCGTTGGGGAGCGAAGGTACTTAATGAGACGAAGCGCCCGCGGCGGAAAAGGGTCGGATGTAATGTCGGGCAGAGAATCAATTTAGGTACCCCGTTGATATTTTGAAGAGGTAGTCGTAATACAAGACGAATATAGAGAGTGGATGAAGTATGGGAAGTAAGGCGATATTAGATCGAAACAATCATGAGAACGAAAAGACATCCAGTATTAAGTCTTGAAACAAAAACATTGTATTGTGTAATATCGCAACGAACTATTGAGATGCCAGAGAATTAATTACGAACGGGTATTGGAAGAACAAGTGATCTGAGAAAGGATGGAAAGGATTATGAAAGGAACGACAGGGAAGAATAATGACAATGAAATTCTGGAAATTGTACGTGACACTCCTTAACGATGTACGATGATGCACAAAGCTTCCACAATGAATGTGGAAAGCAACACAATACTTCAGGTACTTGACACAAAGTGGAGGAGAGCAAAGAGAGATGTGAAGAAATGGCCGAACCGCAAGCGGGGCGATGTGGGGAGTGAGGAGTGAGGAGGGAGTGGACGGAGCGGGGCCGTGATCAATACGCAGTGGCAATGGACTGTGAAACACCTCTCGTGTCGCCGCGAGATGCGCCGGCGGGGGTGACGGCGGCGGCGGGCCAGGGATATTGTTGCAGGGCGCTTTTGTGCGTGCCGCACCCTTCGTCCTTCCCCCGCCCTCGCTCCCTCTCCCTCTCGCCCCTCGCCCGCCGCCTCTGTCCCCACCCCCGCGGCCCGTGCGCTTCCTGTCGCCCCCCGCGGCGCCATCTCGGCCACCCTCCGGCAACCGCCCCCTCGAGTGAGCGTGTACGCCGCCGCCACTCCCCCTCCTCGCGGAACAAGTAAGAAATTTGCGCAGCTGTCGGTTGGGAGCGGGCGACAGTGGTTGAGGTGGCGGTGGCCGGGGGTGGGCGGTGTGCTGGCAGCGCGAGGGAGGGGGTACCGTTTGTTAAGTGGGGGTGGCACAGAAGGAGGTCGCTGAAGGCAAATCGGAGCAAATTTGTGGCGAGAGGAAAATGGGGAAGAGGTTCCAATAAATGCGTAGTATAATGAAGGCACTGATGGCGCTAGTTTTGTAGTAGTTGAGAGGAAAAAATAATGAGAAGGGGATGCGAGGGTGCCATTCCGGAACAGAATCATATATCATTAGCATCACTCTTTGCTAAAGTATATGCTGGTAGCTCTTCTGTTGTTGCACTATATTCATATTTGACATTTTTCAAACTGTTTCTGCGAAATTTTCAGTGTTTCTATTTTTCTCTTTTATGTCGTAATAATTTAACATAATTAGCAACTGATTAATTGCTACTCTTGATTTTTCTACTTATTGTTTCCACATGTTTCTCTGACTTAGATCCATTGATTCTGCTTTTGTGCTATTCCGAAAGAGCTTTTTCACCCTTAAAGTAAAAGAATGGTAAAACGATTTTTTTAATTCTCATATTTGTCTTTCTGTTTGTTCAAATTTGCTCCCATGAAAGCACTCGAGGAACTCGCAGAATACTATTCAGCAAGGATGATGCTACATTTATAAAAAAGGCTGCTCGTAAATTTTAAAGCTTTGTTGGGGACAATGATCGTTCATACTTCCTTTGCTCAAAATGCCTTCAATATTTTTTCGCTTTTTCAACAATTCGTACGAACGTATGTAGGAACGTTAGATCTCTGCCAGTCACAATGCACGGTTGCATTCGCTTGTTTTACAATGTGAATTAGCGTTTAAAAGTGAGGCCGTTATCGACGTTTTCTGTGGGACAACTGTCATGCCATCCGTTCGTTCCGCTCGGCGCTGCTACGTTGGGCAAGCGAATGCTGTGGAAATGAATGTACTAATATTGCATTTTCTCACGGACAATGAAAAAAAAATTACGACTGCTCTTTATAATAATTACAACTAGAAATATAATTTAATTCGCTGCTCGTTATATCATCATACTTTCTTTTGTTAACAAGAAGGTATCTCGAAAAACCTACTTGCATATAACTAAAAGCAAGGTATAATCCTGCAGAATAAAAAAAGGCCCCCGTGGAATTTAATGTTCGCGCATTTTCGTGATATCGAACGCAATAGCCACTTTGCCACTTTTTCACCGCGACGTTAAAACATTGAACAGCAAACAGTCACTGTATTGTGAGATGAACATTTCCACCGATACAGTTGCTGTTTCTCTCATGAGAAACCCCTCGGGAGGTACTGCAAGGGGTCGGCGCTGGTAGAGTCCTTAGATGTCATGCGTGGGCGTCCCCTGTTCGCGTCTCCTTGGCGACAGAGCCGTCGACTCCCGAGTGCCTGCGGATTACCCGCAGCGGGGGTCGGGGGAGGGAGGAGCAGGCTGCGCTGCGCCGATCGACGCGAGGGGCTGCGTCGGAGGGGTTGCTCTGCGCGCGCCGCTCCGGAAAGGACATAAGGCACCGATTAGGCGCTCGATTGAGGGTTGGCCGGCTACGGCTTTGGGGATTTGAGGCGGTGGATTGGGAAAAGCGGTCATGAGCGTGCAATCTGAAAGTTTTCCTTGCGATCGGTATGGGACTAATACTGAGATAATCTTTTTGTTTTCTTTTACGTCTGGATCGTAAATAAAGCTTTACTCCGTCCCAAACAGGCGGTTTGAGTAGTTTATTGATGCTCTTGTTTATTATTATTATTATTATTATTATTATTATTATTATTATTATTATTATTATTATTATTATTATCGTTATTTTTATTATTGCGCATGGGACGCGGAACAGAGATCGAAATATAGTTTCTTGAAGAGTTCATCACTGTAAAAAAAAGACCTGTGTTATTGAATATAATATAAAGAATGTACGAGTCCTAATGAAATGGAGAATCATATGGTGCCCGAATGTATAATAATGGATCATGGATGGGGCATCGCAGGGAAAGGGAGAAAGAGTGTTACGTACAAGCCACGGTATAAAACGGCCTTAGAGAGCCGACGAAGGTGAGATACTGGGAGCGCAGTAGCCTCGTCAGCGTGCTTCTTCAGTCAGGAAACTTCAAAGGATATTATCTGGGATCAATGCAGAGGACGTCCGCTGCCACAATGTGTCGAATCGAGGGGTCTCGGTTTAGGAGTACTCATGAATGGCACAATCTGTGAGATTGGTGGCCGGTCTCTGGCATCGAGAGTATGCTTGATCGGGTTGGACTACAAAAGCTCTGTCGTTGCGAGAGGGATGGGGTTTCTGTGGTAGGGAATGGTAGATATGCAGTACCGCAGTCTGTAGAGATGCTATCGAAGCCAGAGACAGAAGGGGCTTGTACTTCAGCTGCTTTGCCTGGCGAGGGTAGCAATATCTGCTCTCCTTTGAGCCACGTATTGAGGAAGATGATGTGGGCGACGAGTGGATTCGTGTCGGCGATATCGTGGATCGTTTGATGTCGCGTGTTGCGTTCGTACAGAGCGAGTAGGAAACCCAACCCACACAATTAACCCTTTAACTGCTACGGGCCGGCAGACAAAGTCACCGGTCTTGCGTCATACTTCTCGCTCCAGGCCCCGTTGTGAGCTGAGCTCGCTCGCACATAGATATCGCGCAAGACATCTCAGTTATCGGTAAGTCCTAGCGATGGCCAAAAGCGCGTCTGCACGAGCGAACTCGTTGAGGGGCCCCCGAGACATCGCGGTTCCGCGTACGATCTCGTCCAGAGGCACCCAGCGACAACTTGATTGAGCATATTAACTCGTCCAGAGGCTACCACGCACGACAATATTTTGCGTATCAGCTCGTCTAGACTAGTCAGGGGGTTAAATGCCTAATATTTTTGCACCGAATGGTAAATGTTTTTTCTGTTAACGGGAATAAAATAGAGATACGTAGGCACGGCAAGCAAACGGGAGCGGGTAGCGGTGGTGCTGACTGGACAAGATGGGGTGGAGTGGCTGATCCTCGAGGACTCGAATTTCACTTGATTTTCTCAAAACTTCATCTGCCGCCATCGCGGCTAGGTCATTATAAGGAAGTGAGCCGTCCTCGTCGTTCGCGAGGTCCTACGAAGTAGGAATGCGATGCTGTGGGTATGTGGAGCAGGGACTAAAAGGGGAATGGGAAGAAGAAAGGGTGGTGAGTGTGAGGACTCAACGTTGACCGCAACGACCACCAGCAGACGTCGATGGCGATTAACGAGAGTAAAATAAATTATTTAAAACTATAAATAGCGCACTCCTTTGTCAGGAGCAATGGTGGGGCAGCCACCTCTCTCAAGGGACAATGTTTTCACGATGTGCGTGAGAAAATGATGTCGTTTTGTATGTGTGATAAGTAATTACGAAAGCTACACTCATGTTCAATGATAAAAATAAAACTTAGATTAACCGTTGGGGTGAAACACATTGTACATCCTCAGGACAAGGGCCACTTAACCTGAATGAAATATTATAGACATTTTATGAAAATTAAAAATGTTATTGTCGCTATGACATTATAAATATTACTTTCTATTTGCAATTTGAAATGAAACGTAGATTGATTTTATATCAGATTTGAAATGTGATATACAAAGTAATTTTCTGGAAGGGATAATCCCATTACTAGTTCAAAATGAGATGGTGATTTGATCAGCTTTTCAATTTGATGTTTTCTCAGCTGTTGGAGGTGCTCGAATGTCACTTATTTTTACAGATGAGATACAGATTGTCGAACAAACAAGATAGCGTCTTATGTTTCAACATCAGAAAAAGAAAGGCTGCTGACTTCTGTATAGACACAGAATATAAAGTATTTTAACAGAATTACGAATTCCTTTACTACAGAATTAAATAAACTACATAAATCTATCGCACTAAAAAATCAATAATCGGTTCATTGAAGCATAATAAAAAAGAGGATTACTTTTAAACCGAGCATTTAATCATTCTAAACATGGTTAAGGCAAGTAAAGTCAATATCTGTTCTTTAAATAGTTCTGTAGGCAAGAAATGACAGATTAACGTAGAATGATACGAAATTGAGCTAATACGATTTAAAAACCACGTCACAAAAATACATATTCAAGAAATTGCCTCATGTTGATGAAGACGAACCATAACTAGCGTAAACATGAGGTCCTTACGTCGTTGCGTTTTACATTCTTCGTGCTTATTTGTTGAAAACCTATTTTTTGCTCAAAGTTGTGTTATCCACATTCTCTTAATGTGAAATTCTATTAGGCACTCTAGGAAACTTAAAAATGTGCGAAATTACCACTACTGGGAAATACGAAGTTAATACGCGTGAAAAAAGGGCCGGTATGAGACGGTGCAATTAGTTCCAGCTCAATTTTTGTTGATTGGCACAGAGTAGTCTCCAGGGTCTTGTGACAAAAGGTACGAGTATTTTCGGAAACGAGGCGAAAGCCCGCTGTAAGGGGTATGGAGAGAATCCAAAACGAGTTGCGGCAGAGGCGCTGATGCGAGGCGGGCAGTGGCCCAGCCTCGAGCCGAGGTCGCGGCCAGTGGGCTGCCCTCGTTCGTTGTCGGCGAGTTCATCAGGCCAGGCGCTGAAAAATGAGCAGCAAATCTCCATGCGTGCGTGGCTTCTCTGTCTCTCTTGTGTGCTGCTTCGATTTCTCCCGTGATCGACGAGCGGCAGTTCTCGGTTTCGCGGTTTCCGTGAGATCTGCAGTTGAAAAACATCCGTAACACTTCAGTTTGTAAACCAACGGAATAGCTCGTGCAGAAAGAGTGCAATCGTCCATCATCCAATTATTTTCTCTTCGCCTGATTAATGAAAAAATGACTTAATGATATATCGTGACATAGGTTAGTTGTCTTCATGTCCCATGCGCAGAACCAGTTTTGTCTGTTTCGTTGTTAAGATGCGAAGGGATATCCCTGAATTTTGGACCGATTTGTAAATGGGATCCAACCGCTCCCGAATATGTGTGGCAAGGAGGCGCCAGCGCGGGGCGGAGGGGGGGGAGGGGACGGCGCCGATTGCGACGGAGACGGTGGCGAGCGCGCGATCCAAATGGCGATACGGGGCCGCCGGTTCCGTGTTTACACATGGCGGGGGCGGGTGGGCTGGTGGGAGGGAGGGGAAAGGGGGAAGAGGTCGAGTCACGAGGCGACGGCGGCGCGGCGGCGGCGAGCTTCTCTGCGGCGCCGCTCCGCTGCTCTTTGTTCCGGACGAAAGGCCGCGAGCTCGCCTCCCTGCACCTCGAGACACCCCCCCCGCACAGTTTTCTCCGCCCTTGTCCTCTCCCCGCCCACGCGTCTCCCTGCGGAGGGGTAGTGACGTCACCAAAATGCGGACGGGATCGCCCGCTCCAAAGACTTAATAATCGCGGCGTTCCGGCAATGCTCGTCTCAACTTGTCAACCTGTCACTGCACGCTACGGAATGGTTTCCGACCATTGGGGTGGCCTGGGTATGGATATATTGTGCAAGTTTTGCGTACATTGTAATCTCTTTGCAGGAATTTCAATATTTGGTATCTATTGATTGTCAAGAATAATATGACTAAGCAAATTTTGAGTTGATTTTCTCAATTTTTAATGTTCTTTAAAACTCTACTACTCTTATTGACATTTTTTGCACTTGTAACTTTAAATTGATTACCCAATTGATTCTGCCAGACGCCGTTCTGTCGGTTTGCGAAATTTGGGAAGTTAAAAGAAGTTCAGCCGGTTAGTATTCAATGACATGTAACTCGAGAGCAACATTTTGTAACGCTGACAAGACGCGTTTGGTTTTTACATAAGCTTTAAATAGCTTCTGAGAGGTCTCCTAGAAGTGGATATCTATTGAAACTACTTCCACGCATTATAAATCCCATAAAGACCAACAACACACACACACTCTCTCTTTCTCTCTCTTTCTCTCTTTCTCTCTTTCTTTCTCTCTTTCTTTCTCTCTCTTTCTTTCTCTCTTTCTTTCTCTCTTTCTCTCTCTCTTCTCTCTCTTTTTCTCTCTCTCTTTCTCTCTCTCTCTTTCTCTCTCTCTTTCTCTCTCTTTCTCTCTCTCTTTCTCTCTCTCTTTCTCTCTCTTTCTCTCTCTCTCCTTTTCTCTCTCTCTTTCTCTCTCTCTTTTTCTCTCTCTCTTTTTCTCTCTCTCTCTTTTCTCTCTCTCTCTTTTTCTCTCTCTCTTTTTCTCTTCTCTCTCTCTTTTTCTCTCTCTCTCTCTTTTCTCTCTCTCTTGTTCTCTCTCTTTTTTCTCTCTCTCTCTCTTTTTCTCTCTCTCTTTTTCTCTCTCTCTTTTTCTCTCTCTCTCTTTTTCTCTCTCTCTCTTTTTCTCTCTCTCTCTTTTTCTCTCTCTCTTTTTCTCTCTCTCTCTTTTTCTCTCTCTCTCTTTTTCTCTCTCTCTCTTTTTCTCTCTCTCTTTTTCTCTCTCTCTCTTTTTCTCTCTTTCTCTCTCTCTCTGTTCTCTCTCTCTCTTTCTCTCTCTCTCTCTTTCTCTCTCTCTCTCTTTCTCTCTCTCCTTTTAACATTTTTCTGCAACTAGGAGCAAGTAAAGGAAAACTATTACATTTCGAATTAACAATTATAAACTAGACTGTCATCTGTTCGGCAATACAGCATTTACATGATAATTTGAAATTGCCAGTGTATGCTGACACCAAGCATTCCGGCGAACCCGTGGCATGTGTGCACCGCTTTAAAGCCGGCGCTTACATCTCGAATCATTATTCAATTGAAGTGTTTCAGGCAATAAGGGTAAAGTGAACATTCGGTCAGTTTTTTAAATCCACCATTGAGAAGTACATCAGTGACGCCCAAGCCGAAATATATATTTATTGAAGCTTGCCCCCTCCTAGAAAATACTTTTCTCATAGAAACATTTTGTTCAGTTACCCAGTGCTGAAAATTCTTTCCCATCCGAAGTTGTAGGCTGCCGGGTCCGTCAGTAGAGCTCCGGCGGGTCTCGGGGGCGACGTGAGCGGAGACCCTGGCGCAACGCGTTTTCCCGAGCGGTAGCGCGAACCTTGACACGCGTGCACCGCCTTAAAGGCGGGCGCTGCGCGGCGGCGGCGGCGGCGGCGGCGGCGGCAGCGGCGTCGCGGTGGGGCTATTTTGGAGCAGCCGCGGGGGAGCGGGAGGAACCAGGGACGCCGCCGGTGGGGGCAGGGGGGAAGGGAAGACGAAGACGCCACGCGAGCGCGGCAACTACGACGCACGCGTGCGGAATCCCACTCGGAAATCGTAAAGTCGCGGGACAGACGGGCCCCGATCCTTCGCGACCGCCGCCTTCCTCTCGGACCTGACACTCCGACGCGGATCCTGTCCGTTTTTTCAGAAAATCGGGATTTATTAAAGAGGGAGGCTACGAAATATTTATAGGTTACGTGATTTTGACACTTTGCTGCAATACTTGGCACTTGGAAATACAACCAAATATCCGTGCATTGCATACTTCCTTGCGCCAGAGGGACGCTCTAAATACTATTATTTCACACACCGCATTTTACATTAACACAAATACATTCTGGTAATGTATGGCATTCTGAAAATGTCGGACATTCTGAAAATTTCTACATATAAGCCTTCGTTAATTAAATTGAAAAAAAAAAACTTGTTAATATGGTATTTTTTAAATCCGTCTAATACATTTCAGTACTCGAATTGATTCTGCGAAGTTAAATTATTTCGCATTCAATAACATGTCATTCAATAAATGGTATTCGAAAAATGTACAATTTCATTTCACATTCTTCCCTGATGTCAATATCAACACACATAATTTTATTTGACAACGCATTCCATTCATTCATTTCCTAGGCCTATACTATAAATGGATTTCCGTATCTTAAAGGT
>JAZDUA010000006.1:2452500-2925000 GCA_038098605.1 Gryllus longicercus
TGTTATATTACAAAAGAAAAACAAAATATAATTTTAAAGGAGCAATAAATTAATAAATCAGTTTTTAAAAGTAAGTTTTTTCATAACGTATTTGATTTTACTGCGAACACTGCAATCTATTTACATGGTACCACCGCCTTCTTTAATACTCCATAACTGATAATATATAGGGGCCGTAAATATTACGTCAGTGATAGCTCATATTTCGTGCAGAAATACCAATGACGTAATGATTCTTGCAATAATATGCCATATTATGAACTATTTTTTTAATGGAAAAGGGTTGTTTATAATGTTGGTATAAAACACTCATTTAGTACCTGTACAGCTCTCTATATGCTTGCATACTATCATAGTACTTTATCAACTGATGTTACTTCACTGTGTTCAGATGCGAACCGTGACGTGTAGGCTCGGCTTTAATCCATTTTTCATTCAGTTCGTTATAGTATTTTTATTGAAATTTCTTGTATTTCTACAAGCGAAAACTGGGCTATCAGGGAAAGAGCCTGTTTTTCGTGGAGTACATGGGAACAGTTTCGATAGCATCTCAATGCATTTTAAAAGTCTAATCTAAAATTTGGCACTTATAATACATCAACAAAATTTTGTATTGAAATATTCGATGAAAACATCGTAAAAAAGTGAACTATCAAGTCTAGGAGATTTTCAGTACTTAAAGTATGTACTCACGAATATAAATAATTTATGAAGTAGTACCAATTATTTAAAAACTAATCGATTATTATTCGTTAAAATTTAATTGCAATCGTTTAATTTCAACCAAAAATATAATTCATTTAATATAATTATTGCTTATTTATTTTTTGTAATGAATTGATTGATAATCTTTTCGATTAATTGTTTGCTATCACTAACCGGAGGGAAACTAGCCGTAAGTAAAGCAAAGACACAAACCTCAACATCCACATCTACATGCGCGAGCGCAGATTATTCAGTTACGACCTGTCGAAAACGAGAAAATACTATTTCTTTGCACACACAGTACATATTTTCCGAGGCGGTTACTCTCAATACAAGTTTCATAAGAGACAGTGGTGAGGTATACTGATTAAAAAATATTTAGAAAATGATAGAATTACAGTTTTTAAGAAATGAAACATTTTTGTAGTACGACATAAATAATATAGCGGAAATTATTCTACACCGTTATTTAAATACCCTAAGACCACTATTTTCTTGCGAAATCGAAGAGTAATTACCTCGAGTCGACAATGTTTTAAGCAATTTTCTCAATACACCTTTTTCCTAAATATTTATTGCAGAGCACTAAATTATCTCATAATAGCTTAGTTTCATTTTGCAATCTTGTAGAAAATGTGAAATACCTCTGATGAAAATGAAGAATGGAAGTAAACGTAAATATCTTCTGAAAGATTTGCAATTTAACATAAAAAGGAGCTGGGAATCCAGGTTGCAGGAAATTATTTAATGGATGCAGAAAAAGTGATCGTAAAGGGTCATTTAATCTATTAAAAAAGATTTAGTTTACGGCTTATTCGTAAATAATCCCAACAGTATATCACGTTGCCTGAAATCGTCCTAAAATGAAAGTCCACGAGCGTCCGGCTAATAATACTTGTAACCAGGGGAAGGAACTCTGAAGATTTGAAATGCGTTTTACTATTATGCAATACGATTCGTGTAGTTGTTACAGAATTTACTCAACATTTACTGAAACAGAGAAAGTCATATGAGTCATATTTTCCGAATGGAGAGTTTTTTTTCCCTTAGGGGTGGTAGCAACCTTCTTTAACACACTTGATCTTAATAACATTTCGTGTTCCTGAAATATCTTTCTAGTTTGGAAATTATGTATTTAGTTTGACCTTTAACTTAGAAAAAATTCAAATTTTATTGCATGACGAGTATCAGTAGACACTATTTTTCTTTCACTGCCATTCACTTCTCTGACGAACGCGGTGTAAACATCACACAACTTTTCGAACTCGAACTAGGTGAATCTCTTCAATATTAATATTGCAAATAATTGGCAGCTAATTTCTACTAATATTAACAATTTTTACTAATAATTATATAAACTAAAGCAGTAAAAACATTTTCAACATTAACAGTTACAGTTAAAATTATATTGAAAATAAAAGTTCAAAAATACTGAAATGAATAATAATTTAAAACAAGTCGAATAAAATATGCATATAGTTATCAAACGAATTTACAATCGTTTGACTGAATTTGCTTCCTTTTGAATGTGTGTGCGGTAAGTTCATTGTTCAAAGATAGTAACATTTCTGCAACTCTGATGAATAAGTCAACCGTTTTCCAATATTTAAAATTCATTTCAGAAAAGAAACTAATTCTGATATTACACATTTCGTATCGAATGAACACATGTGTATAAGAAGTTATTCTGTTCAGTTTTGCTTGTTCTTTCAATAAAGAAATAATTAAAGAAAGGATAGTGCATCTGTTTCTCACAAACTTGTAGCATTCCCGAAAGATCTAATAAGTGGAACAAAAAGTGAGATACATTCTACATATGAAAATATTACGTAATACAGTTTTCTATATCGTGATAACAAATGGACGTGTTTACAAATGGAGAAAGAGCACGCAGAATTAAGAGGAAGCACTATTTGAATTAACTATGCTAATATAAAACGTATGTAAAATATGTGGTTCATATTTAATATTTCATATGCGTGAATCAAATTAGAATTATTTAGCAATTTAGATAATGTTTGTCTCCAAATATCGTTCCAAACGTTAAACAGCACGAGTGATGTATGCACATTAATATTCCAACTTTCATCGACAAATAACTATTTTTAGATACGTAAGTTAAGGGACATTTGTACTTGTTCACGGGCCGTGAAATTTCATTCTTTTCCGGAACCAATTAGATACGGTCTTCAAACTCCTGCTGCGTCGTGAAAAAGCAATGACTGCTCAACTTTCCAGCGCCACCCACCAGTTCTGGATCGGCGTGACCGTCCAAAAGCTCAAGGACGTTGAAGAAGAAGATCTGGAAAGGAGAGCGGCCGCCGAGACACGACACGACACAGCACCACCTACAGGCCAAGGAGATAACTTCGCCCTCGTCATCACCAGTGAACGACCGTGCACTCTTGCTATTGCTTCCTGACCTCCCTATTCCTTTCGCTTCGTCATCACCTGCCACTAGTCTAAACCGATCCTTCGGTTTTTATGACACGGTAAAAATAGATTCAACAGACTGAATACGTCGTAGTGAAGTGGGCGTTTAGGTGACGGTACACCATCCCTGATTTCGGTAAACCGTCTATGACATGTTTAGTGAAGTGGATTTTTTCGCTGTAATTAAGACAAGGTCGCAGACAAGTTAACTAGCATTTTAGAGTACGCGGGCACTGCTCCAGTGCAGTTCACGCGTGGTTTAAAAGTGAGGGTTGTACGAATGTGAAGGTTGACGAACCGAGGTGACGGTTCGTCATTAGATGCCTGGCCTATAACAGTCTTTTTGAGAAGTCAGTTTTAGACAGTTTTGCCTCCAAAGCGATATTAATTCATATTTTTTCTATTAAAGCAAAAACTGATATATAATTAAGAAATAGTACATTAGTCATATTTTCAATTGTCTATAGAGAGTAAAATTATACAAAAAATACTTCATTTACAAATCGAATTAATTGAGAATGCAATAATTGCATTAAGTTCCTACATTCAGGTTAGGAGATTTAAAATGGGTCCTTGTCTGTTAAAAGAGCTATTCATCTTCAAGAGGAATATTTAGTTTATTTCAAATATTTTCTAGAAAGAAAAGAAAGAATTATTTAATAAAACTAACCCAAAATGAAATTAAGTAAGGAATTCCCCAATCAGTTTTCAGCTCAATGGCAAATATACAATATGCAAGAAAGAACTTAAAAGTAAAATAAAAATGATATAACATATTATAATAATGTCAATTTTCGGTCCGTAAAATTGAAATAAATCTTTAAGTGTATAATAGACGAGTAAAACCTGGTTTCTTTACGTTACAGGCAATTGTCCTTTGAAAAAATTGAAACTGTTTTTAAGAAAATGTCGTTTTAACGTTTCAGAAAGTTGTTCGTGATACTTCATAAGAAATCAGTTGAAGCACTTGTATTCACTATTGCAATAATATAAAAACTCTCGTAGAGTAAATATTAACGACTTAAAAAGTGTTTCAAAAACATATACTCGTGTTATTTTGGAAAAATACAAATAAATCATCGAAATGGCTGTAATAGCATGTTATTCAGCATTTATCACATACCGTTAAAAACGTTTAAAGAAAAAAATTGCAGTTTCGGAGAAAAAAGTAACTATTTATATTCCATGCATAATTACGCGAAATTTATTATTAGTTTTAAAGAATTCAACTTGGCCGTAATTAAAGGTCCAACTTTGAAATCAGATTTTATTAAAAAACACTCTATACCTTCAATATTGTAAAAACAATGGAAAATGTTTAAACTTTTGCTACGTTCAAAAATTCAGAGAATTCAATAACAAAATTATAATGAATTTTAATATGCTCTTTTGTTTTGTTTGAAAAAAATAACAAAAAAAATTTGGAGCAATGTCTAGAAAATTTTGAAAATGTTCTTGGGGACTAATGCAATTTATTTCCCAAAACCGAAATATGTTTGAAATGTGTTATCAGCCTCATTGATCAGGGAATATCAATTTTATTTTGAAAATTGTTCTCCCGTGTACTCGCGAGCATTTTCTCAAGAAAGAACGATGTTTTGCTGTCAATCAATTTTTGGGAATCGAGAACTCACGAAAGGTGTTTTTTGTCTACTTATGTTACAGGAAGTACGTTTTCTACGTACTTGAACAAGTTTTATCCACATTTTTGATATCAGTGCCTCACAATATTTTCTGTAAAAAAATTGACGTTTTTGTCGCATTACGATGTATTCTTTATTCTATGTATGTATTGTTCGAGAAAGAAAATAATAGAATTTTAAATAGGGCCATGTTCAACTTTTTGAAAATATCCGTAGTTGTTGCTTAATCTTTGCTTGAGGTAAATGCAATTTATAAAACAAAATTCTCAAAACAGCTCCCATTTCTAAAAATGTTTTCGTCGGTTACATCAAAGGACACATTTTTCATTGATCTCTCTTAATATTAGAAAATTACAAAAGTTAAACATAATTCAATAAAGTGTGTGATGTACTACCGCTAGTTTTATCTTCTCTACCTCGAGGTAGGGAGTGTTGTAAGGGAGTGAGTTTAGTAAAGGTCCAGTTTGAGGGAGTCGGCTGTCAATGAACCCCCCCATGTGTTGGCATACATGCGGTAATAAAAGTTTTTATAGCTACGGTTGGCATCTTATTCATTTGTTTTATTTTCTACCAATATGTTAGAAATTGCACTCTTCAACGTGTGAAAGCATATTGACAATTTTTATGGAATTTGGCATTTTAGTGTCATATTCTCATCACATTATTTCTTTTTGAATTTATAAACAAAACATTTGAAATATGCCAGGTAAGCATATTAAACGCATTAAAATCGTGTTCAATTTCGAATATTAAATAGTACAGCTAGATACAATGTTATTACTGTATTTGGGAAATTGAATGCGAATTAAAAAGAGCAAGGATGATGAAGGTCGATTTGGAACGTAAATGTAAAGTCGCAAATTTATTTGAGGTAAGATGTTTATAAAATGTAACAAAATATTAAATTTTCGAACTAAAAACGAGATTATTTGTATTACCATATGAATGTATTGTGTATATTTTTTGGTAATAACAATAAATTGTGAATTTAAGTATACACAGTAATTGAACATATTTTAATTCTTATTGTTTATTCTAATAATGAAGTCTCAAGTGAATAAATTATCATTACAAATGTATGTGAACCTGTAAAACGCATTTTATGTCGACTTCACAGCATTCTTTCAGTACTGTTAAATCAGAACTGAATCAAATCCGATAGATAATTTTGGGAAGAAAGTATTTGCAAGATTCATCTATGAATAATTCCTTGAAATGATCATTCAGCACAAGTGTATAGTTAGCACTGAACATATTATAATATGAAACTTTATTTAAAGGGAAAGTTCTTTCAGGAAAATAAATTTGGAAGAATATCAGAGGCAATTATGATACATACATTTTTTAGGATCTTAACCAACTTTGTACAGAATTCTGAAAGAAAGAAATTTTGTTTGGGAAATTTAAGATTATTAAAAGGCATTATATCTTGTCAGCCTTATTAGTAGTGACAATAATATCAATTGTAATAATAATAATAATAATAATAATAATAATAATAATAATAATAATAATAATAATAATAATAATAATAATAATAATAATAATAATAATAATAATAATTGGCCGATCAGATGGCCGAGATCGCTAAGGCAGTAGTGCCGAGTGCCGGAGTGGTTTCGGACCAGAAGATCGCGGGTTCGAGTCCCGCCTCGGGCATGGGTATATTTGTGTGTTTGTGTATGTCTGTATGTGCTGTCCTTTCACCCCATTACCATCACATCATCATTTCATCCTCCATACGCCCAGGGCTAACAACCGTGGGGGTTAAAAACCGGATCCAGCTGAAAATGCTGGTCCCCCCCAAAAATTGTCGCAAGCACCTGCCACCGTGAGAATAAATAAAAACTGGGCCACGGTAAAGGCAGGATGCTTGCAAGCGTGGTCCTAGTTGGCCGATTAACGAAAAATAATAATAATAATAATAATAATAATAATAATAATAATAATAATAATAATAATAATAATAATAATAATAATAATAATAATAAAAATAATCACTCTCGGCATACCCAAAAATAACCTCTGCATACCATACCTTGCCTTTGCCGACGATATAGCGATACTGTCTGAAAACCAAGAGACCGCTATCAAACAATTAGAAACACTCAAAGAATGTGCAGAAAGGGTAGGATTACAGATCTCTTTCGAGAAAACTCAAGTCCTATCCCACAAAGGTGACAACATGCACACAAGGTATGGAACGGTCAAAACGGTACCACATTTCAAATACCTGGGTGAGTTCATCGAACCAACCGGATCCGAAAGAATTTCACAACAAACCCGTCTCCAGAAAATCAAGAAAGCATTCGGACTAATCCAAAACCTGTACAACAAAAAATGCATGTCTAAGAAAACCAAAATTCGACATTATAATACTGTCATCAAACCGGCAGCTCTTTACGCTAGCGAAACACTCACGCTCAGCAAGAAATATGAACTGGAAGAAATCAAAAAAGAAGAAAGAAAAATCATTAGAAAAATACTCGGTGCGAGACTCACTCCCGATGGATACAGATTACAATCTATTGAGACAACTGAAAAGTACTCGAACATAGAAGTCGACATCAGGAAAAGACGACTGAAATTCTTCGGACACATAGACAGGCTACCAAATACTCGACTAACTAAAAGAATACTAAACTATATATCCTCACTTAAAAGTACAACACCATGGATGAAAGAAACAAAAAAAGACATGCGACACGCCGACATAACTGACACCTCAGACAAAAACACCTTCCGTAACAAAGTGAACAAATGGGAAGTCAAACCAGAACCAAAATCAAAACCCTACAGACCGAAATGGTCTGAAGAAAGAAAACTGGCATTCTCCAACAGAATGAAAGAATATTGGAAAATTAAGAACAACTCCAAAAAAACTAATTAGAACTCCACAAAAACGAGTCTTAACGTTTTCCATTATTGGGAAAATACGCTAATAATAATAATAATAATAATAATAATAATAATAATAATAATAATAATAATCCACAGCAAGGATTAGACCTCTTGGTCTGTTCCGTCTCAGAATTGTTCATGCCATAGGGGGTCAGCTAGTGGACCGCCTCCTCGTGGTGACTCCTGGGTAATGCTAAAGGTCCACAAAACTATTGTAGCACTCCTTCCACTTACTTATGCTACATTTCTATAATATTTCCTATTTGGTCTCTCTTGATCCCTTGTTATATCTTCGACCCCGACGCTATTAGGTTTCGAGGGCTAGGGTGTCATTCATTTCTTAATCTACTCTGTTCTTGACTTTTAATTCTTTTTCTTCTCCTCTTCTCTACAATTTATCTGTTTCTTCTCCTTCATTCTCCTGGGGTAGTATCCCTACCCAGCACAGGGTATGTGTAAAGACTACAACGGTCCAAGAGGCAATGTGGATCCAGGCGAATATCACAGTGGCTTGAGGAGCGGAAGTAGCAGCCCTCTCTGCAGGGGTTTATACGCAGAGAAGCTGGGATAGAAGCTTTAAGATGGCAGCCCCATTACTATCCTTACCCTGCGCAGCGCCTGCAACGCGGCCAGGGGACATCACTCCGCTAAATTTCTCAAAGATTCATGCCGGACAGATTCCTCTATGCCAATAATAATAATAATAATAATAATAATAATAATAATAATAATAATAATAATAATAATAATAATAATAATAATAATAATAATAATTAGCTAATGAGAATTGTTTCACACAATGTATGCAAGACACATTGCTCAAGGAATTCTGGTCTAATAAATCTCATGTCAATTTAAATTACTTTTAACAAACAATTACTGATTACATTCCTTGATACTTTCATATTCTCATGAAAATAAATACAGTGTTTTAAATGTGAGACAATGACTACTACATAAACATATATATTATATTATAGATTACATTATGTAATACTATTATATAGTATTAATGTAGTTACATACTATTACATGTTTATTATATAGTAATAATGTTACTGGTAAAATTAAATATAATGTAATGATATTACTGTATACAGAATGTATAATTACACATGTAAAATTAATAAGATAATATTTGATTGTAAAAATTATAATAAGTCACTTCTCTAAATTACATTATATCACCATATACAAAGACAACTGTCTTACCTGAGGTAAAAGACACAATTTTATCTCAGGTAAAACATGTGCTTCACACTTTTATATTTAAAATTTTTTATCATAAGAGATTTTATTATAACAACAGTTCTTGTTTATTCTTTCATAATGTATGTTTCGATTGTTATTCTATTTTTATTTTTGGTTTGTATATAATATTATTCCAAATTTTAAACGGTATTGCAGAACACCTGATGATGCGACTAATTGGGTTGCGAAACGTGATTTGTGCATAGATGCCAATGAAATAGTTGTATTAAATATGAATGAATTTGATTGTGTTTAAAGTAAGAGGATACCACTGCACATAATAATTTTCAATAGACAATCATTTTTGATCTTCTTTGTATTATTAATAATAATAACAATAATAATAATAATAATAATAATAATAATAATAATAATAATATCATTATTATTATTGTAAGCTTTGAATTAAATTGATTATCAGCATTTGTGTGTGATCACAAATATGATGATTTTAATTTCTAAAAAGTTATCTCTTAGGCCTATTTAAAATTTATTCATCTTTCATCTCATTTAATCTTCAGAAATTCATCATAAGATTTAGGAAAAACTATGTGCTTAGTAGATATTTTTATTAATGTTAAAATTAATTTAATTTTCCGGAAACGTATTATAGGGGTGTTGACCTATGTAGTATGACCTCTTACGAGTGAGTGTTTTTGAATACATGTGTTAAGGATTTGATTGCCTATTTGTATAGATACATTCTTACAGTTTTTACTTTTATTTTTAGGAGTTCTCTTTATACAAACATAATTCTTTGCGGTAGTTATTGATATGATTATAAAAGAACTAGAAATAATTGTAAGATAGGTCTATACAATTTAAGTTTGCAGGATAAACTAATTTTATTTTAATTTTCAATTTCCTTTGTTCGTGGTGCTTATCTCCAGAAAAATATTGAAAATTTTTGATATTGTTCATTCATGGCTGACCCAAAGAGGTGTGCATGTAGCACAAGATTTATTATTAAGTCTGGCCAGAAAACCTTAGAGTAGATCTAAAGTGTAAGTGTAAGTAATTCAATTAAGACCAATACTGCTACATTTTGTGCAAAATGTGCATATTTTAAAAAATACGTATTTATTCAAGATACATTATAAAAGCAGTATATTTTGATTCTTTCATTTTAATTTCCATTTTTTCATGTACACCTTCATATATTATATTAAAAATGTTTAAACAATTTTTGATTAAATGAATTTGTTTCAAGTGTTAAAATGAATTACTCACAGATATGTACTTTATGTACGTAACTTATGAAGTGTTGAGAGCTAAAGGTCATACAGTTTCAAGTCTTGCTTCCTATCATAACATGTTTAATTCAACTTAATATATGTGGCCTCAGAAAAGGGATATTTCAATAAGAATGTTCGTGCAAGGTCTTTCCAGGGAATGCAAAACGCCAGAAATTTTTGGAAGCACGCTTTAGAGCACGTATCTTAGTTATCTAAATTCATTGACACATTTAACAAAGGAAAATGAAGTTAAATGTCTTAAATTCAATAAAGTGTTGTAAATATATTATTTACATTTTTAAGGTGGCAACTACCACAACTGGAAACGTGCAGTGGAGCATGCTGAGAAAATTATGGATGAATATAGAGTTAAGGATGTGGTAGATTGTGAAAACAATAAATTACATCTGAACAGGGACTGTAGATGATTTCATGAAAATACCTATGCATAATTATTGTGAAATAAACTGATTTCGTAAAAAAATATAAATTGTTTTAAATCTTTATCCTTGGTTTTCACTATTAAATGTTTGGATGAAATTCATTATTGTAGGACCAGGAAAATTATAAAATGCAGACAAATAAAATTTAAGGAATACTATGATATCCGTTTTCAAAGAAGAATCCTTCCATTCATTTTATATACTCATCAATCATTTACAATCTTTGTAAGAATGTAATTTGTTAATTTTTTCCTCCAAAGTTTTCTCATTATACTTTCATTTCACAATGAACTAAAACATTAATCTTCTCATATTTCAGCACTATGAGTTTCAAGTGCAAATTATCAAATTAGTTGGTGTAAATGATAATTATTTCAATGTTTCAAAACATTCAGTGCATTAAAATTAACGTTATAACGACAGACGTTCTTGATGATAGATTTCTCGAATTGCTTTTACTTAAATGTAGCGCCAAAGCCTAGTTTCATGTACATTTTCGAAGTTGGCAAGACGCCATACTGAAAATTGTAACGACCAAACGTTGAAAAGCCTTATGGTAATGAAAGTGTGGGGACTCTTGTGGACCCTCACTACACCATAATTCCCTTTCAAATTTTCTGTTATCATTAGGAGGGTTGTGAGTCAGTACGAGGGGTGCACATCGCGCTGGAGAAGGCAGCAAGGGGCCTTGGCGAGTACAGCAATTATTGTCTGTCGGGGAGAGGCGCACGTTCCCGTGTTTTTAGTTGATTGATTAGTGATTTCGGGCGCGTCAACTGCTAAGGTGATTCGTCACGTAAGTGCTTGCCTCGAAAGATGGCGGTGTTCTTACTCCACTTGATGGCAAGTTCCGGCGCCGAACTACCGTCGGCTAACGGGGTTTCCCCAACCAGATGTCTCCCACCAGAGGGGGAACGCCCCAGGACAATTTCTATGCTCTCGACTGCTCCCCCTGCATGTGGTAGTGTGTGTAAGGGATTAGGATGGGACAAGGAAGAGGAAGGAAAGATCGCATGCGGTCGTGGCCCGTTTGTTAGGTTATTGTTCCGGCATTCGCCGGTGTTAATCTAAGAAACCCCAAACCACTACCGATCAAAGCAGCTGTCTCCTCGACACGACGTTCGCACGTCTAGACTAACTTGACAGAAGTTCTTGCTTGCTAAAGTATCGACATTCCACCGTGGGAAACCATTTTTGCTGGCTTGAAACACATTTGCTGGATGAACTAATAGTATAAAATAATACCGTTACATGTAACGCAAGAAAGTATGTCCCCTTGCAGCACCATTTAGTCTTCTGGTCATACACTTCCTAAAGATAAAATTTAAAAAATGAAAAACAATATCCCAAAACCACAAGAAATTAAAAGTTTGCCAGGCACGAAAAAATTCTACAGAAGGTAAACACAGAAGTAAAAATAAGAATGTCAAAAATTACACACACAATACAAAAGTGAAACTGTTTTCTTTAATCCCACCGACGTTAAAGAGACCTGGAAAGTTTTCTTTAACTATATTAATATCAAATTTGCGACAATCATGTCACCACATTATTTTGTTTCAATACTCTCGTAAATTTCAGAAACTTGAGTGTACTTTTTTGAGTGGGTGTGTTTGTGTGTGTGTATGTGTGTGTTTATATATTTTCACAGTATCACTGTATCTGTGTCAGCACAGTATATGCCGAGGTATTGGATCGACAACAAAGTCAGGACAATTTACAAAAGTAAGTATGTAATAACACATAAATTACTTCCATTTTTAAGGCTTCCCAATAAATATTACGTTCTACATTAGCTCTTATAGCATTCCTTTCATTTCGATAAATATCTATTTCTCTATATTCCTTTTCCAATTTAGATAGCCTCCTTAAATGAAGGACAGTTTTCAAGATTAAGTCTTTCAATTTACGGCATAATGTCCTTAACTGATTGTATAAGTCAGAGTGATCACCCCAATCATGCCGAACGACTCATCAGGCCGAACGACTCATAAATCATGTTACTATTGAGTTAAACTATAATAATACGAGATGTGGCAGAACAGCATTCCTCGGATATAGCCTAGCAGCTTGCAGACAACATCTCAACATCCTGAAGTGTACATCTTCCACTGTCAGTTTGAACGCAAACTCCCACCCGCCGTTTCTGTGTTTAACCACAGGTAATTAAAGTTAGGAGGGGAATTGTTGCGACCGACTTCCACGAACCGCTCACCCGCGAAAGTGCGACGTTGGAAAGGAGGCGGTGACGTCCTCAAGGTCACGAGAAGGGGAGTAGAGACACGTCATGGAGGCGTCGCAGATGTCTGTCAATGACGCCAAAACGACGAAGAAGACGACGAAGAAGACGACGAAGAAGAAGACGACGAAGAAGAAGACGACGAAGAAGAAGACGACGAAGAAGAAGACGACGAAGAAGAAGACGACGAAGAAGAAGACGACGAAGAAGAAGACGACGAAGAAGAAGACGACGAAGAAGAAGACGACGAAGAAGAAGACGACGAAGAAGAAGACGACGAAGAAGAAGACGACGAAGAAGAAGACGACGAAGAAGAAGACGACGACGAAGAAGAAGACGACGACGAAGAAGACGACGACGACGAAGAAGACGACGACGAAGACGACGACGAAGAAGACGACGAAGAAGACGACGAAGAAGACGACGAAGAAGACGACGAAGAAGACGACGAAGAAGACGACGAAGAAGACGACGAAGAAGACGACGAAGAAGACGACGAAGAAGACGACGAAGAAGACGACGAAGAAGACGACGAAGAAGACGACGAAGAAGACGACGAAGAAGACGACGAAGAAGACGACGAAGAAGACGACGAAGAAGACGACGAAGAAGACGACGAAGAAGACGACGAAGAAGACGACGAAGAAGACGACGAAGAAGACGACGAAGAAGACGACGAAGAAGACGACGAAGAAGACGACGAAGAAGACGACGAAGAAGACGACGAAGAAGACGACGAAGAAGACGACGAAGAAGACGACGAAGAAGACGACGAAGAAGACGACGAAGAAGACGACGAAGAAGACGACGAAGAAGACGACGAAGAAGACGACGAAGAAGACGACGAAGAAGACGAAGACGACGACGACGACGACAAACTTCACAAATAAGTCAACGCTCGAGTACGATCTTTCCTTCCTCATTCTTATTCTTTCTTCACCTCTTAGATACACAGATACATGCAATACACTACCACAGTAGTGGCTTATTAGTCGGACTCTTAGAACTTGCCCGGCTGGGGCGGTGTGCACTTGGATCTCATGAGGGGGGAATACCTTTACATCCTGAGGTACAATGTTTCCTGCACTTACGGGAATAATTACTTAAGCATTTAACGTGGCCGGAATCTCTATATACGACGACGAAGCCCACGACGATGACAAAGATCACGTTATAGTGATGACGACGCCAACAACTTCGACATTGGTAATGACAGCAGTGACAACGGTGATATCACAGCAACGATGGCTATAATAACTATGATGAACCTGAAATACAAAACGTAAATAACGTCGCTGGGGAAAATGATGCAGAGTGTTTGACTTCAAAATACGATACTATATCTCAAAAGAAACATGCCAGATACTCGATAATGGCACACTGATAAATAAATTCGAGATTTTTACGCAAATTACTGTGTAATTCAAAACAAATTATGCCAAATTATGAGTCACTTATCACCATGGGTGATCTCTAGAATTAGATATTCGAAAGAGCTGATAAGCCAACTTTCATTAGATTTGAACAAAAGACCGCATTGGCTTAATCGTAAGCTAAGTGCAAGCAGTTCACAGATATAATACAATAATCATGTCCATGACTATGGATTCAAAACTAAAGATTAACCTATTTCAAGTGTAAATCAAAATACACCAATCATTTTCGACCACAGTCAGCCTTAGTCAGCCACAGTAGTCCACAGACCGCCTGAAATAGTTCTTAAAACAATGTTAGATAAATGTCAAACCCGCTGTCGTTCTAGATACAAAATTACTTATTAACGTGGAATTTTGTTCAGTAAAATAAATCTATTAAGGTTCTGCAGTACCTGAATCGCTTTATCTCACTGCAAGTAAGAAACGAGGAGCAGGTGTTTGTCGTAGAAGAGCTTAACCATTCTCCGTGAAGTCAGTCTGGTTAAGCATCTCGAGTCGCTGAGAGACCTTGGGGGGGTGACTATCTGGGAACCCTGGATGCTGCCGGCGTCGAGCCCTCGCCGATACCGCCGATAGCGATAAAAATCAATAACATTCTGATAAAATTTACATATGGAAGAGGTAGGGAGATCTCCAGAAATATTCACAAATTTCAAGCAATATGCAGAACAATAAAAGTAGAACATTTATTAAAAAAGCACGAAAAGACATCTAGTTAAAATTTTATATTGTAGCCCTCCGAGTTGTACTGTATGGATGTAAAACTTGGGTTCAAGAAGATTATAGGAGGATTTAATCAGAAATTAAGAAGTACAGACTGCAATGGGTGACACATATTGGAAATGTGCCGAAGACAGACTTCCAGTGTAAGCTTTGAATTATAAGCTGAGAGGAAAGAGAAACATTGAATTGCCACGAATGAGATGGATGCTGGAACAGGTAATATGCATAATCCGTAAAGGAAGATGATGGTAATGATGCCAAAATTATTACGGTTTAAAATCATTATCCCGTGTTTAATGATTTCTGACTACATTCACGGAGAATTAGTTCGTGCAACATCGAATAAATGTTTCATATACTGTGAAGAGAGAAAAAATTCCTTCGCAGCTCTCTTCTACGATAAAACTCTCCTAAAATGGCCCAACCAAAAATTTAATTTCGGTTTTACAAAAATCTGTGATAGGACAAATCAACCGATTACATTCAATCATAATGTCGTGAAAAGACAACCTTCTTGTGCAATCACTTTCAAACGCATTGTAGCACTTTCATCGCTTCCCAGTCGCAGCGTCGCCGCTAGAGACATCCGTGTGGGATGTAGACCAGTGCAACGGGACCGGGTTGGGAGGGGGGACTCGTGGGAAAACGTCTTTCCAGGAAAGTGAGCGTTTGCGGGCAGCTCCAATGGCAGCCCATGGGCAGCTGGAAAGTGAAGGTAGGACTCAGCTGTTGAAAGAATGTCAGTGTCACTACGCTACGTCAGTGACGCTATTCTGACAAAACACTACTGTGAGGTATGACATTAAGCAATATGAAAATTCTAAATTCATATTATTTTTTATATAACATTGCATTTAATATTAAATCAATTTCATTGGTTTATTGTACTTATATAATTATATAGTATTGAATTAACAGCACCATTAATAATCTTAAATTAATTGGTTTGTTATTTTCCTGTAATACATATATAATATTAAATAGCTTTTGTTCAATATAAATAAGTAAAATATATAAAATTAGGCCTAGGGTTACCTAAGGGCAGCGTTATAACTTCCTGTGGAGCGATTACAGGATTGATATCCGGATAGGGGCAAAAATAGATTTTAGATTTCTTTTAAAATCGCCCCAGTTTCTATGGGTGTGTGAAAATGAAATGCTCGGGCATGAAGGTTTTTGTTAGTTGCGGTGAAGGGAATATGTAGTATTCCCCACATATATCTCATACTCTGAGGCGTGGGAATTAATCTAGACCTTGGCATGAGGGACACCGTAAGCTATCCGGCAAACTCAGCAAAAAGACCTCAAATGCCAACTACACAATGTTTAAATATTGTACTAATAATACATTAAATATTTTATACTTTCTATTTGTATTATGAAAATGTCAGAACGCAAAGGAGGTAAACTATCCCGCTGGGATTAAACCACACTTATTTATCTGACAAAGTAACGGTTGTGATGATGTAGGCAATGGAGCTCGTGGCGACAAAAATTTGATTGCACTCATGGCCACAAAGGTTACGGACGGTAAGGGACGGAGGGGGCACACAAATTGGAAATGTTGAAGATAATGTAACTAATTGAGAGCTAATAGCCAGTAGTAGTAAGAAAGTAGGGAAGTATAACATGGAATAATTTCTAATAGGTTTTCTAACCCGTTACAGGTGCTAGAGAATTAAGAAAACATTAATGTCAACAATTATTTATATACACACCATTGATAATAGAGATCAAAGTGGTTGAAAAAAGTTACATTTTTAAATAAGAATAACACATTTCTGAATCTTCAGTGATACCCATTACTCACCACAAGCATGTAATTATTACAAAGAGGAAAATTATTTTCTCTTTCGTTTCTGTTTTTCTGGTCCTTCATTCCCAACAATCAATTCGCTTTGAAGTGTATTTTGTTTGGCACCCTGAACGAAAACCCGAGATTTCCAGTCGTGGCACGGAATATTTCTTTCCCGGAGCATCCTTTTTCAGTGCCGTCTTCGGAGACGGTAGAGTTCCTGGAGATCTGTTGCAGGGCCGGGCCGGGAGCAAGGGGGGGGGGGGGCAGCGGAGGGCGCGATGGTGTAACGGCTGACGGGCGCGCTGCGCTGCACCAGACGAGCGCAGAGGTGGGGGTGGGGGCGGAGGCGGGGCGCGGTCACCCGACCGAGAAAGTGTAGCGGCGGAAATGACGCAAGCGGGGGCAGGGGGGACAGGGAGGGGGGACAGGGAGGGGGGACAGGGAGGGGGGACAGGGAGGGGGGACAGGGAGGGGTGGGGCGGCGCGATGCGGCCGTCCAGATAAAGCGGCCAGGTGAACGCGGAGCGTCCGTCGCACCTCCGCCCACGCCCTGGCTCCACCGCCCGCCACTCCGCTCTCGGAGACACAGGCACCCGACCAGCGACAGCAGACACTTTGCGTAACGATTACACGGCTCTTCTTGCCTATGCCATGAATCCACTTTCTCATTTTCGTTTTTCCTTGGAATTCAAACTTTTCTTGTTTTCATCTCTCTCCTCCACCATCTTCTTCTTCTCTATCTTCTTTTCCTTCTCCCCCTCACTTTTCTCCTCACTCTTCATTTTCTTCACATTCACTTCTCCTCCTCTTCTACTTTCTACTCCTCTTCTTTCTTCTTTTTTGCCGTTCTTTTCTTCCTCCTTCTCTTCCCCCTCTCCCACGTTCTTCTACTTCTTCGTATTTCTCTTACTCATCTTCACCTCATCCTCCTTCTGTTTCTCATCCTCCTTCTGTTTCTCCTCCACCTTTTGCTCCTCCTCATCTCTCTTGTTTCTTCTCTCTTCCTATTTTTTTTTCTCCTCCACCTCTTCCTCTTCTTACTACTTCTTCACCTTCACTACCTCTTCCTCTTCTTACTTCATCTCTTCTTCCTCCTACTCCTTGTATCCTCTTTCGTATTCTCTTACAACTCTTCCTCTTTCTTTTCCATTCTCTTCCTCTACGAACTGTTCTCCTTCTCCACGTTCTTCTACGTATTATTTTCCGTCTTGTTATAATTATCTTTCCTCTTCGTTTAAACGCTCTTTTTCTTCCTGTACTTATTACTCACATTTTTCTATTTCCAGCCGTTTCAATTTCCTACTTATGCATACGTTCTACCATATTTCTCCTCATTTATTCCCACTTGTCTTTTTATTTGTTTTCACCGTTGTTCTATTTACTTTCTTGCACTTCGTAAGAAGAGAAAGTTATGTATTCGTGCTGCGGAAAACGCGGCGAATTTTCGTCAGAAAATCTCTTATTGTCGGCCCCCATTATCATAAAAGTAGATAAATCCTAGTACAGTAAAAAGTAAATTACTTCCTCTAACAGCCAGAATCCATGGATTGTGAGTCCTTTATACCGAAAAACTGAATCCCAGGAAACGCCCGTCCGTCCATCCGTCCGTCCGTCGTCAAAGCTAGCACCTAGCACCTAACACCTAGACCGTTCAGCCGATTTTCTCCAATCGATCCCGATCGATGTGAAAGAACTCACGGCTTCGGAAATTTCAAACGCATATATTCATCTTGGAGGGTAGTTTACATGAAGTTTCAAAAACGCTTTCAAAATTTTCTCAAAAACGGAAACATTATTTTTATTGAACTCTATCCTCAGATAGCCTAAAGATCGCGAAAGAGAATGGTGCAAATCTTTTTTTGTTGTTGTTGAAATTACTGATTTTTCGAAAATTGATTCAATATTTTTGTTCCAAAATTCAATATCTTTGTCGGTTTACTGTAACTAAAATATTAAAAAAGAGATTTTCCCCTAAATAAAATCTGTTTGTAATGCAGATTTTGAAATGCGATCATGAACAATGTTTCGAAAATATGTTCGCGTAATGTGTGTGCGTTCTCACGTAACGTGCGTGAAATGTAAACAATTTTGAATTTTTTAAACCCTTTTTTCTCAAAAACGGTCTCAATCTTTTTCTTTAAAATTTCTACTCCTATATCTCAGGGATGGGTAACAAAGTTGGTTGCGTTCTCATATTCCAAAATTACAAAATTTTTATATTTTCAAATTACAAAATTGAAGATAATGATTTTTCCTTTAAAGAAAATCAATTGTAAAACATCATCTCTTTAAGAACATCTCTTTAAGATTTTTTTTAAATAAAGGTGATTTTGCATAATGTTTCCGTGAAATTTATGCAATTTATAAACAAATCATTTTCTCAAAATCCACTCAAATTTTCTCTACGGATAGAACAATAAAAGCTTCAAAGGATGACACGAATCTCATTTTCGTTGAACTCCCCATATTTTCACAAATTGTAAAGACTTAACACTTCAAAACTACTTAATTAAAGATAGAGATTTTTGCCTTAAAATATGTTCCCAAATATCAGAACATTACAAAAGGTCATGTACAATGTTTTGAAAAATATAGTGGTTTTCGCGTAATTTCGGGTTGAAAAAAAGAAATATACGCAGGTGTCGCACTAACTATGGGCAACGAGAAAAACTCTCAGAGAACAGGAAATGGTGAAAAGGATATGAAAAATAATTAATCTTATTTTAATTATAGTTTACTATTGAAAATTCTAATATTATATCGATATTTACTCCATTCTACTATTCTATTCTCAAGGTATTGATGTATTTTCTTTCTCCCAATCATCAAATTTTAATTAAAATTAGTCCAATTAGGCTTTGTCTCTTAAAAATACTATTTAAATCAAATATGAAAGAAAAACGTTTAGTACAAAATATGTACAAACGTTTATTACGATGATTTGACATTATCAATATACGCGATGTTGCTATACAATGGTGTATTGTGGAATTTGAAAAGTTATTCCAAGAATTTCATTATTGGTTGGCGACATAGATAGGAGAGAGAGAATGAGAGAAATAATAGTTTTGAATGCCTTCATAAAGTGATATATTGGATGGGCTTTTTAATTCCGGATGGTCAATTTATATGTGAAATGATCCTCCCTTGTTTGTATAATGTGCTGCAAATAACGCAAACAGTTTAAAATAATGCGAGAAATGGTTTGTTGTTGTATTGTTTTTTCAATAGTTATATATGGTTTATTTATAATATTCAAAAAAAGCATTATTACTTAATTTAATGGTAATATTCAAATATAACTAAACGTGTGTATTCTGGTCGACTGCTAACTCAATATTGTTGGTAGGATGTGAACAGACCGGAGATCAGGGAAGTGGAGAGAGAGGTGCGAGAGAGGTGTAGTCCTTTCAGCGCCCTCTAGATTGCTTCACTCGTCCAAGGCCTTAGTTCGCAGCCCGTCAGCTGCAATAAACAAACGTCTTCCGCGTGCCTTTTGCTTTCACTACCCATAGTTTGTGTTTTGTGCAGACTGTGACTTCTCCAGAATGAATTAGCAAAATCCCATCATTCCTAATTCAGTTTCTTTTAATTCTAGAAGGCCAAATGCTATAAATCTACAGAATTCGAATTTGGATTCCTGTTCAAGGAGAATGTGAATTGCTTGAAGGCTCGATATCATGAGATCAAATGGGAAATTGAAAATTTAAAAAAACAACAACTGAGTAAACAAATTATAACGCATCTTGTGATTGAATATTAACCCTTTTTTCAGTAACTATAGATCCCAAGAAAATCAGATTTTACACAATTTGGGGCTCCAGCAGTACTAACTTAATCGTATTATTGGAAATTGATGAGTATTAATGAGAGCGCAAAGGCACAAAATGCACATTTTCTTTAACATTTATTAACTATTCAAAAAATACGAGATAAAACTTGGAGAAAATGGCAATAAACGCTGTGGTTTAATCTTAGTTTCTGTCTAATCAGGTCCTTTATAGTGTGTTTGATTAAAACTCACCTAAATTTTTCAGTATTTTTTATATTTATGACAACCAATATAGAAGATGAGATCACTGTATCGCAGATCAAAATCATTGTTTCGCAGTATCGTAGAGAACTGAAGTACTTTCTAGTATGGAGGTTTCTGGAAAAGAAAATCGCAGCTGCTTTTTAGAAAATTTCGTTTCAACATTTTCGAAAATGTGCCGTTTTTAGTTCGCAGATGCTTAAAAACTTCAACAAGTTAGCAAAAACTACAACTATTTGGTTTTTGAGGTTTCATTGCATCAAAAATTGTATTGAATATTATTTTGTCGTTTGTAATTAAAACAATCTGTAAACGACAAATTATGTTACTAGTGTTTTTCAGAACAAATGAATCAATTTGTATTGTACCAGAGTTCCACAAGATGAAAGAACGTTACTGTTCATTGGGCGACGTGCCTTGTTTAGAAATTTCTGCATTCACAACTTCATGTGGGCACTTTAGCTGCATTTACATTTGAATGCGAGCACCATTTACAAGAGCTGACACGAAGTTCGTTCCTACTATGTACGCAATTGCCGACCGTGATTGGCATGTAGTTACAGGGTTAGATTTCTGGAGGAACGCGATGGAACGGTGTTCCGGTGCTTCAGGAACAAAATAAGAAAATAAAACAAACGAAAAGCAGAGGAAAACACTTGGCAATGTTCGATTTCTACTTCAACCAACTTTAGTAAACTGGAAATTACATAATTTTTCACTGTATCATTTCTACGAAGGTAATAAAAATATTACCTGAAAACGATACAATATCATTATAAACCCTAATGTGTTATTCCCTATTATTATCATTAAATTCAGTATCAAAATGAACTGAAAGAAATAGAATGAGAAAAGGAGGAACAATTCAGCATCAAAATAGTTTTTATTGATTAGCAATCCATACAAAATTCCGACGTAAGGAGCAAGTAGCCCAATCAAGAATACGAACAGGGCATTGCAAATTCAGAATCTGCATTTGATCAAAAAATCATCCCCTCACACATGAGAAAAGTGCAATGCCCCGCTAAATCTTGTTCACATTTTGCAAATATGTCGCACATACACACGTGTATAACAGTCAAAGAGAATTAACAGGATATAACCATGAACCAATACTCGATTCTAAAGAAATCTTGGAAATAATAATTAAATTTTGTAAAGTCATCAATACATTTCTGAACATTTAAATTAAATGGATACATGTGAATTGTCACAATTGTTTTGAATTGTTGCTACTCCTGGAAGATGTAACTGTTTTTTTTTCTACTGATGAATTGTATTTGAAAGAGAAATAGTAGCTAATAACCATGTTGCAAGTAAAAATAAACTAAAAAATACGTAGTAAAGACCGATAACTTTTATGCTTCTCACCCCCAATCATATCAAATAGTCAGTTAGTGCATGCCTTATTTTACGGGGTGAGGCTCGGGCCATAAGGCTCGCTCTTCCGTCTGACAGTTCGCTCAGTTCTTTACGCTCCTTTCACCATCTAGCAGAGAAAGAAGGTATGACTCAGGCGACGAAACAGACCGATGGAATTTAGCTCAGAGGCTTCATTTAGGCTTAAGGATCTTTTACACGCAGTACATATGCAACGTGGGAGAGACAGCGTGATTTCCTTTCTTAAGGTATGAGTACGAAAGATATTTGTGCCCTTTCAAATCTAGAGCTTCGATCGGGTTTGAACCCACAGTACAACATCCGGAACCGCTAACAGTTATATCACTGAAGCTGGAAATGATCTCTAAAGAAAGAATTCGGCGCAGAAATAAAAAAAGGCACTTCTACTTGATAAAATATTAATATTTGTTAAAAACATTTAAATTAATAAAGCCCAGTGACAATTTCACAAAACACGGTCATCTCAAAGGATACTTTCTTCACGTCGACAGTGCATAATATGATTGATTGGTTGGTCTTACAGTTCGGATTGCGAGTTTATCCCAACGAGGTATCTCCCACCATCGAGATATCGCACCAGCCAGAAGAAGATCTAAGCTCCAGAGATGTCTCCGACATGTGTAGTGCATGTACGAATCAGTGTGTCCACAACTGGAAATCCGTGGGTTCTGGAACTTAAAATGCTGTTTTTTGAAGCCAAAAGCCTAAGAAAATGTTCATAACGGCAGAAATCTAAAAAAATATATACCTTCACGAATGATTACATTGTGGGGAGTTTAGTTATTTGGCGCATTGATTTGTTGGAAGGATTCATAATGCCCTCACTTCATGAGAAGGGTAGACAATACTCGTGCAATATATCGAATTCGAGATGTACCCTTTTTTGAACTGCAATAAAACACGTTTGCTTTTTTAATCCGCCATCTTATATGAAAGGAAAGCGATGGCTGGATTTGCAAAGAGAGAGTGCTCTTGTTAAGACATTTTGATGTAAAATTTTTATTGGTATTGAGATACAGGTCACCAACACCGAGTAGAGAATGAACAAGAAACGTGAAGAGAAAAGGAAGAGAGATTTATAAATAAAAAAGTTCGACACAATACTAAATATGACGACAATAAAGTTCTACTCATTTCTCTCTTTAGTAGAATTGCAAAAAAATAATGTTCTTTCTTCAGAATAATTGAGAAATAAACCTTTATCTCCAGATAAACAAAAAAGGTAACATCAGATGAATCTCACGCTCACGCGTTATCACAAAATCGTCAGTATTTACTTCAGATAATTCCGGGGGTGCAAGAAAGCGATCTCGTAAAACACCCGAGAAATCCTTATCTTAAACGGAACTCAAACAACTAATCTCCCGCGTGCTTTCCCTCCGCAGGCAGTTCGTCTCGGAGATGCGGCAGGAGATTCGGTCCCGCGAGCCGCTTTTCCGCATGTAAATCCGTGGGGGAGAAGTCGTTCCAGGCCGCCACGAGTCGAAGAAAGAAGCGGAAGGCCGCTGAGTTACGGGCAAAGCTCGAGCAGCGCCGTAAAAACCGGACAGAGGGGCGCCAGAGCGGCCGTTTGCAAACATTCGTACGTTCTCGTTACCGCGAGAAAGTTGCATCATCAGGAAATCTCCCTGGGGGGCGTTCCTGAGTGCAGATGCGGGAGTGGATCACGAACATGAGTTCCATGGTGGTCTTTATTTGACGCGGGTGGGATTTCTCCCTCCTCCCGCTCATTTATTTCAATCGTAGAAAAAAAATAGTGTGAACATTTCCGTAAATATAAAACAGTACCATGCCATTAAATATTTAGAAATTTTGTGAGTAGTTTTCGGTTTATTTTATTTCTTGAGGGGGATAGAAACAAATACGTAATGATAGGTAATGAGTCTGCCTCCAACTTACGAATGAATTACTTCTTAAATACGGTAAATTAAAGATGTCGTCTGGTATCAAAAAATATATAAGCACTATATATACTAGACATCTTTAATTTACCGTATTTAATTATTAGAAGGTATCTACCTCAACAACGATGTAAATAATAAACTACCTCTGTGCATTCCAATAACTGATTAATTATTTCGTGTTTCTACTGCTAAGGTCATTAGTCTCCGAATATCATGTTTTCCCCGGGAAGTGGCGATGATCTTCTTCCAGCGGACGGGAAGATCAGCGGCGACTCACCCGCGTCTTGCGGGATTTTCCCGATCAGTAATGCCCCACCCGCGGGGCACCGCCCCAGCCCGGACAAACACCAAGCTCCCGAGTGATCGCTCGGCCTGTCTGGTGGTGGTGTAGTGCATATAAGTGAGTGTGTGTTGTAGGAAGGGATTAGGTTACGACATGGAACGGTAAGGAAAAATTGCACGCGGTTCGTGGCCCGTTTGTTAGAGTACTGCTCCGGCTCTGGCCTAATGTTGATCGGAAAAAACTCGGGAAACTACCGATCAGAGCAGCCGGCCGATAGAACTTTCCTCCAAACAACGGCTGAATACCACAAAGCTATATAGCTAGTGTCGAAAATCCTACCTCTATCGGACTCTAAACCCAGAACCTCCTGAACAGAGCTACTGTGGTGATACCAGTTGATGCCCTGGGCCACCTAAGCCGGTAGGGGCATTTTGAATGCGGGCGACAGCGTGATTTATTATTCAAAATGTATAAAAAACTTACTTATAAGAAAGCATCTAATGGGCTGAAGCTGTAGACCCCACCCCTCCACGAGAAGAAACACTTGATGCGCCTCTGCATACACTTTCCTTGTACAGACTTTGGTCATACGGTCCATTCTCTTACAACCTCGGCACAAATAACCCTCCCTTCCTGAGAATAAAAAAACAAAAACAAATATCCCTGTCATTCATTCCTAAACTGCTATTCTACCTTTGAATAGAAATAAATAACTTCAGCATTTAATATCATCTCCCAGTTATTTTTGGCGGTGCTCGATGAGTTTTTGTTTATACGAAAATTCTGGCTAAAATATCCTGTGCTGCCGGAGCCTTTATAATAACTTACTCTACAAAGAGTGATGAATTCCATATATTCTCGCCCTGTGGTGGAGCTCACCCATGTATATCCATCTGCTATCCCTGCTCTTCTCAGCCCCGCCCCTCTGTACCTTGCTCCTATCTGCAAATACCTGCTGTTTATATTAATAGGTAGTTAATTTTCTTATTGGCGACACCGCCCCAAACTACACCAACTTCATGACTAAAAATTCTAAACAATCCTAAGCTAAAATCAAAATTAATTTACTCACATATATAATTTCTGGAAATTTTGTATGTTATACAAATTATTTCAATCAATTGCCACATTGAAAAACATATATTTTGTTTTTCTAACGTATTTGCTGTAAAGAAATGATTGAAATTGAACGTTAACATCAACTACGACAAACAGCTAACTGAAGCTATTAACGTTTAAATATAATTAATGTGCTTTAATTGCATTCTAGTACGCGCTTTAGGGGCCTTGACAAGTAGTGGCTCACAGAAACAGGCCGTTAACCACTTACACAATTATACCCATTATAACTCATTATACTCATTATCTCAAATCTGAAAACACAGTGGATCTCTACCTGACGAAAGTTTTTCTATTATTTAAAATAACCTCTCAGGTTTTATTTTCAACAAACTTGGAAAACAGCGTAAACACACGTGAATTCCTCCAAATACTAATTTTTCATTGCTTTTTTACTTCAGTTATACTTGCCTGACTTTCATCAAATTATTCCTACACAACCAAAAAATATTCTTTTACTCACCAATATAATAAAACATCTACCTACAAAAATTCATCCTTCTTTCACAGTTTCATCATAACATTTATTGATAATATCAATCATAATGTTTCAGTTTCACTCTTGCTACTCGCAAATTCGTAATAATAAAGTTTACTTTACTACAATAAAACAAATAACTAATGCAGAAAACATGTGTCCTTTTTAAGACAAAATCAAGTACAGTAATAATAAGCAAAATGACTTTTTACAATAATTTCTTGATCTTGTACGCTTAATACATTCACGCCTAGTAACAATTAAAATCAATATCCAAGTCACTTTTATAAACAGAGTTGAGAAAAACTGTCATGATCATTTTTAAATATGAACAGTGAACAATTCTAACAATTGAATGTAGAAATCATCAGTGTTCTCCTATCCTATAGAAAATCAAGTCTGTACATTGATGAATTCTATCATGTATCTGTCGTTATCTTCTGGTGGCGCGCAGATTAACTATAGCACATTGATGTACTCTTGAATATGTGATGTAATGCTAGGCGGAAAAAGTTCCTAAATGCAATTGTTTTGTAAATATATTCATATTTATGATTCTAAATCATTGCCAATTGTACTTCTGATCTTTAAAGGAAGCTAATACAAAGGTTTCATCGTTATTGGTTCAGTATATTCAAATAGTATCACGCTGTAACTAAACACATTCTTTATACATTAGTATAGACTAATAAAGTGTTGAAAATAGACCTCACGTGTTCAGAGGATTTAATCAATATTTTTTAATTACTATGTGAATTTTTTATATATTTTTGCATTTAAACATATTGGTGGTAGGAGATTGAACAAAATGAAATCTTGCCAAAATAACGACAACCCTAATGAATACCTAACACGCCACAAGAAGACACTAAATCACAAATAGAGTAGGGGCACTACAAGAGCAGAGACTTTCCTGTCCTTGATAGTTTTTTTTAATTTCTGTGGTTTAGGCTACGTTAAGATAGGCATTTTTTCAATGAAATGTGTTCTTTAAAGTCAGATTTAACAATGAACATTGGGCCTAAACTTCTTTGTGAGTGTATTGCACTCCTTTCTTACAAGAAATGTAAAACATAAAACAAATTGGAGATTATTTGAGAAAGTTTTGAAAATGTCCCAAGGGATGCGTGTACAGAATCCTCCAAAACGTTATTCAAAATTGCAGAGCTTCGAGTGGGGCCGGGAAGTATTGAGTTAGGAAAAAAATCCTACGCTTAGTTTAGGAGCTAGTGTTGATCACAGACGGCAGACGCGCAGACGACGGTCAGACGTTTTGAAAATAAACTATCTTTCGGTATTAGAGTAACCCAAAACGTATATTTCCGCTAAAGTCCGAAAAATTGATTTTTCGCAACATTACACAATTTTCTCTATACTACGCTTATTACTCCGTAAGGGTAAGTAAAACCTTCTGGCTTAACTCAAATCTTTTTTGATTAATTGGAGAGTATCTTGAGAATACTTTTTATTATTTTATAAGTATTTTAATTCAGGCCACTTATAAGAAATTTACAATTTTTTAAAGTAATTTTACATTTTTCAGTTGAATGTAATTCGTATTGTATTTGCCTTGCAACTTGTATTGCAATTCGTAGAGCACTGCTTTTATTTTGTGATTGTTTCAATGTTAGTTCCTTGAAAAAATAAATCAATTGAATAGTCTTCTGATTCTCTATGAATAGCAGGAAAGGTAAATTGGAAACAGGGTAAAATTTCTCTTCAGTACAATATATGTGACGAATGGTGGTGGCCGGGTGAAAATTATTTTATCCAAAATATTCCTCCAATATTTTGAAATATACTTAATTCCAGATAAAAAATTATTTAGGAACAATTATGATTCCAGACTTACTGTGAGTTCAGTACTAATACACTATAATTTCTTCACTACTGGTCGTAATATGCTAGAACATAAATCAATTTGTGTTGTCTTTTACTAAATAACTTTGGCAGCTGCGGGCAGAAGTACCCAGCATGGAAGGCAACTGGGTCAACTAAGCCCATGCCCCGACTACATTAGGGCCCCAAAACATAAAAAAGTACTTACTTGTAATTCAAATTGTCCCCTGCAAACAAGTACAAGTTATTTTACTTGATTGGGAGATTAATTCTGTGTTCTTTTCTTTATAAGCGGCCCACGTGCTGTGAATCTATTGCCCCAAGCCACTTGTTTTTCCTGGATGTCCCTGTGAGCGGGTGCTCATTTCTTTGCGATGTTATCACTCCGTACGAGGTTGTACGCAGTTTTCCAAGTACACGTAGTCAAGTGTGATACACACAAAGGAACTGTCAGCACCTCCCCCAAGGTCGAATGCTTTCCTTTTGTGTGTACTACTTCACGCTTCACTGCGTGCGGAGCTCATCTTCGGACTGTAAGAACGTAAGGAGGGAATTAAACCGAACGGCCGACAGACCTCTATTCCAAAAAGGTCTGTACATTTCGCTCCTCGCTTGGAAACAGTTGCACAGAAGAAAAAGAAGAAAGTGGTAAGATAGAAAATGAGAACAAGGAATATCATCAGTGTTTTTTACCATATCTTTTCATCATAATTGAAAGTACACAATATTTTTAAAGGAGTGGTATTTGAATTGAAAAGGCCGGATTTTTTCGATCTTCCTGTCTCATATTTAAAATATATCATGGTTTCAAAGAAACCCAGATTGTGAATGAAATATTGTCTATGAGTATTAATAGAGATTACCTTCATTAAAATGGATATTCTTTTAACTCGTAAGTAATGAATTTTAATGTTTAATGTTGTCGAAATTAGGACTATACTCAATTCCTCGATAGCTGTACGTCAATTATATTTGTATTAATTAATAATACGATTTTGAATTAGCTTCTATCCAAAAACATTAATTTTTAAATTATCTGATTAATATTTTCCGTCTTTTAGGAGAGTTGTCTTGAAACTAGATAGTTTTTTCAAAAATGTGTATTTTGTTTTGATCACATTGAAATGACTATGGAACTGAAAATTCAAGTCAAATCTTTATACATTATGAAACAGAAAATTATTTATTAAGTTGAAGAAGGTTAAAGAATAATTAAATAAAACAATAAGAGTAAATAATGTCATTTTAATTAAAGGTCTCACGTAAAAGAACATTTTGCCATCATTGAATCATCTTTCCCCATGTCTTTCTACATTATTGTTATTGGAAAATTAGTATTCATTAGTATTCTATTGTTTCATTATTTTTAAAATAATATATTAACTAAGTAAAAATATTTAGTTGCTGATCTATTTTCTCGATCCCTTTTTTGCATCAAATCAAATTCACACAGATTTATCACATCATATCTTATCAAGGCGAATGTTACTTCCCGGACGAAACACTTTGTACGAAATTCCTTCCCTCATCTTAATGTATAACTTCACACATTTTCTTAAGTCGTTTTTAATGCACTTCTAGCAGTCCTTGACAGCAAAGTCATTTATGATATTACGAATACATGTAGTCCCTCGGCAAATTTTGCTACAATTTAAATAATGTGGTTATTGTATTTTAATCTCTGTTTTCTGCAGATATTTTCCATTTATGATTCTTCATTGTTATCACGCCATCTTACAGGATTCGCCAGCACGTTTTAAGGATGTCAAAAGAGAGTACATTGGTTAGTGTACTGACGTATTTTCTGGCCCCTCAGTTTCGAAATCAACAGAATGCGTAGCCTTCGCGACGACATACGAAAAATAGGACATAAACTACCGCATCAATCACAATAATTGGAACTCGCGATCATTCGGGCGGAAGTATTTAACTGGGACTTTCTCGTCGCGAGGTACACTCGCACATTTAAACGTCGATAGATTTTTCTCCAACGCTTGTCTGGCGACAAGTCGGGAGCTTAGTGATGAACTGGCTGGGACAGGGCTGCGCCGAAAGATATACCAGGTAAGGGTAAACCCCGGAAGCAGAGGAGCAGGCCATCTAGCGGCGGCAAATACCGCCACTTCCCCTGATACAACATATTCTACACTTTAAGTACCGAGACAATGGCGCGCCTGGAAAAACTAAATAATAAATCCATCAATCGACCGCACGAAGTAGATAATATGGATTTCTCGGTATATCAAATATTTATTATTTTATATTTTTTTATATACCTATTCTAAGATTTGATTTGTTTCAATATGAAGTTACTGCAGAATAATATTTTTAAAAGACCGTATTTACTTTCTCCTGGTCGCGTCTTTTGACTTTAGTAGGACTCACATTTTTATGAAAGAGATTGTGTTTGATTGTACAGTTACCTCACCAATTCACTGTGAAAGTTCACTGCAAAATATTTCTGATTCATTCCTTGTTCACAAAGACAATCTTTTTCGAAATGGCAGAAAGAGATATCAATTCCTCCCAAGAGTCCAACCTCTAATTTTCAGTGATTGCTTGATTGATTAGCTCGTCAACAGCTAAGGTCATTAGTCCCGTAAGTGTAGCGCATGTTTTTCCTTGAGGAGGTGACGGTGATCTTCCCAGCTAGATGGTGAAATCCGGCGACGACCTACCATCGGCTAGTGGGATTTCTCTCAAGGGAGCACCGCCCCAGCCAGGAGAGCTCTAAGCTCCAGTCCGGACACTGGGCTTGGGTGGCACTGTGATGCATGAAAATGTAAGTGTGTGAATGTAAGGGGTAAGGATAGGACAAGAAAGAGGACGGAAAGATCACGCGCGGTCCGTGGCTCCTTTGTTAGGATACTGCTCCGACATTCGGCTGGGGTGGATCGGAGAAACCACGGAAAATTACTAATCAGAGCAGCCTGACGCTAGAATTCTTCTCCTGCGACAGAACACGAGGAATCAAACAAGGGTTGAAAATCCTGCCATCCTTGTGACTCCAACCTTAGATCTCCACGTCGACTGCCCCCGCAGTGACATTGCTTGATGCCCTGAGCCGCCTACCCCTGTCTCTCATCTTCAGGATACGGTCAAATATCACCATCGAATGATGAATTTAAGAGATTATTGTCTGTGCCCGGAATAAATTTCAGCAGATTCTCCCATAGGAGGATGTCTGCATTGCGATAAATCAGTTATATTCATTTAATTTTCTTCTTTAAAAACGTACGATAAAAATCCGTTGTGTCAATCTTCAGCAGCCCAAAGAGCTTCATTAGCTCCCACGTAACGGAATATAGACGTGACGAAGTATCCAATAACATCAATTCTTTTTCGTTTCCGCTTCAGATTAGAGTTTCACTGCGCCAAGTTGAGTAAGGACGGAAACATTTTTGTTTCCATAAATTACCCGAGCAGCCCTTGGAACTACGCTTCGCAAATACTACTCCGAGGAGAAAGGCTGATGTAGTGCAGATGAACCCGGGTTTTGCAGGCCAAGCTTCAGCCACGGCGATGGCTTAATCGCAAGGTGTTTCTGAATATCAGGGCGAGGCGGAGGCAGCTACTGCCGGGTTAAACGGCAATTTTATCACCTCAGCAGAGGATACTCCTACCCCACTTTGCGTGCTGCAAACCGCTTATCTGCCATCAGTCGGCGTCAAACCTAGAGTGTAATTATCACACGTCCAAGCCTTTCCTTTCTAACTTTGCTCGTGGACGTCTTGCGCCCGTTATCTGTCTTCCTGTGAAGCTGAGAAGGGGAGTACCGCTATTGTTAAAACATCGCCGGTAATGAACCTGTTCGCTAAGAAATGAATGATTAGACAGTGAAAGATTTTTCAGGGCGCGTTTTTCGCTTGTTAAAATGTTGCATCAAGGTCACTCATATTCTCACGTATTTAGTGGCCTCGTTATTATCGCTTTATGGCGGGCCCCACATTTGGCCAAAATATTCTCGATACACTTGTAGTTAATATAATGTATTAGACTGATTTAAGTCAATGAATGTATTGAAATAAAAGCTGATGAAATGAATTCAAAGCAGTATTTAACTTTTTGTAACAAATATGCATAGATTTTTTACATAAATATGATTTTCCTATGCACGTTTAATTTAGATGTATTTTAGAGACAAAATCCCGGTTATTGTTCCTTTTCACGAAAATTGACACGATCAGTGTAAATCTCCCGTACAACATCATTCCATTAAAAGTATTAAGCGAATTCGTTCTTTTGCGCGTTTCTCAAAGAATCTTTCTACCCACTCCAAAAAATGCCTCTCAACCAATCTTTCCACCCCAAAAATCACGATTTCAAGAATCAGTGAAAATAAAAATATAGTATATGTGCATCTCAAATTATAATGAATTAAAAAGGTGTATACTAATCTCCATTTGCGTAATGATAAAAGCATTTTTTTTTCATTATTTTATAAAATATCAAAGCGTTGGAATACTGTTTTTCATGTCGAAATCGTATTTTCATCACAGACTTTACGTAACTCCACAGACGTATTTGAAGCTGTCAACTGTGTCAAAAGAAATGGACATCTGGCGTCCAGCTGCATTCAAATTTCTGCTCTGAATCCCCTGGCAGGCATTAGGTTCTCTTCCTTCTGGAAGCATCTCGTCATTCCTCCCGCTCGCTGTCCGTCGCAGCGGGGCATTGCATAAAGGCGTTTTGACCTCTGGTCGTTACGTCGTAATTGCGATCATTCCGCGCGCTTTCGCTGCAATGAACAAACCCGGGCGGCGCTAACCCTCCTCTTCCGACGACATTCGCCAGGGAAAACGACGCACAGCCCTCCTACACGCATTATCGCCTCGGAATTCTTCGAAAGATGAGAACTGCGCGCGCCTGGGAATCTGAAAATAACGCAGGCCGGTCATTTATTCGCCCTGCCGCAAGTTTCTCTTTCGACACGCATGGAAGCAGAAAGATCAAAATGAACGGGTTTAGTTCTCGTGGACGTCCGCAGCTCCCGGCGAAATAACGAACCCATCTTTTTTAAGAGCGCGTCCACGCCAGAACTTTAAAGACGGCACACGCACGTTTAGAAATCGCCACGGAGCAACGAGGGCAGGCGCGACCAAATAAACAGTTCCCGTGAGAAGAGCCAGAGAGACGCGTGCGCTCTCCGTCGAGAAAACCTACCAACGACGCGGGGGCGCGCTGACTCTGCCGTGAACTATCTCCACACGGAGTGACGATGCGTGTTTAAAGTGGGTCCACCCCGACCGCGAAATGATCGCGTGCGCTCGCAGACTCTATTCTACGTATCTGGTCGCTCCATCTGACATTCACTTTTCAAGGTTTTTCCCACGTGCGCCTCCCCGCGCCGCGCCGCAATTCAGACATTAACTCAAGATTTATGGGCTTCGGGATGTCAAGCCCGTATGGGGGGAGATGCGAGTGTATTTCACATCAACAACTAACGCTGTTAGTTCCGTAAGTGTAGTGCATGTTAGCTCCCGAGAAGTGGCGGTGTTCCTCTTGGTTTGTTGAGTTCCGGTTTCGACCTACACTACGACTTTGGGTTTCCATCTCCAGGTATCTCTTCACAATAAGCAACCTCCGCAGCCGGCCGGAAGCAGCTCTAAGCTCCCCACTTGTCTACCGACGTGTCAGGCAACGCAGTGCATGTAAGCGTATGAGTATAATGTGAAATGGGACCGGAGTACTATAAGGAGAGATTAAGAAGATCGCGCAGTCCGTGGCGCGTAGGGTACTGTTCCGGCGTATACCTGTTTTGGATCGGAGAAACCACGGAACACTGCCAAATAAAGCAGTCTTCCGGTAGAATCATCCTCCAGACAGTGAATTTTATCCAATTTTGTACATGGCTAGTGTTGAAAATCGTCCACCGGCGGTACTCGAACCCCAGGACAACTCTGCAAAGGCAGCAGATGTGGTGACTGAGTCTCCGAGTACGAAGGGGGCGGTGGAGTGGGGGTAAGGTGGACGATTAAATAAAAGCGTTCTTGTACAGTGAATACCAGCAAACCTTTTGATAATTTACGCGCTTTCGCACAATTGACTATAATAAAATTTTACTGCTCAGTAATAACAGTAATAATACTACAAGATTAGGCGTGACAAAATGATAATATTCGAGTTCTATTCTTGCAACTGATTGCACTTTAAGAAATACATGGCTATTTGGCAAGTACACTATTTAGGAAACATTTATTATCACAACAATAAATAGACAATTCTTCGAATGTGTTTTCACATACAGTGTATATCAGGTATCTGTTCAAGTTAAGCACCTTCATGTCTCCGTGGTCGCTGCGCAAGGGCACATCGTTGCTTTACGTTTAAAGTCTGTGCTCGTTCACGTAATGGGGGTTGATTTAGCGGAGAAATACATATCTGCGTTTACTTCACACACAGTTTTTGTCTGTATCTGATCTACTGTAATACTAAACAAAAGTAATTTTTCTTCCCATTATTATTGTAAACATTTACTTATTGTAATTTATTAAACTCTTTTATATATTTTGGTTCAGTAATATGAAGGGTCATATATTTATGTTGATAAGGGTGTTTTGTTTGGGGAGTATTATAATGCCAAAGGTGGTCGTAATTAGAATTACTGCACTTCAAACATCTGGAAAAAATGGCGTAATAAAATATTTTCTTTAATGACACCTGCTGGCATCTGGTAATACTTTTAATGAACTCATTCAAGCTGTATTAATGTGCTAGTTGGTAACATCTTAATGTTCAATAAATTAATATTTTATAATCGTTATGCATTTTCTTGCATCGGAATGAAGAGTGATAGATGACATGAATCAGAGAACTGAGTGTTAGTAGTTAGTTCGAATTTAATTATTTGTTCGGGTATTATCCAGACGAAAATAAAAGGATGCGAATAAGGGATGTTAAGCGACAGATTCTGATCATCTCATGCAAAACACACCTTAATTCGATTTTCTAACAAGTTGTCACGAAAACTAACTCTTTTGTAGTTTGCTTAAATTAGACATCCTCTTCTCTGCGATAATAAGTCAAATTTAAACTAATATCCCTTTACACAGTAAGGTGAGAATTGAGTATTTGTATACCCCCTTCCTCAGACCAATTTTCTTCATACTTGATGAATGACATGGAATTTATAATATCAGATATAAAATTATAGTAAGAATAAGAATTAATATTAAGAATTAATATAAGAATTAATTTTAAGAATTAAATAAAACAACTCTTTGAACATTGAATATATCTGCAACATGGATGCAGACATATTCCATTTTATGTCAAGGTAACAACTTCAGTATTTGCGGTTATTTTCCTAAAATTAAATTCATAATGTCATGAATATTTGCTCACCCTCAAAATTAATTATCATCGAGATCTTTACTCCAAATTGCAAATGTTTACATGTACAAGGCGACCCTTTCTACTATTCCATCCTTCATGACTGTACTACATGACGATCGTACCACATCTTCATACCCCAAAAAACGTTTCATTAAAACCAAAACCGCCTCCGGCTCTAGCAGGAAGCGGATGAAGGACTGAAAGAATCGTATCATAACGAAATATTCTTCCCCACAAAGCAGCTTCCCAGAGAAGCATCTCGCGGCGTAGGCGGTCATCTCGGTTACACACAGCGCGCACAAAAGCCATCGCCTCAACAGGACGCTCCCACGCGCCACAACCCGCCACCCACCGTCGGCCACCGCCCGCTAGTGGGCATCCGGTGGCGGGGCGCATACAAACCCCCGAATTTGCCAACGCGCCACGGAAGGAATCCCACTTTCTGAATAATGGGTTCGGGGCGCGGGCGCGGGCGCGGGCGCGGGCGGCGGGTGGTCGGTGAGATAATGGGTTGAGCCTTGGCATCCTTTCGCGATTTTCCACGGCCCGTTACGCCCGACGCATCCCCGATGAGCGCTGCTTAGGCGGCGGCGCCCGCGCGGGGGGCGTGGCCAGTCACCACGCCTCCTCGCACAGCCCCTTGTCCCGGATGAGGGGGTTCGGGGGCGGCAACCGATGTCGCTGTAGGGCCTCTGACGTGACGGTTCTAACGTTCGAGTCCCGACGGTGGCAGGATTTTCGACACTAGATAGAGAACTGGGTCGAATTTAGTCTGTCTGGAAGAGAATTCCAGCGACCGGCTAATCTGATCGGTAGTTTCCCGTGTCTTCTCCCATCCTCCCCAGGCGGATGCCAGTACCTTACAGGGCCACAGACCGCGCGCGATATTTCCTTCCTCTTCCTTATCCTATCTTCACCCCTCCCTTGCATACTTTTACACATGCACTACAATACCATTCATATCCGGACACCATGACTTTAGAGGTGGTTCAGGCGTGGGCGGTACCCCTCTGGTGGGAGGTACCCAGATGAGGAAAACCTGCAATCAATCATGTAGGATGGCGCCGGATCTCGTGATCAAGAAGGGGAAGTACACCACTACCTCCCACATGATGAAACGTACTGCACTTACCGGACTAATGGCCATAGCTGTTGGCACGCCGGGAAACACTAAATAATCCATCAACCAACAACGCCTTACCTGTCTCCCTCTTAACACGCTCGCATTCCACGAAAAGGTTTTTCATGCGGATGTCTGTGAGAATAAGTTTGAATAGAGTAAATGAATGGCTTATTTAAGAAACAACGTAAGTCAGTAGCTTTTCAGTGGCGACAAAAACACCTCATCCGTCTGTATATAATAAACATAACATCAACCATTTTATAACTTCTTGCACTAAACATAGTCCAGACGTATGCTAAATTCGTCTCGAACAATGCATGTGTAAATAGAGAATGTAAGTACAGTAAGATGAGAATTTATCCAAAAAATACTAATGTTTTTTAATTAAATCATTTAAATCGAGACGTAAATGGATATGATGTAATGAGTAAGTGATTTAGTGATATCTGAGAACAAGTGAATGAGTTAAGTAGTTTGAGAGTGAAACTGAGATAATGATTACGTGGTCAGGTGAGTGAGTGAGGGTGAGTAGGTAATGCATGAGTTAGTGAACAAACAATTGAGTGAATAAAAGAGTGGATGAATGAGTAATTGAGTAAGTTCTTGGGTAACGGAGAGCATGAATAGGAAAGTAAACAAACGAACGATGATGATCCGCGATTGAACGAGTGTGCAATTATTACGTTATTAAAAGTTTCAGTCATTGCATATTTAATAAAGACAACATAGATCGGGCAGACAGATGGGTAGATGGACTAAGAAACGGACGTGCATACGGTCAGAGGAAATGGACAGATGGCCAGACTAACGTAAAGACGGGTGGACGAACTTCCTTGCAGGTAGGCAGATAGACTGTCTGGTAAAGAACCTACCAGACGGGCAGATGGTCTGACTGACAACCACAAACGGCGGCCGTCGTAGCTCTTCTGTTCGGGACCACGCCTCCTTGCGACACCCGCTGGTGCAACGCGTGGGGAATTTTTAAATTAGAGCGTACTGGTCCTTGCATTGTGAATTCTCTTGGTCTTCTGTAGGGAATCTTCCTTTATGTTTTCTCGTTACGTAATGAAGCAACGCCATTATCATTCTCTTCTGTTTCCTTATATTCGCTGGCATGAGGTTGGTGTGATTCTCCAGTCATTCATTGTTTCATCTCCCCTAAATGTTCATTTCTTAACTTCTGGTATTTGCAATGAAGATTTTTTTCTTAATTATCAATTATCATTATCTGACAATTTTCATTCGTTCCAACATTTTATATATCCTCTATTCTTCCTAAGATACTTCTTTATAACTTTGTTTACGAATTCGTCTACATTTTCTGTTTCCTTTTCTGCCCATTTTGGCCTTGTCTTTTCGCCTTTTGTTGTCGGACTTTACAAAGTATTCCTTCTAATGTCTCTTTCTTGCCATTTTTTTATTCCTTCGGGATTCATCAATTGCTCATTAAACTCGTGCTTTTCTTTTTCTTGCAAAATGGAGTATGCTCTTCTTTTAGAAAAAACGTTTTCCACGTATTTCATTTGTCATGATTGCGTGAGCGTATTTGAGGACAGAAAGCCTTAAGTCCCAAAGGAATGTGACAAGAGAATTGTGCTCCATAGTTAAACATTACTATTTCACTCAATGATGAAATGTTTGCACTATCCAGAGAAAGGAAATACAATTCGGATAAATATGTAATCTACTTCGGTCGGTCGTTTTCGTACAAGCCGTTCTCAGAAAATCAGAAATACAATAATTTGAATAAATTAAATGTCAGTAACATTTTCAATATTTTTCTGACTATTACGAACTATCTAAAGTATGATAAATTAATGCAAAATGGATTAACTAATGATTATTCTGATTTACATTATCAACACTCCTGTGTTTCTTAAATACTTTTGCAGAAAGATCATTAATCAATCTTCGACTATCAGAATATCTCAAAATTCACCAAGATGACAGCATATAATAAAACAAGGACACTTTTTATTTGTTTACTACTTTTCAATAAAACATATTTTTAATTTAATACAAGATTTTTAAGCGTACATTATGGTATAAGATAAAATAAGTGCACTTTTTCTCTTAATTTTAATTACAGTAAGTGTAATCATTGTTCGAAATCACAGAAGAAATCCAGACAAGAAATAATGTTCAGTTACTTAAATATGATTGTCTTTTGGTCTTCGGGATACACTTTCATCGTATGACTGGTGTTTCCTGACTGAATGCCCCAACCACTAAATGATGAAAAGTACTACCCTTCAATATTTGCCCTATTTTGTAAATTGGGGGATGTCATTTAAAATGAAACCCGGATCCTCACACTTAAATTCAATCGTACCACGCTATTAGTTCTTCGGAAGGATCACAATAAAAAGTACCATTCACATCTTAATGTTTGCTAACGTTTCGAACAAGGAAAAATCCTTGTCGCTACACAAAAACGGAAAGGAAATTAAGTTCAAGTGAACACTTACCGTTGTATAAACAATCAACTATTTTCCACGCGGAGAGTTATTTCGCATTGTATTCAGCCCACACATGATTTTTGCTTCCTTCCCACGTAACAGTACGCAAACATCCTCTTCAAACGCGAGACGAGCAGAGCCGCCTACTATGTGTTAACAGCGCGGAGGAGAGGTCGGGAGGAAGGCGCATTCTTGCGAAGAGGAGCACGGAGCATGACGGAGACACTCTCCTCCAAACAAGCAGTCGGCCTCCCCGGAGGATCCGCCGGAATCGGCGCCCTCACACGGAACCGTCTGTTACCCGAAACCGGAAAAAAATTGTTTCTCTTCGAGTGAGTGCGGAATACAAATGTACAACATGGTTTGACACGACAGAGGAATTAAATTATTTGCTCCTTCGGAATTTCGATGTAGACGTCGAAAGTAATACGAAATTAAGTAATGACTACCATGCAATTTTACTTATTTGTTTGTTTACCCGCGACATGACAGAGCCCCTAGTTTTCCACAGCAGGTATTACGGAAAAAAATCTCGGACATCACTGAAATGTGTTGACAAACACAGAAGTAATACTTGAAATGCGTTATTGAAAAGGAGAAACGCTAAATAAAGGTAATACAAAGACGCAATACAACACAAATTAATAAAACAAATCACACTAATAAAAAACAACAGACGTTTACAGATAATAGGCCCGTATTTCGTTATATATTTTTCTATGTACTTATTTCATCCCACGAACCCATATTTAGACAATATATTTTTGAATACAAAAATGTTTTTGCTACTGAAATAACAAGAAACTCTTGTCCACAAAATGATGTGCCTGGCGTACTAATGTGTCTGACGCGCCTAAAGTGCAAAAAGATAATTAGAAATGACACTGGAAAAAATTAATGCTTTTAAAGCACAGATAGTGGTCAAAATCAATAAAAGATGTAGCTAAGTTACCTGGAATTAACATGTATAATGCACAAAATTATTAATTGAGAAAAGGTTAAATGAAATTTTAATTTTAAACTTTATTTTGCCAGTCTCGCTCTAGACGTCGTAGAGCTAGCATCGCTCCGCTTATCGCTGTGCTTCAGTGTTACGCTCAAACTCGTGTTTAGTGCAAGTACAAAAGGGCGCCGCTACCAACGGCTCCCCATACTTCGAACGGTGTTGTGTTTTTGAGTGAAACAGTATTTTTTTTATTGTGCTTAACAAAATATATTAGTCGTCAGTGAAAGTGTAGTGCTGCAGCGAAAGCTGTATGTTCTTAACAAGTCCCCCCGCGTTGGGGGGTCTACTAGTGTCAGCAGCTCACGTGCTAAATGGTGACACACCAGATCAGTTCACAGCAATGAATGGAGATGTACTTCCATTTCCACCCCAAATGGAAAATATTCAACCCCTGGAACAATTCAACACGTCACAACCGCCCGCCCAGCAGCAGGATGGAGAAACGGAAGGGACTCTGACCAACCTTCAGTCAGTAAGCACTAAAGATGCTTATTTTAACAGGTATGGTGTTGCCCCACAGCAATCAGTCAACAGTCAACCAGTGGTTTTAATGAAAACAGTAAAAGTCTAAAACGCATGCACGTAGATCTACCAGATGAAAACAATGTTTCTAAAAGAATATTGTACAACGTGCCCGTCAAAAATAGGTACCAAGGTTTTCAAAATATGACCGAAGAAAATTCGCCAAACGAAAGGGAAGAAAGTGAAGAATCCATCATTAAAATACCCCCCTTTTATGTCCATAAAGTACTCGACAATCCCCTATTTATCAGTGAACTAAAAGCTATTACAAAATACAATTTTTCTACTAAATTAGATAAAGACACTATTACAATTAAATTCAACTCAATAGAGGACTATAGAGAATACCGAAAATTCTGTGAAAAAGAGAAAATCGAGAATCACACATATAGGGACCCTACCCAAAAAACTTTTTCGGTTGTAATAAAAGATCTGCCAATTACCTATTCAGAAGAGGAAATATTTAACGAACTTTCGAAAAACTTTCAAGTATTAAAAGTTGTTAGACTGTTCGGAAGAGAACGTAAACCGTTAACTACCGTTGCGGTCGATTTAACGGATAATGAAAATAACAAAGCAATTTTAAGAATAAATCAGTTTATATACAGCATTGTCAGAGTTCAAATTCGCATAAAGTCTAAAACTCCCATCATGTGCAAAAATTGTCAGACTTTCGGTCATTCACAGACAAATTGCGGAAGGCAACCTAGATGTGTGAGATGCTTAGAAAGCCAACATTACTCGCAATGTAATAAACCTTAACATAATAATGTACCAAAGTGTGTTAACTGCAGTGGGGAGCACACGGCTAACTATAAAGGCTGCAAACCTTACAAAGAAGCAGTTAAAAAATATAATTGGAATCAGGTTAATCAAATTTTTTCAGCTCACAAACTGCCAAATAGGCAGTTCTCTAATCACCAACTAAATCAGAACACGCAGCCTTATCACCATGCCCCTCAAGAGTTTCCTCCTCTGACGCTTAATTCAACGCCTTTGCCTTCTTTCGCATATCGCACTAGTCAGCCGCCTAGGCCAGATAACACGAATTCTCCCCCAGTTCTCCAAAATATGAATGTAATAAACGAAAACCTAATCCAAACAATTATAAATAATATTCTTTCTGCAATCATTCCTCAGTTGCAACAAACGGTTCCAAGACATTTCTGTTCATATCAATGGCACAAAATAAAATTGAAAACTTCAAAATTCTCAACTGGAATGCAAATGGCGTAAAGCGCCAAGAGAACGAACTAAGATACTTTCTACAAGTCCATGACATAGATGTTGCTTGTATTTCAGAAACACATTTAAAGCCGGTAGAAAAATTTTCGATCCCAAAATATTTATCATACCGCAGTGATCGAATTTCTCAAATAGCATCAGGATGGGTAGCAATTCTCATCAATAGGAAAATTAAACATACACTGATACAATCCCCATCCTCAAATGAAATAGAAACAATTATTATCAAAATTGAATTGATCTCTTCTGACATAACTTTGATTGCAGCATATAAACCTCCCAACAAAAAGTTTCCCTCAAGTCTCTTGAAAGCATTATTTGATGGTAGATCGCAAATAATATTAGCAGGAGACCTGAATTGTAAAAACCAAGTTTGGAACTGTAATAATACTTCATATAATGGGAAACTTCTTCATAAATTCGCACTGCAAAGAAATCTAAATATACTAGCTCCTCCAGAGCCCACATACTACCCCTATAACCCAAATGTAGTTCCTGATATTCTAGATATAGTTATTACACAAAATTTAAACATTCCGATTTACCAAAACGTGAAACCAGAATTAGACTCACACCACAATCCAGTAATAATTTCGTTCAATGCTGAACCTCAGGCTCATCAAACGAAAAAAATATGCAGGGAAAAATAAATTGGGAAATGTATAGAAACATTCTAACAAATGAATGTCAGTATACTAAGAATCTTAAAACATCATCTGAAATAGACAGTGGTATCAACTCCCTCGAAAACAGGAACACAGGAAAACAGGAACACAGGAAAACAGGAACACAGGAAAACAGGAACACAGGAAAACAGGAACACAGGAAAACAGGAACACAGGAAAACAGGAACACAGGAAAACAGGGACACAGGAAAACAGGGACACAGGAAAACAGGAAACTCCAGGACAATATGGAATACAATTAAATTGATTACAAAAGAAAAATCTTTTATCCCTCAATTATCTTTTAACACAGGACTAGCAACGACGGATTTCGAAAAAGCTGAAACTTTAGCGGACAATTTTGAGAAAATATTTATAACTAACCCGGTAACCGACATTGACTTCCAATTAGAAGTGGAAGAAAATTTATCAATACCGCGATATTCCGTCCCAACAAAAACTAAATTTATAGCCCCGTCTGAGACATACCAAATAATTAAGGCTTTAAAACCGAGAAAATCAGCAGGCCATGATTTAATAAATAATAAAATGATGAAAGAATTACCTCGTAATGCAATTACTGCATTAACAGCTCTTTATAATGCTTGTCTAAGATTAGGCTATTATCCAAAGACCTGGAAAACTGCTATTATAACACCAATTTGCAAGCCGAACAAAAATCCACAAGATCCTCGTAGCTATAGACCAATTAGTTTGTTACCGACCTTTGCCAAAATGTTCGAAAAACTTATAAAATCCCGACTATTCAAATTTTTTACCGAAACAAATGCGCTACCAAATACGCAGTTCGGATTCAGTCCAAACCACTTCACAAGCCATCAACTACTAAGAGTAACGGAGTACATTGCTGAAGCATTTCATAACCGAATGTACACAGCTGCAATTTTTCTCGACATCGCACATGCCTTTGATAAAGTGTGTCATCTTGGGCTACTTGACAAGTTGCAAACCTTAGGAACCCCCGATTATCTCCAAAATATCATTAAAAGCTTTCTGTCAGAGAGGGATTTCAAAGTTAGTATTAATAACAATAAATCAAGAGCACATATCATCAAAGCCGGCGTGCCGCAAGGTTCCCCACTTTCTCCCTTATTGTTCAACATATATATATATATATATATATATATATATATATATATATATATATATATATATATCAGACTATCCAGAAATGACTTACTCACAAATAGCACTTTATGCAGATGATACCGTATTATTTAATGCAAATTCAAACATTACCACCGCTTGCAAAGATCTCCAGTCGGACTTAAATGATTTTGTCGAATGGACAATGAAATGGAGGATTGCCATAAACCCTACCAAATCACAGCCTAAAATATTCTCACTAAGAAAAATACATCAACCAGGACAAATTAAAATTAATAATACTGCAATTCCTTGGCTCAATAATGAAACGCCCGTAAAATATCTGGGTGTATTGCTGGATCAAAAATTAACATGGAGAAACCATATTCAAGAAATAACGAATAAAACATACTCAAAAATTAACAAACTTTACCCCATATTTAATAACAAGTCATCGCTTAATCTGGACTGCGCACTATCAATTTTTAAAACGATAATACGTCCCTCATTAACATACGCCTGTCAAATTTGGAACAATATAGCAAACACACATCTAAAGAAACTACAAATCATTCAAAACAAGTACCTAAGAAAAGCCGTACAAGCCCCTTGGTTTATTCCAAATATGCAAATTCACAGAGAGCTAAACATTCCTTCCATTAAAGTATATATTCAACAGATGAGTAACAGATTTTTCACCCTTCTTCCGTCGTGTACAAGTGCACAAATATTTAATCTAGGCAAAAATGCTTCCATCGCAACCCGCATTATTTCCCGATACCCCAAAGACTCTCTTAAACCACCTTAAATTAGAATAATTAAAGGTGAAAAATAATAATAATAATAATAATAATAATAATAATAATAATAATAATAATAATAATAATAATAATAATAAACCAAACTTAAAATGAATTTCTTTTGAATTACTGCTCTGCAGACTTTGTTTACGAGGTAGCCGTGTGGCCCTCCTCAAATACTGTTAGCCGAAAGGCCAATAATTATGTGTATTAATAAATTGTAAATTAAAAACCCTGAAAGGCATATTATGCCGAACAGGCAGAAAATAAATTTAAAAAAAACAACTTTATTTTTACTTTTAGAAAACCATCAAAATGTCACAGAACTCTTTTCAATATTAGATGAGATTGTACGCAGATTTGAAGTTTTATAATAAATATCCACAAAACAAGTATATCACTTTTAAAGTATTCACTTTATTTCGAAAGAAAAAGGACTGTCGTTTCTTTACCAATTGTCAAAATCAAATTTAATTATATTTACAATATAAGTTTTGGTACAAGTAATAGATGAATAGGATATATAAGGACTGGAGTGGCGAGAGATTCCCACTATTATGTCTTACTTATTCGAATATATTCTCAAAACACGTTTCGACGTGATATTGAGTTCTTACTTGTCAGACGTTTGAGAAATGTACTTTTGATTGACATCTTTTTATAAATCCAAGTACGGTCTAGTTGACGTTTACTTACGTGATGGTATTGTTTAGTTTTCTACGAACTTGAAAGTACGTGAGAAGTATTCCACAACAGGATATAAATTATTATTAAACCCTAAGGATATATCTATATGTGACACAAAACCACGAGTAATTTCTAAATTTTAAGATACCTGGAAGATTCAATGATCACTTACTTATCACGGTCGACTGACAGCCAAATATTGCCAGAAATTGGATTGTAGTGTGTTTTTTCCATTTGATCAACGCAAGCGTAGATAAAATATGATGCTATTGTATTTTAACACCATCCTTGTGATTTAAAGGTAATCTACGAACCTTGTTACACCAGTATTTAATACAAACAAGAAAGAATGGTGTACAATACAAGGTAAGATTTTTTGGTAGACTGCATGTGTAACGCTAATAGTTTGGATCGGCGCCAAGAACACTTAAAAATTCATACAATGGAATGAGCGAAGATAAAAAATTAAGGTGAAGGTAATAGGTGAAAAAAACTAAATGAGGATACCAGGTGAAGGTGGTAGTAGAAGTAACTGCAATAAGTAAAATTGAGATCCGAAAAAAACGACATACCCATTAATCAATTAATTCCAATTCTTATTACTACCAATAATATTTGTAGAAAGCGTTTTTGTGGTATGTATTTAAAGGTGTATGTTAATTGTGGATTTACATATTCTTCTGTACTTTCAAGTGAAGGGCGGTAGCAACTTTTTTTCCAATATTATTTCATTAAAATTCGCAAATGCACTATTTAAAATTTTACAGTTTTATTTCTACCAAATCCACATACATTTGGTCTAAATTCTTACCCGAAATTAATATGCAGAATCTGTGACACAGTAATTGTGCACTATCCACTGCGTTAATAAGAGATTCGGACAAGTAGAAAAATCCTCACTTCCGAGATCATTTATGGTAAAGCTTCAGTTGGATTTATTTAGATTCGGTGGACACATGAAGTCTCATGAGAAACTAGTGGAAGTTATGTTGTCAGAACGAGTTCTACGACAACAATCAAGAAATATAATCCAAATAAATCTAAGTGTTTGGTTTAGTAGCACAGTAAAATAATGAAAAAGGAGGTTGTGCGGCGTTAACTGAAGGTGCTGAAAATGTGTTATTTGGTCTCATCTACATAAAGCAAGAGCCACTACCGAGCTAAGGAAGGAGGAGAAGGAATAACAGGAGGAGGAAATTGCTTTTCAAAACTGGTTTCTTAGTACCACAGAAACCATTAACGTACTGAAATTTGAAGCGCAAATTTCACGTTCATTTTCGAGTGTACTAGAACAATGAAATGAAGTAATACATTCTTATTTTGAGCAGAGATGAACCAAAACGCGAAAAAGGCACCGGTAGCACCCACTTTGTTCTAGAATTATGGTATAAAATCCTGAGTAAGGAGTGTAGATTTTCATCCTGTGATTGCAAAACCAAAAAAATGTCTATGTCATTCCCCATAACATTACACTCCACCCCACATCAGTACTTAGGTAGACATTCATCTTTTCATAATTGTCCTGTAAACGAAATTTCTGTGTACTGATTCTTATTGGCAAACTTTCCATCAGAAGGATGGAGAAATAAGCAGCAGGGAAGAAAAACAAGAAAAGGAGAAGGAAAAGGAGGGAAGGAAGAAGAAAAAAGAAGAGGGAAAGTAGGATGAAAAGAAGTAGAAGGAATCGACGAAGATGGAAACGAAATAGAAGGGATATGAGCATATAAAGAGAGACGGAAAGAGGAAGGAGGGGTCAAAGTAATAGAAGAAATCGAAGAAGATGGAATTGAAGTAGCAAACGGGATAGAAGAGACAGGAGCATGTAACGAGAAAAGGAGAAGAAAGGTCATCGTTCCAGCCGGAAGCTCAACGAACTAGACCTGAAACGCCACCCGCCCCGACACAACACGCGCTCGCTACGCCCCATCAAGCGCAATGGTCACGCACGGGCATTGCCACAGCGCACGCGCACGCTCCGTTCCCTCGGTGGTCCCGTCACGCGGGGCGCGTGTGAATCTTCTTCCCACCCCTCCCCCGCCCCCGCCCCCGCCCCACCCCCCGGCGACGGTAGGATGGGACAGGCGTCGCACGCGCTCTCCCCCTCTCTTTTTCTTCCACGCTCACATCCACCTCCTCTCTCTCTCTCTCTCTCTCTCTCTCTCTCTCTCTCTCTCTCTCTCTCACACACACACACACACACACACTGTCGGTCGTGTCCCACCGGTGAATCAACGCACATCTTCCATCCTCCCCTCACTCCCTCTCCCATCTCTCTCTTACTCCCTGGGCCCATTGTTACGCCTTGCGGAGCTCCCCCGCGGCCGCAGACAATGGCCGCGCGGCGCCGCGTCCCGGGGAAATTCGGTTGGCGGATATAAAAGAGCCGGGAAGAGCGCCGCGGGCAGTTGGCGCACCACCTCCGCAGGCAGGCGCTCCACGGCTCAGGATGAAACGCGCGCAGGTAGGAGTGACGCGGCGCAGTGCCAGTGACCCAAGAGGACGCGCCGCGCGGCGGCTCTTTGGAGGGAACAGTGACTGCTTTCGGTGGACAGGAGGTGCTTGTTTCAGACCGTTTGAGATGAAAGTGAGAGACTTCGGCGGGAGTATTTAAATGAAGGAAACAGAATATTCAGTGTTGTCTCAATCGCATATGACTGATCAGTGTTGGTTCGTGGCCCGTTGTTTTCAAGAGCCCGGAAATTTAAACATGAGGATTGACATATAAAATTCTTAGAATAATTCTTTCATGATGGGATAGAAACAAAATTCAAGGTTGCTATTTTTACTATAAAAAAGAGCTTCTTGGTGTTTGATGTATGTTTTAAAAAGTGTTTCGATAATATATATTATAAGAAAAGTTATTATAAATACTTCACAATGCACCAAATACGATTCGCTGCCAAACATTGCGGAATGTATTATGTTATGAAATTACTTTATATTTCTGTATAATTGATTTTGAATAATTCAAAAATTAATTTTTTATTGGTTCTTAATCCGCGACACCGTTATGTGTATGCGGTGTTGTTATTTTAATTATGATGAACTGCACAAGCCGATAATACTACTATGAGATATGGTTGGTTTTGTTGAAGAGGACTTTGCCATAAGTCAATTTTCGATGTATTAATGTTGTGAACTCACGTTAAAAAATTCAAAATTTGGCTAATTTTTGTTAAAAATGAAATAAATAAATAAATAAATAAATAAATAAATGTTTTCAGATTTTGAGTGAATATTATTGTAAGTTGTGCTTATTATATAGTTTAATTGAAAATTAGTTACGTAGTGCACATTTAAATACTTAGAAAGTAAGTAAATATAATGTAACTACAATAGAAAATAAAATATGTGTAATATTCAATTTCCGTAATCATTTTTAGATGTGTTTTAATTAATTTCATAATTTTTTATTTCATTTAAATACAATATATCCTTACCTCGGATTTGAGAAAATAGAAGGGTTTCATTTAAAAAATAATACTTTTGAAGCAGCAAACATCCATACCTACAAAATACATGTAAATTTCATTTAGCGAAAAATTAAAAACAGATTTAAAACGAATCAGAAAATTAATTACTATTATTATTATTATTATTATTATTATTATTGTTATTATTATTATTATTATTGTTATTATTATTATTATTATTATTAGAGCATATACGAGGACATAATTTTCACAGACCACTTTGTAGGTCATATACTGCTAACTACGTGGAAAATACTCGTAATATTATGTATTGTCGTGGCATAAATCAGAAATAAACATGCCAAATGCCGAGGTATAATTTCATACTTACGACAATTTATCAGCATTATTACAAATATATTTAAATTAAACTGAGAATTGATTATATTAAAATCAAAATTTCAACATCTTTTACACGGTTTTGTAATGTCTTTACATTTTTATTTTGTACAGAACTATTATATTGGTAGGGTAAATATATTTGGTTGGGTTATATATTATAATTAATTGGTAGGGTTATATATTATATTGGTAGGGTAAATACAAATTCAATAGTATATTTGTATAATAATTGTAGTATTTCAGAATAACGTTGAACATCCGACATTAATATACGCATGTTCTGCGGTGAAGTTCTTAATTTACACTGACAATTCTCATTGATGAAGAGAACCACACGTTATTATCGAACGGTCTGTCACCTTGCCATATCTGATCCAACTTCTGCAATTACGCAAGTATAAAGCCAATTCATCTGTCCTTTAAGCTCACATTTACCTATCATCGAAGTTCAGAGAGGCCAAAAGGGTTTTTAGGAGGTTAAAAGAATTTCAAAAACTCTCTTTAATTAAAGCTTCCGCTTCCGCGGCCCGAAATTCTTCGTATCCTTGACTGTCCGGGAGAAGCCACGTTCTAGGCACAGAGGAAAAACTTTCGGCCATCAATCTTCCTCAGGGCGAAAACCTTGCCTTTAAAACCACCAAGGCGCACTATGTAACAGAAAATATCTTTTGTCTCCTCTTCATTAACGAATGCACCTATTTCAAAAACATCGGATACTTCGTGCATTTTCAAAGATGCGATTCGTAAATTTCTGCCGTTCAGTGGTATGTGAGATAATCAGAAGATTAACACGAAACACATTTTCTCCTTGCCCCATAGCGGCATGTCGGAAGCAACAAATGTCATGTATTTTATAATTTTCTTTAAGGGAAGAAAATAATTGGACCACTTCAGTAATACAATCTCAAATTATTGGCCAAAAATCCGTTTCGAAGAAATGAATGAATTGTAACGCTCGCACACACATCAGGATTAAGACAGATTCAAAGATAATTCAGATTGGTGCAAGAGGCGAGGAGATATATGCAATTTTGTATCAAAAAATCAGAATGTCTGTCTGTATACGTGTATGTATGTACAACGGATATGCCAGATAACTTGTTAGATGGTGTGTGTTTCACACGTAACTCTGCTAAAGTTCAAGTACATTTCAAACATGACCTGTCCCTCCAATATTTAACCCACATATTTCTTTAATTTGCTATTTATCCCGCAATTGTATAGCTTTAAATGATATATGGCACTTTTTATGAAACATATGAGAATTCATAGAGTTATAAAACAAAGACGAGTAAACGTTTCGGTATGCCACGCATTCTCTTTTAATATATTTTTCTGTGGTATCTGTTGTTTTACGCGTGTGTCTGTGTAATGTATTTATCACCGTGGGTACTAAAGAAAAAGAGACAACACACAAATTTCACCGACCTACAACTCTTAACATTTACCTTGTCTCATACTTCGATATTCCTCTCCTTTTTTTACTTTCTCGCAATGGAGTAAAAAGAACGTTACGCAATGCTGCGTGAAAAAAGCGAATTTTCGGCAGAAACCCTGTGTTATAGGTTCCAGGTAACGAAAAAGTGCATAAATCCAGTTGATAAATTTTGTACAAAATTCCTCTGTAAAGTAACTAGAATTAACGTGTTGTGCGTGTTTGATACCGAAAAATAGATTGACAGCAAAACGTCTGTTCATCCGTTCGTCTGCCCGTCAACGAACAAAGCCTAAACCGTTCAGCTGATTTTCTCCAAAATTCACATTCCTCAATCGATCTAACTGATGTCGCGGCTCGTTGGTTTAAAAACCGATATTTTAATTTTCGGGGATACTTTACATGAAGCTCCTGGGTCCTTGTGACAAGATAGATTTTGAAATAAGGCCATGTACAATTATTCGAACTTTTGAATACCTTTCGCGTAATTTTCTACGAAATTACAGACTAGAAGTACTGTTTTAACAGTACTATGCTGTTTTAACATCACTAGTTTGTAGGGGGTTTTGCATGTTTCTGCGAACAAGAACATTTCAACTGTAGAAGATACAACCAACATTTTCCTCCTTCATACGACATTCATACTTTATACGACAATAATCTCGTTTTTCTGGACCCAGAAAGTCTAGGACTCAAGGTCATGGTTTTAATTTATGATCTTTTTTCTAGTCATCATTCTAGGATTAGAGTTCTTATCTTTTTTGGCTAACGAGGTCACATCATCTGTAGTGGAGCCTTCATAGCATCACCTTCTTCCTTCATAGCATTTCCTTAGGAACATTTGTTGGTTTGCAGCAGAAATTTTGTGTTTGATTTCTTCAGTTTTTTGGGCGCGCCCTCTACTGTAGTAATAAGTCCCGTAGATGTGATGCGTCTTATATCACGGAAGATTCGAGTCCCCGATCACTAGAACGTCTCTCTGGGAGTCTCACAAACCCGTTATTCCCCCAGTGGGAACTGCACCAGTGGGGCAAAGTCTAGGCTCCCGACTCGTTTCTCGTCATTCAAGGTTGGGTATGTAGGTGTAAAATGAGTGTTTGTGTGTGGGTATGCATGAGTACGTATATCAGTGTGTAATGGAGAGGGGGAATGGAAGGAAAGATCGCGCGCTGTCCTTTACCCGTATATGAGAGTAGTGCTCCGTCTTTTGCCTCACATACTGTAGATTGGAGAAACAACGAAACACTATTAACCAAGCAGCCAGGCGCTAGAACTCTCATCCAGAGAACGGATGAATTCGATTTAACTAAATATCTACTGTCAAAATTCCGGCCAAGGTTTCGGACCCTTTCGGTGAGACTCGCTGCAGTAACTGAAGTTGTTGTCCTGAACCAACTCAGTCGGTAGAAATTTTGGTATTGCAAGATATTGAAGATATGGAGAAAGAATTAAAATTCCACACAATAGGCTACAATAATATTAATACAGTTGCTTCGGATACGACATGCATCTACTGATGTATAAAATGCATGGGCAAATATGCACGGGTCATTTATGTATTTTTTAATTTAGATATTTCATATTCCCTATTTGTCTTATTTATATATATATATATATATATATATATATATATATATATATATATACTGAAAAAGAATGTGTAAAAGTTACTTCCTTATTTTTTATTAGGTTTAAAAAGATCTGGCATTTGCTTTTAGTTTAGTCCTGGGTGAAAATTTATGAGTATGAAATAATCCCTGAAACATGTCTGTTTGATATTTCGCTTTTTAGGGTTGGATTATCCCGAGTTTTGACAACTATCGGTGTTCCCAGATCTGGACAATATTTTCAATTATTACTATTCCGCCTGGGGTAAAGGACACATTACATTCGAATATTCTATGCTATATATGCTATTATATTATTATTTAATACCTTAATTGTGGAGTACTATTTCTACATACTTTCGATATAATCGGAAAGTGTGAATCCTCTCCTTTAGTCGCCCGTATCCGAATCGAAATAGGTCTCGTAAAAAGCAGCGTATGGGGTTGCAGGTTCTCGGCCTGCTGGTGCTGGCGATAGCAGCGGCCAACGCAGGGGGCTTTGTGCCGGCTCCCGCCGCCTACAACACCCCTAGAGGCTTCTCGCACCAGAACTCCTTCGGACCGCCTGGCGGGTCCAGTTACGCCGCGCCACCCTGCAGTAGCTGCGGAGGCGGTGGTGGCGGCTTCAGCGGAGGCGGTGGCGGCTTCGGCGGAGGCGGCGGCTCCTACGGCGGCCAAGGCGGCCATGGCGCGGGATACGAACAGGTACTTTTCCTTTTGGATAGAAACTACGTCCGTTCTGCAGGATGTCTCAGAATAAATGTTACAATCTTCTAAGCCTTGTAGGGAGTCGATTATGATTACGTTTGGCCGCGGCGTACGATACGAACAGGTACTTCAACATTCAGACATAATCTATGTACTTTGTGCATGATGTCTCAAATTAAATATTACAATCTTCTAAGGCATGGAGGGAGTCGAAGTTGGCTCATGAACAAGCTATGAATCTGAAATGTGTAGAAAGATAACACTTCATAAACTGGTGCTTGACTGGTAGAGGAAATTTCTTTTATACGTCAGAACGTGTACTGACGAACAATTTTGTATGATTTTCTTGCCCAACGGTACCACCTAATATTACTACAGTCCGCTATTTTGGGGCAAATGTCTATGGTATTTTCGGAATTAATTAATTCTTTATTGAAAATGCAAATGCTGATCTGTGTCTCGTAAGGTATGACTTTAGATATTCAAAGAGGATAAAAATTCGAATACATTACTCTAGAGGATAAAAATTAGAGTTCAAACATCATCAATTTTATGGAGAAAATCTTAACGATTGATCTTATGCCATAAATGCTAAAAGGCCTAAAGTTATTCGCAGCGTGTCCCCACTTTAGACATTGCCCCTCCAAACCACGTATTTTCTATAATACTTCCTAAAGAATCCGTCAAAAGTAGTAAGTAAATCGAATGCTGCTTTCTTTCAGCAAATTGTTTTGCAGAAAGGGACCGAGTGAGCTATTGCCTATCTCAATATGTGTCTTAAAACTCCAATTGAATTGTGATTGGACATGCCATGAAGATGCATCTGACATTTTCTGCATGTTAATAGCAAATTCCTACTGAAGTGGTGTTTGGCAGGGAAACAAAGTCTTATTGCTTGTGTCATTACCTGCCTTTCGAACACTATTGTTTGATGAGTTGCCCACTATTGTGAATCAAATGTCCTTTTATGCCTTCGGAATTAATGAATCAATAATTAATTACGAGTCTAAAACGATTCTGAGTAACCTACATATAGTAATAGAGTAATCTGAATGTGACTTAGGGGTGAGTGATGCGTCATTCGATGAATTTCCGTCTACGGGTGTGGGCAGAGCCCATTTTTTCTGCATCCTTCCAAACATTCTTAGAAGAATCTGGAAAAACACTTTTTTGTTTTATTTCACTGCATTCATAGAGAAGTGCAGTAGCTCATTCGGTTCCTCTCGAAAAGATGAATAAACTAATACTATTATTTTTCCGAGCTATAAAGGTCTGGAAGAATTCTGGAAAAGTCGTTTTCTGGGGAACTCTAATGCACCAGTTGTGAAGAAATGCTTCGAATGACTTTCCAGCGCAATATGAATCGTTAAGATTTGATTCATTAGAAAGACGATAATTGAACGTAACTTGATTATGAAACATAATTTTTTTATCCATTTTTATTAATCTAAGTTTAATTTGAGAAGACCAGTGTCGTATTAATTAAGAATTATTAAAATACCAGCGTCCTAACACTCCACGGTCAATTACAAACAAAATAATAAGCTTCGTACATAACCTCAGTGCTCTAATGATACATAATCTAACTACTCACAACATCAGTCTTTACCTTTTTGTAAGATGAGTCATCAAATACAAACGAAACTTATAATGCAATGAATTTATTTCAAAGTAGGAACCACGTTTTACAATACTGGTATCTTCTTAACATCTTCATACAATAATGGATTGGTTATTAAACTCGCATTAGAAATATCATTTGATTTTTTATGTTTTTTAATCTATTGGATGTAACAGGAAACTGTATTATATTTACAATTTTGTTTTATTATAAATTTCTGAAACAAATACACATTTTTTCATGAATATACCTGCCGAAGGCGCCTTAATAAGACGATTACAACGTAATGTTCAAATGTCAGGAGAAAGTTAAAAAAACTGATGAGAAAATAATAAATCACATATGCAATTTGTTATCCAAAGGATCACATCCTGGAGAAATCGATTTATTTTTGTTTTTATTTTCCAATACGTATCCAAACGGGAACGTAAAGGAGCGCATGGCTTCTGTGTTCACGTCGCTCTTGTGCTTCCCAATGCTTTCTACTCCATATTAGTACCACGGAAATGTTCAAAAGTAATTTATGACTTCTACGTTTACATAAGGATTTCACAATCAACATTCAATAAATTGTAACTACTAGGAATTTAAAAAAAGCTATCAAATGTTTCACGAACAATACTTCACAAAAGAAAATCAGTTTTTTTTCTGGGTCCCTTGTACCTATGAAATGTTACTTTATTTCTCCGTAACGCATTTTCTTGTATTTGTAATGTAATTAATGTAATGTAATTTGTAATGTAACGCAGTACTCAGTAACTTACTTTCTTGTATTTGTAATGTAATTAGAATTACCATTTAGTGTATTTTTGGATATTTCACATGAAACAGTTTTGTTTCTGTTTAAACGTCTTTCCTTCCGTTCGTCTGTAGACAACGGCAGTGACGAAACTGGAATAAAGAGTGGATATTTCCCGATCCGTGTAGTTGACATCGCGATCACACCAATTTAAAATCATTTAATTTTTGGTAAGTATTTTACATAAAATCTAAAGAAAACTTTAATTTTTTTAAATGAATATTTTTTTAACTTTCTTGCACTTAATACGCGAGAAGAGAAAGGTGTAATTGTGCGCTGGAAATTTGTGAGGGGAATTTTCGGCAGTAAAACTCTCATTGCCGGGTCCTGGTAACGAAAAAAATGGGTAAATCCTGTTGCTATATATAGAAAACTATTTCCTCTAACATTTGCTGTGCCCATAATCCATGTTCTGTGGGTTCTTTATACCGAAAAGTCGATTGCTGGCAAAACGTGGGTCTGTTCGCCTATCATTCCGCAGTGGTCAACGCTAGCACCTAAACCGTTCAGCCGATTTTCTTCAAAATTTTAAAAACTTCAATTCTTCTCAACTTTTATAAACAATTATTTTCGCTAAAACGGTTCCGATTTTTTCTTTTCAAATAATGTTTTTAAATAATGCTTTAAACCCATGGTGCTACTCCTATTTTTGACGAACACACTGTTCTTTCGAAAATTGTAGAAAAATGACATTTCGAAACTACTAAATTGAAGATAGAGATTTTTGTCTCAAGGTCTGTTGTAAAAAATAAGCTCTTCAAAACAGGCTATTTTTGTTAAAACACGAGTTTTTCCGTAATTTCTGAAAAAATAATGTTTTCTCAAATTCGCTTCAATTTTTTTTCCACCGATATAAGAAGGACGGACGCCTAATAGAAGGGCGCGTATCTAATTTTCTTGGAACTCTGTGAGTTTTCGAAAATTGAAAATTTAGAATTTATGCCAGAATGTATGTGCTTTTGTAACTCTACTAGTTTCTGAATGTAATATCGTCCTTAATATTAGAAATGTAAATAGAGCGAAGCAAACTTATAGAGGTGGTGTAAGGCCGATTTTCGTTAAAAGCTTGGTTAATTAGAAATCTTCAAAATTACAAACTTCAGCGTCACTTTTACTGAAAAAAGTCACGAGATGACTGATGCAATTTTCAGTATTATAATATTACGTATTTCGTACAATTAATTCGAGATGTTATAATTTGAACAGTATGTAGTACTGTCCGTAAACTTCGGGAGCCGCCCGGCCGTCTCGGGACAACCAGCTGATAAAAGGCCCAAGCCTGCAAAGAAGTAGTGGTCATGAGGCACTCAAGCGTTTATGATGAATAGACATATTAAGCATTCTGGAGTGTTCATTCCAGCTAAAACTCGAACGCTGAAAAACGCTAATGTTTGATTATTCCGGTTATTCTCAAACTGAGCGTACTTATTGAATAAGCATACTCCATTCGTCCCTGCTTGCAACACTACTGACGTCATCCGACAGCAAGGCTCTATGGAATAGCCCAACGAATGTTTCTATGTCTCCTATTCAGAGATGAAGTAATTGCGTTTCTTTGCTCATGTATTACCAATTTAGTTTCGATACGCATTGTCAAAATAACATTGATGCTCAAAAGAGTACACCCGGAATTAAATATTATTTTCTCTTATTTATTACTTTCACTTAGTCTCAATGAACGTTAATCGTGAGCTGAAAATTCGCAGATAAATCCATTTGCTGGACGTATCGTAGGTTTATTGTTTTTTTTTCTTTGAGTACCCAATGCGTTTATTTTAAGTATTATTTTTATTTATATTCAATTATTAATCCATTATTCGTCCAAACTGCCGTTTTTATTGATGCGTTCAGGATCTTCAAGTAAATCTCACGAAAAACTGTTGGAATGTGGATTTTTGCGGAATGAGCGTTCTCACTGAATGATTGATAGATTTCACTTTCTGATATTTCCGTTTTATATATCTTCTTTCTTCCCTTAGATTAGAAACTCTTTTTTGTTGGTTCACACAAGTGACAATATTCAGATTTCTGAGGACGTAAATTGTGCTGATCTCAGATGATACAAAAGCCGTTGCTGCAAGCCCGACCACTTGAACAGCCTCTCCATTGTTTTGCGTCTCTCGTTTCGCATTTAGATGCAGAGAGCTAACTTGGCAGTACTTACCGAGCTCTGTATAACGGAGTTTGCAATCGTTAGTTCTGCAAGAGCGCGCCATGCGCTCTACGGGTTCTTTGCTTCACAAAAAGCCACAAATGTAATTCGAGCAATTTAGATACTGAATGATACGAAGGCACAACGAAGTTTTTACTCTGAAGTAGACTATAATCTTGTCGTCTTGCAGCATTGTCAAAGTGACGAAACAAATTAGTCGACTGCGGCTATTAGTAGTGCGATTATAAGTGAAATCGAAAACAGAACAATGATCAAGAAATGCCTGACATCTGAGTTTTATGAACTTTCGAAATTTCCAGAAAAATGTGGAGTATTATTTATTGTTCTTAATATTATAATTTTCAACAAGTTCATTATTTCTCGTATTTACTCGTTTCCAAAAATCTCATGAAGTGTGCACTCTTGTTTGTATCAAAAATGCAAGCGCAATAAAGAAAGCTTCAAGACTGTCGTAACTTTTACTTTCTTTCATACTATGGACCTAGGTAGTAAAAAGAAATTATTGTCATGTTCCTGCCAAAAATGTCAATTTTTTGTAGAGAAGCCCATGATGTTGGTCTCTGATACCGACCCGTGATAATTTTTCCTACTATGCGTAGTACAATAAAAATAATTCTTCTAATAATCATAATAATCGATACTAACCATCCCAAGGACCACACTAAATGTCACTGCTTTTTTAGCTAGCCATCATGGATAAAGCGTCTGGTCGAGATCGAGAACTTCATAGAGGGTAATATGCTCCAATAGTCGTTTATCGTCGGGTCTACGTATCAACGTTTTCCGTTGTCAAAGGGGTTAGGCAGTGCAAATCTGACCTGATCCGTAAGGGAATGAGTCCACGTAGCTGACAGGGCTATTTGCCACAAGGATGGGTCTAGCCCTCTGAAAATTGGGGAGGAAAAGATGGTACGATACCAGTCATTCCTCTCGCAGATCAACATCATGGAGTGGCCAATGTCAAAGTTCTACTCATGGTGGATGGAACTTGTGCGGGGCTTTGACAAGATCAGCAGTCAGTGCTCTCGACACGTTGAGGATTGAGTCTCAAGGCAATATGTAATCTCGATAATTTCTCTCAGGAGTTTGATTAAGCCCTACACTGAATTTGTAAATTACGATGAAGCGATTTAGCGTTGATGTTTTTAAGTGCAAAAAAGGGCACTCCTAGTCCCCTGAGAAGATCTTGGGAGCACGGGGGACCTTAAAATGACTAGAAACGACTCAGTTACCGCGTCTTTATGTGGGAAGTAAATGCTATTTAATGTGACATATTGATATTTGTTTAGTCAGAATACACGTATTATGAATCCTCAAAAAATAAAAATTACTACACGACAAAATTGATTTCTGTGACTGTGTGCCTGCTTCTATCTGAATATGTAGTAGGTCTCGGTCAGTGTGTGGGTGTGAGTGTATCAGCTCAGGGCCTGTCAGTATGTCTGTCAGTGTGCCTGTCAGAACGTCAATCCGTCACTCTGTCTTCTGCTCGTCCGTCCGCCCATTTGTGTGTGGAAATTCACTAGCGTCTAAACGGTTTAGAGGATTTTTTCCAAAACTGATAATCCTTGATCCATCTGGTCGAATTCAATACCCTGCGAATTTAAACAGTTCTTTTTATTTTTGGAGTACGGATATTTATGATTTTTTGGTCCTAAATGACATTTTCAAAATGTACTCAAAGGTTCCAAATTTTTGAATTTTTCCTCGGATACTACAAAGAACGCTACTAAATACGGTTGGGTATCAATGTTCTTTGTACTCTCTGGATTTTCGAAAACTGTAAAACTTTAAAACTTATTCGGTGTCTTCCTACAACTACATTATTAAAGCAAGATATAATTTTCTTAATGAAATCAGTTCTTCAAGATTAGTTATTTAAATGTCATCCTATTGGATGTTGTTGTTTTGATTTTTTGAAAAAATAAGATGCACCTGTTGAATATTTCCCTTTAGGCATCGGAAGGTTGTTTTGCTGACCAAGCCTTTTGGATATCAAGTATTAAAGTGGATATTGAATACTTGCTGAAACGTCTTGTCGAATCCCAGCATGATCGAAATTTTGCTTGTCGAAAACACTTATGCGAGCTCAAGAAGTATTATAATATTATGTAACTATTATAAGTAATACGAAAAAGATTGTGCTGTTATAGCATAACGTTTTTAAATAGTGATATTACAACAGCACAACCTTTCTCACATTATTTCCAACTTTACGACAATACCGAGTGTTCATCGAAATTGAGATCTATGCCATTTGTTTAAGCGCTCCTTATTCTATGCGAGGAAAAAAATTAAAGCAGTGTTTGAGATTTTCTTTTATAATTTGGATTCACTTCAAGTAGAAATTACGAAATATAAAAATTGGACTTGCCATTTTTTAAATATCTTATTTCTTACAACAGATTTTGGATAAAAGAAAAATCTCTATCTTCAAATTTGTAGTTTTGCAATATGGGTGAAATGGGACAAGCATCAATTTGTTTTACAGTCCTTTAATACATACGAGGAAATTATTTTCTTTTAAATTGGGGTTGTTCTTGAGAATTTTTTAAAAATTGCCTATATTTCAAGTGAAATTATGCGAAAATCACTCACAAAATTTTCTAAAAGTTGTTCATGATTTCATTTTAAGAACTATTTTTAGAACATCAATTTTTATTCTGAAAAAATCTATCTTCGAAATTGAAGTTGTATGTAGACGTCGAAAAACATTTTAAACTTTTGCAATTTTCAAAAAATCAAGAATTTCAACCAAAATGATACCTGCTCTTTTCTCTTTCGCGTGTTTACACTATCCGAAGACAAAATTTAGTTTAAAAAATGGAGCCCTCCGTCCAAAAAATCCGTTTCAAACTCTTAGGCCCTGAGTTCCTTTAAATATATGGAGGAATCACAGGCGGCATAAAACTTGGATTTTGAAAACAAAATGTGTTAGAGGAAGTAATTTACTAAAGATAAGAACAAGATTTATCCGCTGTTTCGTAGCAGGGTCTGGAAAGAAGTTTCTGTTTCGAATGTTTCTCGTTTGTCGGTGCAGGATTTCAACATATCGACATATTCTTTTACGAAATAAGGGCAAGAAAGTAACAATACACACGACGTTGGTCGATAACTTTCCGTCATGATGCAAGTAATAAGAAGTTCTTATATATCAGCAGTGTCAAAAATGAAATGTAAAAAATATATGCCATAGACGACTAAGTATAAGACGAACCTTTATACTAGACATGGCTAACAGGCAGTATGTCTGCTTTCTACTGCAATATTCAAATGTGCGTAAATTCAAGTTCGCGGAATATGTTTTATCTTATTTATTGTATTAGGATTTCATCACGAACCTCAACAAAGAGCATCTTAACTCATATCAAGGCCAACAGCTTCGTGGCGTACATAAACTGCCTTGTACGCACTGCCATAAAGTTCAGCGAGAAAAACTGAAGTCATCGCGCCATTGTTTTCAAGACAACGCAATTTATGTCAGTAATGAAAATCTTACGACTAGAAGCGTTTTAGTGTACAATCAGAATGCTCAACATAAATTTATTTTTCTATCAGCCAAATAATCCAAATTTATCTTGCGATGTTGCACACCTAAACTCTCAGGCCTATACGGATTATCAAAAAATCTAGTAACTTTAAGGGAAGTGGTTTCTAGTTTACTTTCTAGTACATTCAGTTGATATTTCTTCTGCAAAATATAGGTAAAATTACTAGCTATTGGGAAACAGAAAAACGAATGAAAAATATAATGTTGGTAATATGCAATGAAATGTACAATAACTTGTCAATAACTTTGGTGAGAGAGTACAAAATGCGAGAAAGCACAGAGCACTTGTTCACCTCTCTAAATATTAGTGGAATGACGAATAATATCTCATTGGCTTTACACTATTCAGTTGTTTACACTTTTTATTCCGATCAAAATCGATTCCCAAGTATCGACCAAAGTCAGAAGGAGGGATTGATTTCACCCTTATTTTGTGAGTATACAGAATGCCTGAAAAATTTCTGGAGTAATGTTTTGACGTACTAATTATGTCATATCGTAACTTCAACTATTCTTAATAACTAAGTACTGATGGTCTTAGAAAGCAACAGAGTTCGCAAGGTTGCTTTGAAGATGCTGAGGAGAGTAACGAACGCATATTTGTGCTAGTGCGATTCGACTCGGTATTGCGCGAGAATGGTATAACAGGCAGCTGTAAAGTTTTGTGCCAAAACAGCATCAAAAAACACTCAAGATGATCAAATGGGCTTATTACGATAAAGCGTATGTCAGGTGGCAATGTACAATTGGTTCAAGCGGTCGATCAAGCAATGATCAGTGGTTCAGGCGGTGGATCAAGCAATGTTCAGTGGTTCCGGGTGAGTCGGCAATCACATGATGACCCAAAGTTTGGACGTCCTTCCACTACCCCCATGACCAAGAAAATGCAACGTACCCTGTATACCTCATTGTTCAAGATTGACGACAGACGTGTCTGATGAAAGCAGAGGAGTTGAACAGAATTAAAACAATTTTTACACAAATTCACTACGTTTACTCAATTTCCGCCCCACTTTTTACCCAATCCACGACCACTTCCTGCTGCGCGAGAACGCCGCAACCGTCATTTTCTAGCTGAATATCGACTGACAAGTCTGTCTCTTCCTCCCTATTCACCTGATCAGGACCCAGCGTCATTTGGCCAGTTCCTCAATCTAAATATTCTCATGAAAATGGGGGTCCTTATTTCACCATCAGAGAATGACATGGATAAATCACTGCAGGCCAATCGGAAGAAATGAATCATTACTTCCTTCACCCAGCCAGAAAGCCCCCAAGTACCAATTGACTCTGCTAGCAACACCTTTTATCCCACAAATACAATTATTCACCATCATCTACTCTCAACAGCTTCCTTATTGCCTCAGCCTCAGAGTCTGTGACAGTTTTGCTAAAGCCACAAATTTCTTGTGGCCACCTCTGGAATCTAGGAGTGGATGCGGTAGAAAGCAAGTACGGTAATCAAAACGAACTCACGGATCATTACTCATTGATCACCAACAATGTTTCAATTTCCACCGTGGACTGAGGTTACGCAAGAGCTCATTTACTTATAGTTCAAGGCGATTGACAGCGTATTACTTACAGTACATACGATTTCTTCAAAATGTTCATTATATGAACGACATGGATCATGATTTCTTTTCCGTAAGTTACCGTTTGTGACCTGACTACGCGAATCAAGAGCGCGACCAACAAAAATACAAGCGCATTGATGAGCAAAACTGGTATTTTAAGGTGAAAATTAAGACTTCCTCTGTTGTCTCACAATAAGGGTGTCTCGCCAAAAGTTTCTAAATAGCGCAAATGGTGGACTAAGTTGAACGAGCCGATATTGTCGCAAGTGGAACACTGGGTATCAATGGTATTAGTCTAGTATTTCCTCCACAGTCCAACACGTTTTTGCCAGTTGGTAAAAAATTGTGATTTTTTATAAAATTGTGTTTTCTCAGCAATAAATAAGATGTGTAGAAGTCATATTTGTAAAAAAGGTTATCAGTCATCACTGGAACCTTTTTGATTGAGCAATATCAAATGAAACAACGAGAAAAGTGAACAATTCATCATAGGTAAAGTGCATGTACCAAGTTCTCGAGTTTTACTTGTTTTGTCCAGGGTCCATATTGGTTGAGGGTAGGGAGGTTCAGTGAAACCGCAAGTATCCAAATCATATTATCTATACCATTATCTCTTACACATTTTCAATCGCAATACACCTATATCCACGTCTTGTAATGATGTCTATTGTAGACAAAAAAAATATCGATTACGCATGAGTCACGTGTATAGAACGCGCCGTTGAGCTTCCAAGTTTCACGAAATAGAAACTGAATTTAGTCTTACGGCCTTCAAAATGACGTAGTTCGACAGTAACTTTTAATATTTGATCAGGAGTGGTTTTATTTGAGAAAACGTCTTCTGCTACGCCAGATACAATTCATCAAAGTGAAGCACATTTCTGTGAAATGTTTCTTTTGTAATAAAATTTACTCTTCCCCGGGTTTGGTATCCAAGCATTCCTTACTTACTGCCCATAAAAGGCGTAAGTATACTCGGGCAACAATGACAGAGATACTCGAATTCACCTTCTGACATGATTATTCACTTCCGTAAATTGGGGCTCGCTAACTACAGAATAATTTAGTAAACATAATTTCACTACTTTTATAACATGCTCTAATATCGCCCTACCATTGTAACCGTAGTAGCTGCACCGCTTACGTTGGTGATGTTTACAAGAGGAAAGAAGGCATTCGAACTCACACGTGTCATGTGCGAAGTCGGCCCCGATGGTATTGCACGCATGCCATGCCATGGTGTAACAGATAGCGTATTGGACTGTTATACCGAAGTTGGTGGGTTCAGACCCGATCGAAGCCGTGGGAGAAAAAATCCTTCGTACGCCTTCCTTCGGAGGGGAAGTAAAGCCGGCTGTCCTATGTTAGTAGATTTACTTCATGTAAAAGATCCTCAAGCCTAAATGAAGGATAAAAAAGGCTAAAATTCAAATCGCATGTTTCTCGCCCAAGAAATACCTTCTTCCTCTGCTAGTTGATGAAAGGGTCGTAGCGAAATTTGTGTGGTCAGACGGAAGAGTGGGCCTGATGGCCAGAGTCTCGCTACGTAAAATAAGGCACTAATTCAATTCAATTCATGCCATAGACGACAAATTTAGCTTCCCGCACGGTCTTCAAAGTGGTGAAGGGACTGGCTGAGATGGCTCAGAGTAAAAACGTGCCTGATGTAGCCACTGCCGTGCCTCTAGAAGGAAGGACCTAGAATTCGAGTCACGATGGTTGTAAAGTTTTGGCAGAAGCTACACGAATTGATCGAATACAGAAAGAATTCAAGCGTGTGGCTGCTCTAAGTAGTTTTCAATTTTTGCTGCTATAAATAGCAGGCGAATGGCGAAGCATTACCTTAACAACGGGCCATAGTCATCAAGCGATCTTTCCTTCTTCATCCTTGTCCCCTCCTCTCTTCCTAAACCGTAGCCTTACACACACAGAAAACATGCCCTACCCTACATGTCGTAACAGTTACTTGAAGCTTGTCTGGGATGGGGCGATGCCTTCATGGCAGAGATAACTGGAAGGGGGAAACCCCACATGCTGTCATGTGATTTGGCTTCAGATTTCATGTTCCACCCAGGGAGAACCACCGCCACGTCTTGAGTTATAACATGCACTATACTTACGGTAATAATGAACATTAGCTATTAAATATTTGGTTGGCTGTGACACGCCGCGTCCTAGGCGCAGGTGCCATCGTTTCGGCTGCCATTTTGCAACCTTCCTCAGGGCAAAATCCTTTCCGGCTGTCGAAACGTTGGCACTCGTACCTAAGACGCGGCGTCTCCTAGACTGCCACGTAGCTACTGACTACGATCTCACTGACCAGAGCTGTTGGTGCCCTTGGAAACAAAATAATAATTCAATCAGAAATGAAAGAATGCTCCCGGAAATAGCCCACTCAATTCTGTCACTACATATCCCTCACAATGTGCGGTTGCGTCTCTGCTCCCAGCCACACACTTCAATTTCCACCGGCCTGCACTCGTCGGCGATCTGTTTCAGCCGAAGGCGTACCAGTTCGGCTACGCCGTCCGGGACTACGCCTCGGGCAACGACTACCAGCGCCACGAGCGCAGCGACGGCAACACGGTGACGGGCGAATACCGCGTGCAGCTGCCCGACGGCCGCACGCAGGTCGTCTCCTACACGGCGGACTGGCAGCACGGCTTCCGCGCGAAGGTCACCTACGAGGGCGAGGCGCGCTACCCGCCCGCGCCCCTCGGCGGAGGCGGCGGCGGCGGCGGCGGTGGCAGCGGCGGCGGTGGCGGCGGCGGCGGGTCCTACAGCGGGGGCAGCTCCTATGCACCGCCCCACACGGGCCACCACTTCGGCTCCGGAGTCACCCCTGCCCCCTACGGCCCGCCAGGCTACCATTAGCCGCGGTCACTTTCTCTTTCTCACACCTCGCGAATCGTAGTCACAGGAAAGCTCGCGTATTCTTTCTGTCTGCAAAGAATATCACAGGGGGATATGGAAAAATTAATTATTAACAGAGTATCTTTCACCAAAAAGAAAATGAATATCCATTCATAGCTTTACGATACTGCGTACGTTGATATCGAGGCATGTCAAGGCAAAACGGTACAAACTATATTTTATAATATTAATTTAAGGAAAAGTTTCATTTACCGTAATGTTGGAGTAAACTACCAATTAATATTTCCGTGAGTGGTTGTGAGTTAAGAAATATGCGGACAATTTAAATATGCCATCAATGTATTAATTTTTTTTGGGGGGGGTGTTGAGTTATTGAGTACCTATTAGAGCTATGAGATTTTCAAAGTAAGTAAATTACTAAGATGTTCCCTAGAAGAATGGAATATGTTTTATTAAAGAATAGTTTGAATTGAAATATTTTTAATTTAATTAATATAATAGTAAACAATAATAAAATATATAATTAATTTCTTTCTTGTTTTCCCTCTGCAAAAAGGTAACTTTTATCAAAAATAACTCAAATACATATATGAAATTATTTCGTAATATTTTTAGCTTGAATTTACTATCTCTTAAATAGCTCGATAACGGACAGAAGATCGAAAATGTGTAAAACAATACTAATAACAGCTAGGAGTTAAACTGTAATACGTTCCATTTAAACGAAAATCAAAGAGCAAGAAAACGAGCATCCTATTATTTCAAACGATCTAAGTAATTCATTAAAGCTAGGGTAAAGAAAGAAAACCGCATTAATTCCTGTGACTATGAACACCAATTAATACATTTTCATCCTGCCCGTCCGTATTCAGGATGGACATTCATGAGGGTATTTTGTCCGTCGGGAGAATCAAAAATCGTAAACCCGACTCTCTTTTTACTTGTCATTTTGTCGTATTTTTTTGGATGAATTCTTTCTAATACAAAGTGCTACTCACAGAAAGTTTCATGAAGCATTTATTCGAAAAACATTCTTCAACGCAGGAAAAATAACTAGAATTTTGAACAAATTTACTTATGGAAAGTTCGGACCCTATTACCTCATTCATATATTGATCATTTATAGTAAAAATGCACAAAACAATATTTTTAATAAATGAAGTAGGTTATTTATTAACGAACCCTAAATTTATGAAAATATAATTTATTTACATTTAAAAATAGTTATGCAGACTTATACTTTGCGCATCATACTCAAAGTATTTATTTATAACATTAAAACAAAGAAACGTGGTTATTTATAATAATTTATTAATAAATGCTGAAGTTTTCCACGAGTCATAACTAAGAAAACTTTATTAATAAAAACGAAAGTAATAAAATTTACAACAAATAATTTTAAATATTTTTTCAAACATTTTTCTTTTTTTATTAAATCATAAAATTTTATAACTTTCCTAAAAAAATATAACTTAAACCGTTGAAAAACATAAATCACTAGTATCTTTCTTGCTTTAGTTAAATACCGGTCAAGAAAAATCGTAGAAACGACACTGCGTCTAAACATAACGTGCCAAGTTTCTTCATTGGGAAAAGCCTTTCACGGAAGGAGAAAGGCCTAGAGAGAATCACTTCACGCATCTTCACCAAAGACCCAGAATTCCCACATACGAAGTTAGATAATTTACTTTCAAGACATTCATCTTCCGCTATCTCTGCTGAAGCACCCACGCATTGGATGGAATTTGTGTGACTGTGTGAAACGTCTCACCTGTCTCTTCTTTGTTTTCTTTAAGACACTAATTTGATTTTATACCGATATGTTAATTATTTCTTTACACGTATGAACGAAGTGAGAGTGAATTTAACGACTGCCTGTCCATTGTGTTTTCAGTGACGAGTTTCAGTTTTTTTTGCACAATTTTCACATATTTGTACAATGAGAAATAATATTAATCAAAGTAATGAATAAATGATGTTTTGTAAATACATGTGTGTTTCATTATTTATTTCAAAGAAATTGAGGCTTTCCATCAACCCACGAGTTTGAGGAAAATGCTATATTCATGGAAAAATGAGAAAGTTAACAATTCTAATATATTTCTAAATAATATATGTATCTTACTTACTTGGAACAGTATATTTGAACACATTTTCTTCTTGCACTAAAGTCTACAATTCGGATGATAATATGAATATGTAAGCAAATTAGTTGGAATTTCAGACCCTTTCATTTAGTTGAACTCAAAGGTAAGCTTTTCTCACACTCTCAAATTACTGTACGAGCAAACACAGAGCATTCATTTTTCTGGTCTAATACGTCACGGGAAAAGGAACTGGTTATTCTTAAACACCACAGAATGAGAAATTATATAACTTGTTACCAAAAAAGTTGACTTTTATGCACGATCGATTCTTTCTAACAATATATAATTTCGCAAAACATTAAAAGCAATTAATGGAGTAAATAAGGAAATAAGATATGGATGAAATGGCTATTGTTGGAATGAAGAATTCCATTATATAAATTAGTTTGAAAAATTACAGGAAGACAGTACACGAATACAAAGTAAAAAAACACCTTAAATGTGTCCAACAGAAGAAGTTTCATTCGACCACTTACAAACAGATCATTCAAGAAACGGCAAAGACGGTGCTGAGGGCAGCAGGACGCGGCAGCGGAGGCGGTTGTCGGCTTCGACGACGTGGGCGGCAGCGGGGGCAGAGCTCTGCGACCGCGTTTCAGCATTCGCTTTGTCCCACGCGCGTCTTCCCATGTGCTCCCCTGGGAGGAGCGTTTCCAGCCCAGAGCGAGAAAGTGCCGCTGCGGTTTGCCAGGCAGTGACCGCGGGGCCGGGGCGGCGAGACTCGCACAGAGTAGTAATCATTTCACCAAAAACAATCATAACATTATGAAAAACAACAATTTACTCCTAATCAACAATATTCACTTGTATTTCACGTCTAACCGCGGCAGCTGGCACGCATTGAACCAATAGTATAAGAAATACTATATCCAAATCAACTTAATTGTATAATATTAATTACTACATAATATATCTTTTAGATAATAAATATATGTAAATCATTCTTCACGCAAACAAAAAAGCAAGAATAAAACTTTATTTTCCACATCACAACTCATGGATCAGTCAATCAATATTATATTTAAATTTCAATCAACAACATATTTCAAGAAACTAAATCTCATCTCCCAACTTAAATTTCCCAACTGTTGTACGGTTCAAGAGATCTTGGGGGGCATGCCCCCAACAAATCTTCAAGCTCGAACAACCAGCCAAATCATTCGATCACTTCAATCACCTCCCTTACAACACAACTTTATTTTCCACATCACAACTCACAATGACGAAAATGTCTCGGCAATTCTCGATGCTTGACTTCCGACTTACAAATGCTAATTGTTCTCTAGTTGCTATACATTTAGTGGGATGTTTTTAAACTAGTACACAGTGTGAGAAAAAGTTAAATGTATATTAAAAGAACTGTGGAAGAAGATGATATCAAAAAAGTAAAAAAAGACAAGAGGCAATGAGGACAAGAAAAGTATTGAGGTAAATATTGACTAAAAATAAAAATCTTAATCTGAATAATAACATGAATAATTGGAAATCAAGGGAGAAAATGGAAATTTAAAGATTCAAACAAGGCCACGCCAATGACAAACCCCGATGGAACTTCATGTTCACTATCAGACAAGAGCAACGACGCCTCATTCCCGATCTTGTCCATACTCTGCACTGTCACGTCACGAGAACAGATACTCTACCAGTCTTTTAACTTCACTCGCCTCTTCTTGGTGAAATAAACTTGAGCTCTCGTACACTGGACACGCCAAAAATATTCGATAACCTGGCCATTGAAGCTTAAGCAACATGTTGCAGAGGTGTTCTGAAAATATTTAGAGTTCCGTTGGTACTTTCCGGTTAACTCTGGCATCTATTTACAAATGCAAAAAAGACCACAAAATTCATTTTCATCCGCAATATGAACTGCATTAAGTTGAAACTAAGGATAATAGTCAGTATGAATCGAATCACGAACTGAGATTCGGCGAGTCCATCCAGAAGCACAATAACCAATGTTTTTTACTATTCGCGTTTCATGCTACATACGTAATAAAGAGGTCTGTGATCAACGCTAGTGCATAAACAGATGAGATGATTGTACCCAAAATTGATAATCCCAGATCCATTTTGCGGAACTTGAGGCCGCAAGGTTGGTGGATGAGACTTCTTTACATGAAGACTTAACATTTTCAAAAATTTCACAAAAAGAGTTCCAATATTTTTTATCAAACGTTTTTATCGGATAGAGAAAAGGACACATAAATAATTCCCGCAAGTCTCATTTTCTTTAGACTCTAAAATTGGAATACTGCAAATATTCAATTTGTTTTCGGCGTCTTCCTTCATCTACAGTTTTGATTGTAGAGTTTTTTCTGGGTGAAATATGTCCTTCTCAAACTTTTTATACAGCATTGGTGCCGTTTTTGGAGAACTCTTTGTATTTTCGAAAATTGCAAAGGTGTAATATTGATGAAGATGATGATGAAAAGTACGAAATTGCTCTCTTGCAATTTTCGAAAAATCTTGGATTTCAGCGAACACGAAATCTACACCATTCTCTTCAGCGTTCTTTAAGCCATCCGGAGCCAAAGTTTAATCAAAAAATTTAAAGCAAAAATTTAGAATTTTTTTTACAACATTTTAAAAATGTTTTCGATAAGCTATGTAAAGTACCCTCAAAAATCAAAATATCTGTTTGAAACTTCCAAAGGCTTGAGTTAATTCAGATCAATCGGAGAATGTCAATTTTGGAGAAAATCGGCTGAACGGTTTAGGCAGTAGTGTTGACCACACACATCTGGGCATACATATGATTTGCCGGCAATCGATTTTTCTGTGACAAGCACCCAAATAACATAAAATATGGCTACAACACGTGTTAGATGAAGTAATTTTCTGTATATAAAAGCTGGAGTTTTCTATTTTATTGTTACCAAAGACGATACGAATTTTCCCTCCAAAATTTCGCTGCTTTCCGTCGCACGATTACAATACTCTCTCTTCTTATGAAGTAAGTGCGAGTAAGAAATAATAATCTTAACCCAATGGAACTGAATTACTATTTCAGTCGCACGGAAAATCTTACCTTAAATTCTAGATTGCACGTACTTGATGAACCAATAACTTATGATCTCTACAAGTCATAATCATCTCTACAAGTCAAGTGAAAAGAAAGCGAACGAAATATGAATATTGTTAGAAGACCGAGAACAAACCTTGCGTCTCATATTGCCCAGGAGAAAGTGACGGTGAATATAAACTGGAGTTGCTAAATGAGTGATAAAAAGAAGGAAGCAAATAAGAGATGATGATAGAGAAAGGGAGGTTGCCTGACTAACCAGACTGTTGAAATCATGATCTACATGCACCAACGTCTTCGGAATGAGTCAGTTTATGCCTTCTTCGCATTGGGTAATTAATTACAACTTGTGACGAAGTGCTGCGGCAGAATCTCCCAATGTAAGGTCAGCTCCACAAAACGTCTTTAGAAAGGAAGAAAATAATCCACAGAAACCATGACCTAAAACTTTGACATGAAGTCATAGGACCTTCTAACTTGAAACCACCCGAACAGGGAATTGACAGAACCTCGCAGACGGTGATTGAAAATAATTATTATTCCCATTACTTAATGGGAACCACATTAAGTAATAACCCTGATGGTCATCAATATCAGAAGTTAAGCTGACGTTCCATTTCAAATATCTGGTTTCTCTAACATTACAATATAATTATATATTAGCAAAATATTGATTTCATTTATTTTAAATTTAGTTTGAGTTTCCATTCCAAAGTATTTTAAGATAAGATTATAAAAAATTGACTCTTCAGTAACAACGAAATTATTAAGAAAAATGTATAGTTAAGGTAAAATCAAACCAGTACAAAACCTTCATTAGTGGGCATGCATGAGCAGTTACTTAATCGAAAGAATTAGGAATCATAACCAAATGGTACGAATCACAATAGAGAAAACTAGGAATTCAAATTACATAAAAACTGAATACGCTAGAGTAATTGCGTTATAATAAAACTATAAATAATGACAGAAAGACAAAGAAATCTTCCAAAAATTAAAAGACATGATCGTTGAACGGAAATTAAGTCATCAACAATCGTATTTTCATTCATTTTCTAGGGGCTCCTATTTTAAGATTGCACCATCAAGGAGTGAATACAATAATATAATAAATAAAACGTTCTTAATCTCCAGTAATAAACTATCTTCAATCTTCTGGAGAAAACTATGCTAACTTCAGATAATTTGACGAGGTAAGTAAATTGAAAACCATTACAGTTACGAAAAAATGTTTAACCCAGTAAAACTGCTGTAAGAAAGTCGACACATTTCAGAAAAAGATTTATAAATTACAGAGTGGTAACGAATACAATTTGAGAGTGACCTCTATTCTTAGCAGCAAAAGACTGCATATCCTTTTTGACCAATTAGGGCCACGTCTTCCCAGTTATTTACTCTCGCTCTGCGGTCCACAGCGAACGTTGTTCCAGGGTAGAAAGCGAGGGTGGAAGGTTCAAAAGCACGAATCCATACGTCATTACACTCCTCACGGAAGGGAGCCGCTCACCGACTATCCCATCACTTCTCACCTACAGACATCTGCAAAGAGGTTCGCTCATGCGAAAAATGAACGACAGTGACTTGGGAAACCAATAATTATGGTAGTCAATCCTCATTTCGATTTCTCTCAAGGCAGAAAATGAAAATGCAGTCCAAACGCAGTAATTTCAACGGGAAAACTGACTATATTCACCGAACTGATTTTGAATGACCTTATGAAAGTAGTATGGTCAATTTATCGATAATTTGGTTGTGTGGCATACAGCGTAACACAAACAAATAACAACAAATTCTACTGAAACTGACACATCTGTATATAGATAAAGCGGTCACCTGAATTAGCGGCCATATTTGTTTTCGTGAAACCGATTTGCTTTCCCATAAGACACGGGTAAATATTTCCTGGCCCCACGGCCAGCGTTTCAAATTTATTGCATTAGTAGGTTTTAGAAGCGTCACAGCGCGACGAGATAAATTTGTGATTATGATCTGAAACGTTTTAAGAAACCGAAAAATTGGGAATACAACTGTTTATTCAAAGACTTTCTGCGTCTGGATGCAATGATAGATTTCAACTGTGATTTATGCAACTGTGATGCCTAGATTTGCTTATCTTTCCGAGTAATGCATTTGTGTTCAAAATAACAAGCAATTGCTTTAATGAAAGCTAAGAAATTTCCTGAAGGCGTAAAGTGCAGCATCAGATCTAAATGGAAATCAAGGCCATGAAAAACAAGAAACAACTGGTGGTGTGATATACGAGTTAATTGAAAATTAAATATATTTATTACGACATTATACAATCTGAATAGACTCTCACAATTGCCTGGATACCAGATTATAAAACAATGTCTGAACACAACGCAATGAGCCTTAAAGAGGAAAACGTAAACCCTGAAACAGAAAGTTATTAACAAATCACACACCTGCAAGGATTTATGGACACACATCACGAAAATAATGGATTTAAGTGGAGCAGCCTTTGGAAACCATGAAATCTAGCCCTCTACAGAAACAAGTTAAAATGTTTAGTCTCTGAAAACTCTCAAAAACTTCAAGAAAATATCAGGTAACAATAACAAGGATATGAACTGGTCATTGCAAGTTCAGTCGTGAACACTTTATAACTAGAAAACCCCCACCTACCTGCCAGCACTATGATAATATTCTTCCATTCAACATATTTTAACTCAATGAATCAGTACAGCGGACACACACGCAGCTAGAACGAGAGCAAAACCCTGACTTAATGCTATTATCCAACGAATACCAAAATAAAATATTTAAACTTTGTAAAAACAGCAATATTCTCAAATAAATCTAATTGTAACATGTATACTAGTATGTAACTCGAAACTAATAATGTAACATGAAAAGAATATATTTAATGTCTGTCTTCCTATATGTATGTATACTGTAATATATTGTATTTAAGTTACAGTAAGTAGTATTTAAAGTAGTCGCTAATGACCTCAGTGGTTAATGCGAATATTATATATTTGTATACAATTGGTTCAGTGTACATGCTGTCACATAAAATAAATGGCAACGGCACTTCCTGGGACAGTGGTTTTGCACAAGATTTGGTGAACAACCCGCACATCAGTACAGCACGAATGTCTCGTGACCCGAGGTCACATAATGCCCATTCCCTTTAGGAATAGTCTTCTCTTTAGCTCCCGACTTCTGGTCAACACGACACTCGTGTCAGTTGACGCCATTGCAGACGATCGCAGTGCAGATCAGGGCGGAGAATGAGTACAAAACGGTAAAACATTTCTTAGGGTTTTCAGCCCAATTATATGTCCAAGTTTATTGTACATAATATTATAATAAATAAGTTAAGTAAGTGTATGCCTTTCAACTAAATGCCAAGACCAGGGCTCCCTCACCTTGATTGTAGATCCCCTTTCTCATTAGCGAGTAGTCCAGCTCCCCATAAATTAGGTAACTATAAGCCAGACGTGTGGCAATGCAAAAAAATATGTTTCGCTATATTGTAAATTAAGTGTAATAAATGTTTCACTTATGTATTCATTTCTAGGGACAATTATTCAATTCACACATCATTTACATGATAAGAATTACATACTAAATAAAGTATAAATAACAAAATTAGAACAAATGTCTGCCTCGCATATTTCTATTTCTTCCATTGAGTAGGCACATCAATTAGGGGCCATTTTTTCGGAAACTTTAGGATCCGCTTAAAATAGGTTTCTCTACTTAACTATCGACCAGAAACAAAAACGTGCACAGATTGCCTTTTTCTCCATACTTCATAGACAATGCTTAACCATATTTGTCGTTAAATAAATATACAAAAAATAAATATATTTGCAATCATATAACGAATAATACAAATTCGAAATCAAAATTGACACATCAATAGTTTTTAAACAAATCGTGGGCATTACAATGTTTTATTATATAAAGAGAATTAAATATTTAAAATTACTTTTAAATATATTTTGTTTTGAATATTAATTTAAAGTTCTTATTTTTAAGAACAGTTTTGAACTATTTGTTCTAGAACACTGACAATTACGTTTGATTGTTGCCTACAATAACAAACGTCAATTGCAACTTACCAAAATGTCAAAAACTAAGCCAAAATATTCAATTAACTCACCAAAATGTCAAAAGTATTCATAGATTTTCTAGACAGTAGGCGTCGCTTAGTATATGTACAGTCACCTTTTCCTCGAGAAATTTGGAATCCGTCAGTTGTTGATTGGAACACTCAGTTCAATACCTAAAAGCAGGAAGCGAAAGGTAAGTAAACAGCAATGGCTCTCCAATTTTCTGGAGAGGGGCAGATAAGCCCAGAGTCGTGGCGCCGGGTGAGCAGTACGGCAGGCTGAAGGCTCCCGGGAGGCTACAGATACACGTTCGAGCCGTGGATCTCTCGCAATAAATCGACGGTTCGCGCGAGAGGAGATGGAAGCGGTGGCGGAAGATGCAGTGGGAGCGAGCAGAATATCCTGGGCCCGCGAGGGCATAGAGGAGTTACTCTAAGCAGGGACCGCTTTGAAAGGCTGAGAAACAAATGAACGCCATACAGTGCGATGACATTGGAAGAGATAGTGAGGAAGCCATTTACAAATGATCTAACTGTAAACGAACGCACTGGCGAGATGAGTGCGTGGACATAACCTGCAGTTATGTTGCGAGTATTGGACAAGCAGTAACTGTCCCTTATTATACTTATCTCTCTATATTCAGAGAAGTTGGACCATGCGGAATAAAATCGGCGTCGTGGAAGCAAGCGCGAATTTTTGATCCGGAGCCACACACGAACCTAATATATTTATAAAATCCTTATGCAGTATTCTAGTAACTTACATCAGACCGACCTTGTGTTTGCGTCCCTGTGTTTGTCTGTTCATCACTTGTCGGTCCTTCCCGTCCACCAATCGAGATAAATGAGGTATCATTCACCGAGTTTCAATATCCGGGTGGGGAACTAATGTTTTGTTAGCATATTCGTCCAGAAGATTGTAAGAAATTTTGAAAAACAATGATTTTGCTTTTTTTAGCATTGCAATGTAGCAGTGGACACACGAATATCGTACCCCAGCTTTGTTACCTCGTAAGGCACTAGTTGCAATGACAGCTAAATGTGATGCCAACGAGACGATGAAATCACACAGTTCGCTATTGCTGCATTCCTCAAACGATTGCACCTCCCGAACACCGCTGTTTGCAGTATTCGTTTTAGGTCTTGGACCACTAGGTTTTATCGTCAGCGTTACCACCCCGTAAAATAATTATCGTTTTTAGAATAATTTTATGTGTAACGTATACGATAGTATTAATAGAATACTGTTCTTTTGTACGATACTTTCTGCTACAAAATGGTATTCTAATAAAGTATATATGAACGAAACGGTACTTTGTAGAATAGGAGCATCCAAACGTATACATTTAATTTAATAAGACGCCTGATAATACACAATGTACTCATCAGAACAACACTTCTGGACGAGTTCACATTCGGTTCTCGAACACCGTTTTCTGGGATGGGTAGTGTCATAGCGCGAACGAACATCCTACAAGAAGAGTCGTATCTCACTTTTTTGCATTTTTTAATTAGCATTTTTTACTGACTTCCCAGAAATAATATATTTTTATTCTAATAGAAATGTAAAAATATAACTGAGTTACTTATTATCACGCTAACAAGTTAAGAAAACACCATAACGATAACGTTAGTGTCTCATGAGATGTTCATTCCATAGTAATATGAGATACGTGAAATTTATTATAAGGCTCTACAAGAATATTATAGGAAGAATATATCTTTCAGTAATTGCACATAATTATATCCTTATAAAATTATATTTAATATGAGTCCATCTCATAACCATAAAAAGATGAAAACTTGTTTTCTCAAACCGTTTTAAGCCAGGCCGCTAGAAGGCTATTAGAAATCTCATCTCCACTTACATTGCAATGTATCTTGTCATATGTCTGGCATAAAAATAACCTATCATTTTCATTTAGTTACAGATGTTATTACAAAACGTAAACTACGTAATGATATCTTAAAACACAAATATTCACATCCATTTCTCTAGCCCGATATTAATTACAGAGATTATGTTTCAGCGTGATGATACTTATGCAGCTTCTACGAGAACTAAAAATTTCAAGGAAAACTAAAATATCATAATATTCATTTGTAATCATTTTAATGTGAAATAAGTGTAATTAGTCACAACGGACCAACATCATCCCACAACCTTCCATTAGAAGCCTTCCACAGTTGCATGAAACGCGCAAATGCACACAATACAGAAGTTCTTCAACCATACGCACACAACGGCGATCTATCCCGGAAGCCGCCACAAACAAGCATATTTGCGAGAGGCGTCATTAGTGGTGCCCAGTGGGTCGACACCACACCGATACAGGGTATAGGATATTTTCTGGAATGTCCAAGCTGACATTTAATTTGTCAAAATATAATTATTAAACACTGATATATAATGCTCACATTATTATCAAATGAAATTGCACTCCTCATATTTTTAAGTTTCTTTGCCAGATGAGAGACACTTGAATGTAACGTATAATCAAATTTTGTTCATAAAAGTTTTATAAATATATTACAAAACGTTTAATTTCTATTTATACATTTTGATTTAATATATATTTTTGTATATTATAATTTATATGAACATATTACAGATATATTTATATATTGTAGATTATTGTAGATAACAGCTTCAGCTCAAAAATTGGGCATTAATTCACACTATCTCTATACCCACTTTGAAGCAATAGACATTTATTTTCTCAAGGTATGCAAGGGATAGTCTCTGATGATCAGTAAAACAAGAATACGGCGATTCAAATGTTCAATAGGTGCCCCATCTACCTGTCTATTTACAACTAAGAATAAAATTATAACTAAGTCGTGCACACTATTCTGAATATGTTGAATCTGTCAACGGACGAAATAAGTTCTAAATTATTTGGATTTGCACGTGATGAAAATTATAATTCATGATTTAATTAATCAAAGTATCATCTTAAGTTATTTACTTCCAGTATTTAGTACGTATAGCAACCACCTACTTCATAACGATGCCAAATGATATAAAGTACAAACTTTTCTAGCACATAATACTCACTTAATTGTGTGTATCGTACACTCGTGTAAAATGCAAGCTAGTCAAAAGAAAGAATAGAGGGTGACGCTACGCGAATAAATGTTATTGATGAGTAATTCTCAAGAATTGGTGTAATACAAGTGTAAAAATAAATAATAGTGTATACACGTTGATTTCAGAAAAAAAGTCTATATTCAGTTATATTCTCATTATGAAGCTTCCAAAGTTAGTCTATTATGCCATAATACAATTACACCAAATGTTCACGACGTCCGGCAATGAATACTGAAGTTTTCCTTTGCCTCCATCAATTTGCACAATATAATAGTTTTTACCATATTTATATTATTTAAAAAAATAAATTTTATTAAAAAATAAAATAAATTAAAATGTATTGAACTTTTTCTCATTGAATAATTTTTCAAAATTTCTTTCAGAACAACAATTATATTATTTTATTTATTAATATATATTTTAAAACGATAATCATATTTTATAAAATATATTATTACAAGTCTAATAAAAACACTTTTGCGTAATGAGAAGATTTTGAAAAAGACGGTACAAGGCAGCAATCCGATGACGCGACGCGCTTGTTTCGTCCCTTTTCGGGCCAGTGTGGTCCCGCGGCCGCGAGGACAAGGACGAGGACGAGGGCGGGCGCAGACCGCGCGCCCCGCGAGGGCGGGCGGCGAGGACGAAAAGGCAGGCGGCGAACAATGACGCAGGACGCGACGCACCAGGGCCTCGATATCGCGTCGCGCGGTACAATGCGCGGCTGCTTTGTTTCCACACACAATGGCCGCGCCGCCGCCACCGCCGCCGCCGCATCCCGCCATTGTAGCGCGCCCGCTGCTGTATCAGGGCGGCTGGCGCGGGTGCAAGGTCGCTGCTGGTGCGGATGGTGGCGCCGGTGGATGGGTGGGCGGAGGGGAAGAGAAGCTACGGGTGGCGTGGAAGATGAAGTTACGGGTGAGAAACGTTAAGTACGTATGTGGGTGCTGATGAAGCAGATGGTCGAGAGGTAAACGTGTGAAGGTCACGAACCACGAAAAAGATTAAAATCGAGACGCTGGTGCACGGGTACGAGTCAGCTGGTTGTTATAGTGAAAATATTGAAACCAAATATTCGATGAAATATTGTATAAAACATGATTTCGGACGATATTATCGACAGGGGTAAGTAATGGATGAATGGAGTAGTGCAAAGAGGTATAGAAAGGGGAAAAATGCATTTATAACTTGACTGGCTAAGAAACTAAAAGAAAGACAATCTCTTGGCGCAAGCAGGGATGGCGAGAAGGAAAAGACGAGTGTAAAAGGAGAAGTTGAAGATGAAACGTGGATGAAGAGAAATGATGGGTACGCTGTGTGACAGTGAAAAATATGATGATACTGAAGACGTAGATTACTGGAAGTTGGAAGTTGAAGAGTAAACAGTGAGGAGAGAAATAGAAAATGTTGCACGTTTAGTGGCATAAGTGGAATGTGATTGCTGTGTTCAAAGGATGATAAGTGTGGCTTCATCCCAGTTGGAGGGAGAGAATGAGTGCAGTTAAGGGTCTATCTTCGGTTGTGGAACAACAGGCGTAATTTCTAAGAATGTAGGTAGGAAGTAGAGAAATAATAAATAACTTTAAGACTGCTAGTAGTCGAATTCTTGACTCTAGATGACAAAGAAAGACGACGAGAATCACTGGAAGGTACAGAAACAAATGGTGAATGGTAGATAAAACAACCGCCTTAAGTGTTTCGTAGCATCAACTAAGTCGCAGCTGCGTCTGTGATCGAGGGATCCTAAGCTTACAGTCTCGATGGTAGCAGGAGTTTAGACACTAGCAAGATAGCTAGGTCGAATGGCAGTTTTCTCCTATCAACACCACTTGAATGCAGAAGCAGTACCCTAATTCACGAACAATCATACTTTTCGGGAAATCTGTACGTCAGCATCGGTCAGCCCCATTCAACGGAGTAAGATCACAGCCACCTCGCGCGCTAAAACATACTCTACACTTACAGAATCAATGACCATTGAATTCTGTTGTGGAAAATTACTTTATTTACCCATCCGTGTGTGTTTCGATAAGCTTTCCAAGGTAACCACTGAGTTTTGAAAAGGTACGTTTGGGAATTTTCCAAATTTCTTAGAAGATCCATATTGGCACGGCAATAATAGAACGGACGACTGATATTCATTGGCAACAGGTAGAAAACGATAAAGAGGTTCAATGGAGAATAAACCTTGGAGAACAAAATGAGATAATATTCGCAGTAATAACTGCATGTGTTACTCATGTCAACAGGCGGTGAGAGAAAATTTGTATGAAGAAGACAAGTAGTCAAAAAAATAGTTGCGCTCGAAGAAGTAAAAAAGTTCAATAGGGTTGATGCATTCAACTTGAATAATGTATGCAATGGGATGGCGGTATGGTGATATGTTCGGCTGTATTGGGGTCTGCATCTTTGGCTGAGTCAATGTACACTGAAGTGCCAAAAACCTGGGACCCCGGTCTAATATCGCGTAGGGTCACCGCAAGCATGCAGAAGTGCCGCCGGCATGGACTCGACTATTGTTTGAAATAGTGCTAAAGGTCATTGACACCATGAATCCTTCAGGGCTGTCCATAATCTCGTAAAAGAACGAAGGGGTAAAGATCTCTTCTTAACAGCACATAACAAGGCATTCAGATATGCTCCATAATGTTCATGTCTGGGGATTTTGGTGGCCATTGGAAGTGTTTAAATACAGAAGAGTGTTTGTGAAGCCACTCTGTAGCAATTCTGGACTAGTGGACGGTCGTATTGCCCTGCTGGAATTGCCCAAGTGCATCAGGATATACAATGGACATGAATGGGTGCAAGTAATCAGGCAAAATGCTTCCGTACGTGTCACTTGTAAGAGTCATATCTAGACGTATCAGGTGTCCCATATCACACCAACTGCACAGTCCCCATACCATCACACAGCCTCCATCAGCTTTAACATTCCCCTATCGACATGCAGGGTCCATGGATTCATTAGGTTGTGTCACGTGTAATGATTCCCCTCGTCGAGGTCGGTCCCGTTCTGGCGCTATCTTTTTGCGGCCGTAGCAATGCCGGAGGTTTGAAGTTTTACCGGATTCCCGATATTCACGGTACACTCGTAAAATGGCTGTACGGGAAAATCCAAATTTCATCGCGACCTCAGAGATGCTATGGGGAAAACCCCACAAGCTAACGAGTTGGCCAACGCCGGATTCCACTATCTACTGAGGTAAAACACCGTCACATACAGCGATAAAAACATGCACAACACGTACGGTAGTAATGGCTATGGCATTTGTGGCACCTGGAAAAATGAAATAACCAATCTGTTTTGAAGACCATTTAGGAATGGCTATCTTGAAAATCCTGTGGATTATAAAATTTCTATGTGAGGGTCCTATGTTGGGTCAATAGGACAACGATTATTTTGTTTTAGTGTTCGTCGTAATATGAGTATTGGGCGACTCCGGTTAAAATTGTGAAATAACTGAAGGAACCCTGCCAGTGATTTTACATCTTCAATGATTTAATCAATTAGTAAGACATTACGTACATTCAAGAAATACATAAGCGTCTTCATATTAGGTTTTCTAAAGTGATTTAATACAAATTCAGGATTTAAATGAAATTTGGAAGTTATTAAAATAAAAGAAAATATTTAGTAAATGTAGGTTGTAATAAAGAACTGGTAAACTAAGGACAACATATCATTCAGAAGAGCAAAATATTAAAAAAAAAGTATAATTTTAAAATGTATTAAAATATAATTTTAAAATATAATAAAATAATTCATACATAAACAAAGTAACATATACTAGACCTATTTTGTTTCAATTATCAAAATAATCAAATCTTTATGGTGAAAATACCACGCGCACAAATTAAAAAGTAACAGTTAAGTTACAGCACCTCTCTGCTTAATACATTTTTCTTAATCTACGGGCAAGAAGTTCATGGAGAATGTTAAATCCAAGCGCTAATCGGGAGTGAGCGATTTTAATGGATACGGTGGAACACAATAGGTACTACTGTCCCTCTTGGGATCAATGTTGTTTTGTTGGATCTTGGGCGTCACCACATAAATTTTAATGTTCTTCTGATGAGAATATACTGCCTACGTATACAGTAAATAACGAGGTATTCATTTCCTTTAAACGCATCTTACGGCACTATCCCATCTTCTTCGAGATCAGAGAAAGCAATATTTTCAGTTAATGCTGTACAGATATAGACATATTTTTTACAAATACAGTTGAATTATTTAAACCAATGTAGAAAATGAAATGTAAGTATATTATAAATCAAAGCCACACAACACCATTGTTGGTTGTTTGGTTGGTTATTAGAGATTCCAGGCGAACCAACTGCTAAAGGTGGGGTATGATTTCGCCCTGAGCAGGAGTCTGTGATCTTTCCCCACTGGATAGCGAGATCTATCCCCGACCTTCCGTCGGCTAGTGGGGTTTTCCCCAATCTTCCTCCATTGGGGCACCGCCCCAGCCGGGACAAGCTTTAAGTTCCGAGCTGATCTCGCGGTATGTGTGGTAGTGTAGTAAGTATGTAAGGAAGAGGATAAGACTAGGAAGATAGGGAAGACAGCGGGCGGTCCGTGTTACATGTGTTACGGTACTGCTTCGGCATTCGCCTGGTGTTGATTGGAGAAACCAGGGAAACCTACCGATCAGAGCAGCCGATCTCTAGGATTGTCCTCTAGACAGCGACTGAATTCGACGTAACTGCTAAGCTAGTGGCGAAAATTCTGCCACCGCCGGGACTAGAATTTAGGACCTCCCGGTGAGAGGGACGGCAGACATGAGTTGATGCCCTGAGCCATCTCTCACGGTGGGTGCTCATGTGCTGGGTCCGGCGCTTCCATCTTAGCACGCGAAGGTGGTACGGCGGCCCGCGCTCACGTGACTCAGGGAAGGCAGTCACGTGACTTCTCGTGGTTTTGTGAGAAGTAGCCACGCGTCATTCCTCTTTGAATAGAAGACCTTGGCACATAAACGAGTATCGTACAGCTTTAGCTTGCTGATGCACGTAGTTACACTTACGAGAAGAATGTATTCAAGCAACTCCAAATTTTATACAAATGTAAAAAATCTGTACATGGGTAGCTCACGTCTGTCCATTACTACCTACGACATCGCATTGGTAACGCCATGTTTGAAAGCAACAAAGTCGTCAATCTTCTATTGACAAAAACATTACTAAAAATGAGATACGTATGTACTACTATGAACGTTTTCTTGATACACGAGCTCCCTAGTCCTCACCCAGCCCTGAATAGTACGGCACGTTGAGATACTTAGGTTCAACTCGGAACGGCACGTACCAGTTTACAGTGCTGGCCACAACCACCTCGTACCTTTAAAACAATCATAGCATTTCTCGTGGCACACTTTGGTGAGTTAGTTCACGCTTACAGTTGGTACGCCTTTTAAGACGTGACGTAGCCAGAGCCCTCCTCTCCCCGCATTCCCTGCTGTGGAATATCAAGAAACTTGCGCGTATAGTACTTGATGACATTGTGAACTTTCTGATAGGCTATCAGTATAAATTATATTAGACACTTTAATATATTTTCAGAAAAATACATGATGTTGATGTTTTTCCCACAACTCATCCTGTTGCTATGAATTTCAGGACACATTATGAAAAGTTTATTTAAACCCTTTAAAAACATATCCCCAAGATCCCTAACCACTCTCTCTCTCTCTAAAACTTTTGTGTCTCTGGTCTCATTTAGATACTTCAGCTATCTTGTAGTAGAATTATATTCTGTTAGAGAGCACGTCTTCAATTTTTCCAATATTATACAATTTCATAAATCAATTAAAAATTATAATATGTTGAAATATTGCATTCATTGATAGACATTCTTCCAAAAATGGGTATGAAATTTAGTATATTTCCAATATTTTTGTGGCAGCTGGTACTACAAGTAAATGGTGTATTGAAAGAGTTCATGTAAATAGTTATTGAATAATATCTGAAAGAAGAAACTTAATATTGCAATTAAAATGTTAAGTATATAGAATTTTATTATTTTTCATTTTAAATATATTTCTCAGTAACTTATTTTCTGCCCTCACTTCCTAAATATATCTTACTGATGACGAAATCATTTAATTTGCAAACAGAAAAATTTAAAACTTTTATTAACCTCTTAAAACCTTACTGTTTTAACCGTTTAAAATTTCAGCCTTTTAAAAACCTTACTATTTTAGTAAAGGTACCAAAAATAAATTCAAGGGAAGTAGAGCAAAATACGTGGTTATTGGCTCCTCATATTACTTTCATAACATTCGTCACAAAATATCGTAAATTAAATTATTTTGAAGAGTACTCCAGACAGTGATTAATAAATGGTAGACCATAGTCTGATCATATTAGGAAGAAGAGAAGATAACTAATAAATATTTTTAACAAACATTTCCTATTGGTTCATAAGTCACCAGTTTTTGTAAAATGATGTCTAATTAATTCTTTGTAAAGCTAACTGTCGTGTGTTTTAACAATAAGGTCGGGTCAGTCGATAAAATACATTTCTACATCAAATTTAACTATGTGAAAGAATTAACTTTTGGAATACATTTCGTCCAGGTCAGAACATGATTGCGAAAGCCACTAATAAGTTTTTTTTTCAAACATTAAATGCTTAATAGTAATCCATTCCTTTCACAATGACCATCGAAATGTTTATATATTTGTACGCGTCTATAAACACTTCTCTTTCCCATTCTGTTGTAAACTTTGTGACCTTCCCTTACCTATACTTGGAGCATGAAGACTACAACTACTTCTGGCGCATAAATAATATATTTCTTTCTCACTCCTGCTTTGATAAAACTTTCTGCACATTTAAGATACTTTAACCGTGATGCAAGTTAGTATTACTTCATCACATATTCTAAACTCTCCTATAGTAACATTCTTTGTTCTCAAATTTACTCCCAATTTGCGTACATGACCTTGCACTTCAGAATAAATCGAGCAAATGAAAACTAACTTAACCATGCTGACCGTCAGATTACCCTAACATGGCTTATGGAAAACTTACAACGCAACTCAATTTGCAACGTAACTCAATTTGCAACGCAACAGTAGCATTATGTGTAGTTCTAATAAACTATTGAAATTATTATGTTATTAATTACCTTTACCTAAATAATGATTTCTCCTGACCAAATTATGCTTGCAGGCTGAAGTTAGATTCAATAAATGCCCGTTTTACTGGGTCATTTTTTCACCATTTTTTCTGTATAGAAAATGGAAGGAAAAGGGACTTTCATTTCTGTGCTACTGTTTCAGTATCGACACTGGACGAACGAGGAGAGTTTTCTTCCGGCATTCATTTTCTGCTCGCAATAGCGATGTTAATAAATTATTTCCCCTGGACTGAAAAATAGCGCTGAAGATCAAGCAGTTGAACATCGCAACAATGGAAAAAAAATTAAGTTACATTGGGACTGAGTAAGTAATGAGACATTAATATATAGTACCTGTTTTATATCTCACTACTTAAAATCTTCACATTACAATTCAACACATTAGAATGGTCTCAAAACTGTACAAAAGGAATAAATTGCACCAGACGCAAACGAAAACAAAGAAAATTTCAAAAATTGACGCCAGGAGCGTGATAGTCGAACTGGATGAAATCAAACGAAAAATGAAGCATGCTTCAGTTTTTCGTACAAATTACACTTTATTTAGAAAAAATCATCAATAACGGGAAGTTTCAATGATGTGTCATGTGTCTAGGTTATAACAGATACACTCGAGATAATTCTTGTTGGTTAATGAAATGAGTATCAAAAGATATCTTATTTCGTAAATAACCACTACAGAATACGAATTTTTTCTAACATATTTGACTACATACATATATTTCACTGGCACAAATATATATACACTGGCTATATATATATATATATATATATATATATATATATATATATATATATATATATACACATATGTGTGTGTGTGTGTTAAATGGTCCATAATGTAGAATAAATGAATGCAATTCAGTCATAACAACATTAATACGCATATTTTGTTTCCACACGTTCTAACGATTGTTTGATTTTCATTAAAACTCTTAAAATTATCGTAAGTTGTTTGAAAAACTTAAAAAATAACGCGCATTGAAGAACAAAGTTTTCAATAGAAATTCACCAGTTAATACAAATTCTTGTAGCCTCACTATAACTTTATGACTGTAATTATGTACACATAATTAAACCATAAATTCTTGTAATGTTGATATTGTAACTCAGTACAACACTCAGACTTAAGCATTCTTAAAGTCAGTCAAGTACGACTGTAATTACGAAACTCGCTGTCATTTCTATTCCGAGCATAGAAAATATGTTTCTTATAAAAGTGAAAATATTTTAGATACCTTTCGAGTAGTCAGTAGAGAGTTAGGTACCTTTTTAGGTAATTAGTAGTGCGAAGAGTGAATATTTTAATTTCCTAGTTCAATACTGGCGAAATACAGTTCTTTTCGCACATGGTTGTTATAATTGTTGTGTAAATATTTTAAAATACATTGATCTGTACATGATCAATTACTGTAAATCCGTTCAATCGGTTTCAAAACATCTTCTGTAACCCTACTCGGGAAAATCGAATTAATTTTAAAAGAGTATTTGATGAATGTGTCAGTACGACAAAATTCGTAAAAATATGTCATAAAAATATAGCTGTAAAGTTATTGTATTATTATCATGAAATACTTTAAATACAAATAAAGTAAAATGTACAAACATAAGCAGTATAATGGAATAAACTCCACCTCTACAAAATACCGCCAAAATCAATCATTTGAAACGTATTTTCCTTTTAGCTAGGAATACATCGAACCAGATGACATTTACAATTGCGTAATATTGTAAATTATATTACAAACGAATTCTGTGGAACGTTGGATTAGAAAGGTGCAAGTGAGAAATTATTCCTCTTCTAAGGTCAAAGTAGTCGTTTGTTTTCATCATCTTACCTCCTCTGTTTCTCACTACTCATCACAAAGCAATCGTAAAATGAGAGCGTCGTATTTCATTGCACAGAAGAAAACTATATTTTTTCGGTTACTGAAGACGACTAATCCTTCCACTAAATTATAACTTTCGAGCAAAGCTGCAAACAAGCAAAAATTCAGTACAAAACTATGCATTGAAAAGAAAGTTTCATAGTAAATAAAAAGAAATCAAATAATAGCAAGTTGTTAGTTTGAAGTCAAATAAAGGTGTATTGAAACATATATGATCTCGTCCAACCAATTAACTCAGAAATCAATCAGTGACTCGCTTTGACTTCGCATCTGCAAATTTCATTCCGACGTAACAACGTGGGAATCAACATCGAATTACCTCGGGTCGCCTTCGTAAGACCGGGCTTCCCTTAAGAGGACTTTTAAGTATTTGCCGTTTCCATAGAAAACAACCATCATCACTGCGGAAAGAGCCTATAAACCTCTAGCAATCGGACTATTTTATTATCGTTCCGCCTGAGCTTTCGCCGCCTGTAGGGGATGAGGCAACTACGCGAAGTGAACGGCTTCGAAGGCGGGCGCTGCGTTCAGCTGGGCCTCAGTTGGGGATCCGGGGGTTGGGGGATGGGGGATGGCTGACCTCCCGCAGCCAGTTCCTTTCGCCGGTCGCCAACCCCATGTGTCTAACGACGATGGTGACGGGATCCCGTCTGGGAGGGGGCGAGGCAGGGTGTGGTGGGGCGAGCTGTATACTCCCGGTCAGCTCCCACCTCAACCTCCCTTGGGGGCTCGTTAATAGACGCATTATCCAACGGTATAAAAGAGCCGGCGGGTGCCGTGGTTTGTCAGTGCTCTCAGCCTCCATCTGCCAGAAGCATCCAGGAACAGGGTGCCATGGCTCACAAGAGGGTAAGGTTCATCACACGTAACTAAAATGCCTACTGTGACTATTTTCGAAAATATTTGTATTTTTTAAATTTTCTCTCTATATTTATTTATTCGTGTTAAAATATCCACTTTGTAACATGTCCGAAATTGTTGCGGAATTTTTGGGATTTTTTTTCAAAATTGTTGCTAATTTCTTAATCATAGGTTAATTATTTACAGGAAGATATTATCATTCTAGAATTCGTATGAAGAAATTACATTCCTATTTTGCGTATCTGCAATTTCCATTATCTCTGTCGCTTTAGATACATTTTATTATATAAAACATATTTATGGTGATAAACTGAATTGTTTATCAAATAAAATAACTGTCGCGCCAAATTTAATATATTTTAATAATAATTCATTAAAAAATAATTATTACTATTTTTATTTAGATACGCTTCTGACTTACTGTACAATATCATACAGTTTTAATACAATTTTAATTATTTTATATTACTGTTTTGGTTTTACTATAACGACATAAATGTCTATTTATTGCAGAAAAGATTAAAACATGTTTTTTTATTATTACAGAGACATTACTTGAGAAACTAACATTCAAAACGCATAAAGAAGTGTTTCAAAACAAATCATATTTTTCATTGTGAAATGCAGTAATAATCTGTTGAACCTACGACAATTATGTTGCACAAAAACGTCTGTGCTATTTTGTAGCACCTCCAGGTAGTAATTGCTTCCAATGAATTGCAGCCCCACAATAGGACACACAAATCGCAAGAAATACGATTCAAAACAAATAACTGCTAGTTAACATATATAGGAGGATCCGGTTCCTTGAAAGTCTACTATCATATTATTTTTTGAAAATAGCGAGAATGAACTGGTTTTTGAAGATAGTACATCATTTACGTTAAGGAAATTATAATTCAAAAGCATTCGTTAAATAGTAACTATTGCAATTTTAGAGCAATATTTTAATAAAGAATGACATCACAATAAAGTGTTATAAACTATTTCAACATTCTATGTACAATTGTTCCCAAATTTTGCTAAGCGAAATAATTACAGAAAATTAAAAATGTATTCGGTTTCGTTTCGGCAATGAATGTAATTTCAAGTAAAATATCACAAATACAGAGCCTATTCGTAGAAAATCAGGGCTATTCATACGAATTCTTTCGTAATAATATTATATCATCAATTTTCAATAGAATTTTCAATTTAATTTGAAACCAAAAACATTTAGAAATTGAAATTTGATGTCTCTACACATTGCAGTTTGATGCAATGTGTAGAGAGTATTTATCATGTTATAGTAAAAGAGGAGGATAATTTTTCCAAATTACTGTACCGAATATATTTGAAAGGAACGTTAGTAAATTCCCTTGCAATGCATTTGCAGAAGTAAATTTTAAGTTTCAAGCAATAGTCTAAATGAAGTAGGCTAACATGGGACAACAATATTCGTAAAGGTTGACAAAAAATAGATCAGAAATTGCATAGTTACAATCAAGACGTAAATATGGCTTTTCTTTTGTTCACTTGCGTTTCCCCAGAGACTTGGGGTGTTTAGTTTTACTAGAAGCGCAAGAGAGGAAGGAAAGCAGACACACTGATATGCTCGACGTATTAGAGAGTGTTTTCTTCCCTTTGAGTACAATTTTCTTGACTTGAGACTTCGTTCACAAGCCAGAATGACAAATAATATACTGGACATTACAAACACTACTGGATAAGGAACTGAACGTATAAAAACAGGCATTGTGAGATATCTTCAATGGTTGTAATTAGCGTTCTACTAACTGAAGACGACGACTCCCGCCACAAACCTATAGGTAATAATAATTATTTACCAGAAACGTTTTCTATATATTACGGTTTGGAACTCATTCTTATATTCGTGGGTTCTAGGAAGACGAACATGTTTTGTGTGTTTGATTGTCATTAAGATATATTGTCGTATCAATATCTGAATATTTTTCGAATGTTATTTTAACTCCTGGAGAGTTGTGAAATATTAGAGCTGCAAAATATCTTAGTTTATCAAAATTTTAACTTTTAAAATTAAACAAATCTACTAATTGGTAGGTAGCCTAAGGTAAATTTGTTTAATATATTTTGTCACCAAAATGTTAGATTATTGATAAATTGAAAAACATTGTATTTGCTTGTTTACAGTTTCAAGAAACCGATTTTGAAACTAGATTAGAGGGTACGTCCACAAACAAAAGCAAAAAACTGAATTTAATAAGAAATTCGTGTTCTGAAGGGAAATAGTATTGAAGATGAAAAGGATTCATTATATTAGGAATTCTGCAAAGCGCGATAATAGCTATCGCGCGGTAATAGCTTAATATTTAACATTGAATTATAGATTTTATTGCAAGAATTTGGAGATTAAACAAGTACTCTTGAAATTAGTTTTTCCAGTTAGGAATAATTCTATTTTCGTTACATTCATTGTAAGAATAATGGTCATATTATTATATAATTCACTGAATTTATAGCTACATCGGTCCTGACCGACTGCCTATCTCGACGAAAATCCGTCTCTTGTTTCTTTAAAAGTATTTAAGCATAAGACTGGACGTAGACTTCCCTGATAAAACTAATATCAAGTACTTATTATCAAGTACTTATTATTTCATTAATCGGCAGACCATCCCAGAAAAAAAATGATCGGATGAAGCGGCGACAACCGTAAAATGAGTTATAACTCAATTATTAAATGCCAATGTCTCGAAATATCCGTTTATGATTTAATGCTTATATCTGCTGATTACTATTCTGATTATTAAATAGTAGAATATTTTTTTCTCTTACTATGTTTGTGACTAAAATACATTTATCCCAGAAGTTTTTTTGCTCTGAAGGAGAAATTGGATTGGTCCTATCGATAAAAAAATGTGTATCGGAACTTATCAACATCATAGAAAATAAGAAAATATTGTAAATAGCAACGATCTCTTATAACAATTTTCATTTGATAGTTGATGAAAAAATTCCATTTTCTATTGACAATCAATTTAAGGGAACCTGACTATATTTCACATGATTTTCTACTTTTGAAATGTTCAAATAAAGTAACCCAAATGTTCTTTTTTATTTTAAACAAAATGACAATGACAAATTAATGTGGACGAAGGTATTCCAGTGGTACATTTCACCGTCCCTTTGTCTACAACAAAAATGTGAACTAGTGGTCTTGGTTAGGAGTCGATGTTGTCAAGGAATAAATATGATTCTATACTATATTGAGACCAATTTGAATATTTTTAATAGATTTGTAAGGATTTAAGTCTGGGTAATCGGTTCGTGCCATCAGTATTACCTATTAGGTTAAAGGCTAACAGACTTGGGTGGACGTTGAAGATAGTTTAGACGTTGAAGGATTTGGGTGTTGAAGATAGTTTGAGCTGATTGTTTGTATTCTTTCAAAGTCTGTCGGCAATTTTGTGTCTGTGCAGTGCTGAGTTTGTGGTGCTGCATCAGTGTTATTGCTCAGTGTTATTGATTGAAATGCCTGTAAAATGTTGTTAGCGCCCTGAGTGTGCCATTGTCTCCCGCAGATGAACGGAGCAGCCGTGCTCATCTGCTTACTCGCCTCCGAGGCAGTCCATGGAGGAGTCCTAAGCGCCCTCGGGGGCGGAGGCGGGGGCGGGGGCTACGGTGGTGGTGGTGGAGGTTCGGGAGGACACGGAGGAGCTGGCCTCGGTAAGTGTAAACATTTACACTTAGTAAACAGTAAACATTTTGTTGGGGAATTGTGAGGTCTAGAGTGTTTTAATGACTGTTTCAAGTGACTTAATGTATATTTGTTTTAAGAATCTTCGTTTTGTGATCTCCCGGTCTTTCATTCACGAGGCAAGTAGGCATACATTGTTCAGTCAACGTTTGTCATTCGTTTAACTTTTAATAGATAGATATGATTTGTGCTTGACTTTTTGTCTTCTGTATATTGGCAAATCTCGCTTTTATATTATCTATTTATATTATTTTTGAAGAAAATATTTGTATTACTCAACATTTATAGTTTTAATTATGAATTTTGTGTTGTCAACTATCGTATTCCTTCTCTAAACTGTTCTTCCAGAATAATCCAGAAATGCATACAATTCCGTAAATTTGTCTGATGCAATTATCTGCACAAATAATATTAATGTACGTCTTCATGACAATTAAAAACTGGCATGTAAATGGAAACATCTGAAAGACGAATTCTGCTCAATATCTTTTAACGTACAAAGTATGCTTTTCTTTCTAATTTTTATCTAAATATATAAATAACTTAAAATTTCTTGTACATTTTGAAGTTTGAAAACAGTTACCAAAACTTGTGAAAATACCGTTTTAACAAATGCCTCAACACATCTAAAAGGAACAATTGCTAATTTTCTTTTCAAAATACAATTATAAAAATAAACTGTTGTTCTCATTAGTATAATAAACAAATATAATGAAATAAATTAAACCTAAGGTACCTTCGATTTTCAAAAACCTCAGGAATTTGTTAGTACACGATAGTAATAATAAATGTATAGACCTTTTAAATTGGTGTTTTAGTAAATATATGATTTTAATGAAGATGTCATTCCGAACAGGATTTGGTAGCTCTGGAGGAGGCTACGGCAGTGGAGGAGGAGGCTACGGTGGTGGAGGAGGAGGCTACGGCGGTGGAGGAGGCGGTGGTCTTGGGGGATTTGGAGGATTCGGAGGAGGCAAAGGAGGAGGAGGGGGTGGCGGTGGCCGCCCCTACCCTGCAGGCGCCGTCGCGACCTTTAGCTCCATAGGCAGAGGCGGCGGCGGCGGCGGTGGCTTTGGAGGAGGCGGATTTGGAGGAGGCGGATTTGGAGGCGGCGGATTGGGAGGTGGCGGCGGTCTCGGTGGATACGGAGGCGGCACCGGTGGATACGGAGGCGGTGGTCTTGGAGGATACGGAGGCGGCGCCGGTGGCTACGGAGGCGGTGGTCTTGGAGGTTACGGAGGCGGCGGTCTCGGCGGAGGCTTGGGCGGTGGTTTCGGAGGCGGCAAAGGTGGCGGTGGAGCTGGAGGCGGCGGATATGGAGGCGGAGCCGGTGGCTACGGGGGTGGTGGATACGGAGGCGGAGGTGCAGGAGGCGGCCACGGCGGCGCTGGCGGCGGCGGCGGCGGAGGCGGCGGTGGAGACGTAGTAAGTATCGCATGTCTAAGGAGTTATAGCTTCAGATTTCCATTATTGCTAACATATTTGTTTTAGCAGAAGCTTTAATGTTATATTTTTGTAGTTTTAAAATCCATTTTATAAGAAAATAATAAAAAAATACTTTAAATTAAATATTCACGTAACAAAAAAACTGACAATAATTCCACTCTACGTATTTGTGAATAAAAGAATTAAGGATATTCAAATACATTTTATTTCAATTTTGCCAACTTCTAATTAATAAAAGGAAGATAATTGTATTTAGTCTAAAACAATTACAATTAACCTGCTCTGAAGATCGATCTTTTTTACGAGAGTTTGCTAATAGTTACGTAATTTGGCACCAGAATGTAACCACTTGCAGTGTTACTCGGCCAACGCAATAATAGCGCGTGCTCTTTTCCAGCCCACACCCTACTCGTACGGCTACGCGGTGCTCACAGAAGACGGCTCCCAGATCAAGCAAGACGAATCGAGCGACGGCCACGGCAGCGTCTCCGGCCTTTACAAGACGACCCTTCCCGACGGGCGCGTGCAAACGGTCCGCTACGTCGCCGACGCAAGTGGCTACAACGCGGACGTGCAGTACGAAGGCATCGGCATGCTTCCGGCAGGAATCGGAGGTGGAGGCGCAGCCGGAGGCGGACACGGCGGCGGCGGTGGCGGAGGAGGATTCGGTGGCGGCGCCGGAGGATTCGGCGGCGGAGGTTTCGGCGGTGGAGGAATCGGAGGCGGATTTGGCGGAGGCAAGGGAGGCGCAGGCGGAGGTGGCGCCGGAGGTATCGGTGGAGGCTATCTGCCGCCGCACAAGGGCTAATAGCTGCTCAGATATTCCTTCAACGCGTACTCGAATATGACTAGTTTGCCTACTGGACTAGTAGGTTTCACCTGATATTGATCTCATTTGGTTTTGACAAATCGGAAGGAAAAGAATGGGGTGTCTTCTTGGAAGACGTGTAGTATTTCTTTGTATATTATTTTTAGTACATATACGTACGTAATAAACTTTATATAAAAGACTTTTGTTTCATATCTTTTTATTTCCTCTTGAGTCCATGGTTTATCAAATACCCATTCTACAGTGAAAAGCATACGTAAAGTAACTGAGAACAACCTAAGAAGAAAACCGCATCAATATCTTATTCCTTGCCAATACATGCAAGAAATATAGAGTAAGAATTCTTTTTACCTAGTCATCAACCCTTTTTTGTCTAAAACTCTTAAATACCGATTGCTCCATCTACTCGAAGTAACGTCACTATTTATCCTATTACATAAAATGGAGTTCTCATTCACGTCTGTTCATTTATAACTCCAATGTGGTTTCCATTGTTTTCACCACTGTATGGAATGTGTATCCGAGAATATGTGGTGTACATACTGCTGCATCAAATCAAAATGTTCATTTTTCAAACTACTGCCTCAAAATAATGCCTTTTGAACGGTAAACAGAGATAATGCCATTTGGACTGTCACATTTCGTAATATTTCCCTCTGTTGCATTCCTTCTGTTCCGTGGGCCAAATTCAAACTGAAAATATTATTCAATATTAAACTCACACTTAACATTAAACATAATGATCAGTTGGAAATAATTGGTCAGTAATAGGAAGTTTTACTAGATTAACACGGTCACAAAACACAGTTCGCTATATCTCAGATATTAGGAGAAATTGAAAGTGTTCGTCACGTTTAGAAGAAATCGTAACTGCATAGAGACTAAAAAATGTTGAAATGGAAAGGCAGAAACATATCACTAAAACATTCAAAACACATGTAACTAATTAATAAAGGGCTTAATGTTAAACTACTTATATTTTAAAATTTATGAACATTAATCAAGGTTCCAAAATTTGTAAAAGATCAAAATTTCTCCTACAAAAGGAAGAAATGTATTTTCTTCGAAATTCTACAAGCTCCCATTGAACCCATTTGGATGGATGTTCACATTTCCAAAGTATATATGCAAAATACCATTCAATATTTTTGGAAAAAGTTTAAAGACCCTACACTAATCTGTGCCCCACATTTCACGATATAATAATGAGTACTGATAAAAATATTTTTCAATATAATGTAGAGAATACAACTTATAATATTGAGCAAAATTCCATAATTAATATTTATATTACGAATCCATTAACAAGTACATTAAAAACATTTGAATACAAATAAAATGAGGTCAATGGTAATCATTTTTAAAAAGCCTCTGAAATTACAATTAGCAAGAATTTGAGACTGTGAATTGAAGATTAAGAAAGGGGCTTTGCAGATCATCTTTCCTTTTTTCCGTCAAACGACTGAATTCTATTTTTGCTTCAAAAAATTGTTCCTAATGGAGAAAAGGTGGATACGTTTCGTGTTTACTGGTGACCCCTTCCTTTGCAGAGACTTTTTTTTTCACAACAAATCATAGCACTCGGTTCATCCCAAGATTGCAACTTATCTTTCGTTGATTTATTGATTGGTGGTTCCGGGAGCGGTAATTTCTAAGGTCGTTAGTCTCATACGTGTAGAACACGTTTTTCCCTCTCGAGGTGGGGTTGCTCTGGTGAGATACGGTGCCGACGTACCGTCGGCCTGCGTGGTTTTCCCCTCCACCAGGTATCTCCCACCAGCGAGACACAGCCGGGTCAAGCTCTTAAGTTCCCGACCAGTCTCCCGATATGTGTGGTATTGTAGTGCATGTGCGTGTGTGTATGTCAGTGGGAGGATAGAACAAGGAAGAGGAAAGAGAGATCGTGCGTGGTCCGTGGTTCGTTTGTTAAGGTACAGCTCAGGCAATTGCCTCGGATTGATGAGAGAAACCACGAAAAGCGATTGAACAGAGTGGCATGTCGTTAAAATTCTCCTCCACACAGTGACTGAATACGACCAGGCTGACAAACTAGTGATAAAACCTGCCACCGTCGGGACTCGAACATAGAACCTCACGGTCAATGGCACTGCAGGGGCATCACTCAGGCACCTCTCTTGGATTATCTTTCGTGAATAGGTTCATTGTAAATGTAATATAAGTCGAAAAAGTGTAAAATTCTTTTCCGAAGAGTGTCCTTGATTTTTGTACAAAAAATCGACTCCCGTCGAGAACGGCTACATTAGCGATTTTAGGTAATTATTGCGATAAACATATCTCCTTGAAGATTCTTCCTGCGGTGTACAACCACGAAACGGAAGTAAAATATCTTTCAGAATTCTAAACTTCACTTTAACACCAATCCAAAAATGATGATCACTCATCAAAAAGTCATAATCGTTTCTTAGTAAAAATGTCTGGTAAATTCCATATTTCATTAGACTGGAGAACTATCAAACAAATCTGATATATCGAGTTTGATAAATAACCAACTATTGCAATGAGATTTCTCCATTTATTTCTCCAGTATATTTAATTTATAATTAAATGTATTACATTCCTACATTCGGTTTGGTCAAAAACTGCAGACAAATGATTTAACAAGTAGAATAGTCACGCGAGTTGCGAGGAGAAATGGTTGTCTCACGAGGTCGACAGGCAGAGTAGCGCAATCCCATTAACAAAATAACTTGTTTTTACTACGTGTCCTTTTTGTGTCGTACACTAGTTTTTGGTCAGTCTTACTGACTTGCGCCTTATTTTTATTCAAATATACAAATCACGTAATGACACGTTAATGCCAGCTGTAGCTGATGCGCTTACACGTACTATTTTGTTTTATTTGTTGCATTCACAGATTTATCTGAAAACATGAGCTTCTCACTTTTATCACTAGTGCTAAAACCTGAACTTTTACCAAATTCTGTACGTCCTAAAAGAACCGCCTGTCTAAAAACCTGTTTCTTGCGCCTGTCTAAAAACTGTTATTCAGTACTTTTCACAGTTCAGCTTGTTCAATCGTTTTATGCGGTTTAGTAAAATGTATACATTGATAATATATGTATTTTACGAAAACGCATAAAACGAGTGAAGAAGCTGACATAGAAACAACAATCATCATCCAATATTAAACGTATACAATCTTAGTAAATAAACGTATATAATCTCTAAAACTTACCTCTAAATTGCAATTGCCTCCGACAAAGTACTGACAAAATTTTAAAATTAAAAATGCAGATGTTTATAAGTTTTGCAAGACTTTTTTCCTTTATAATCATTCGACAGAGTCTCTCATCGTAATACACTAGATGACTATTTCTTTTAACAGAATGGCACGGAAATACTATCTCCTGAAAGATAGGCAACACTTCCATCGCAAACGTGCCGCGGGAGGGAATTCCAGGAGATGCTGAATGGAATGAGAAATTTACGAAAAGTTTAACATTTTGTATTGACACTAACCGTTTATTCACATATAGTGCCAAAGAGAACAAATGCTTCAGACCGAATAAATTAACAAAAACACAATTTTAAAAATGCCGCAATTTAAGAATGCATGGAAATTACTACTATTGAAGTATTTTGATACAAATCTAAGATAAGAGAAAATATAAATTTATAGTATAATCTCTTCATATATTTACTAATTTTTGGAAGTCTCAATATTAATTTTGATCAGAATCCTGTAAACACGACCATCTATCGCACTGTACTTCACTTTCAGTGAAATAGCAGGTTGTTATACTAAACATAACTCGAAAAGGGACAATAATTTCAAGTTTTAAAAAATCTTAGCATTTCTGTATAATTTATGGAGCATGAAGTATCAAAATAGCCAAAATTATCACCTGTTAGAGAAAATAAATACAAAATAATTTACAATAAAAAAATTACATGAATCTGTAAGTGTACTTCGACGAGCCATTTACAAATAGATTTGATATTTTCGATATGTACTATAAAACGCACTAGTAAGAAGTACCGAACTGCAAGTGTTTTAATATGTAATGGGCTCTCGAAGAGCGCAGTTGTTAAGAACGTTTTATTATTGTCATAGCAAAAGCTAATGTCAAGACAAATATTACGATCAAATATTGACAATCTGGATAATGATTCAGCAAAACAGCGAAACGTGGCTGCCCGTTTCAATTTAAAACAATTATTCCGCACAAAACAGGGCAATTCAATTCATAACATCATTAAATTTTGAAATGAAAAAAAATCGAACAATATACTCTTATTGAATGCTACTGGCTATATACCAAATGAAGCCAACTTTTAGTGAAAACTTCGCAACTTACTAAAAGCATACCAATTGCTATTTGTCTACAGTATGTCACATAAAAAAATTCTTATTTATTAAACGCGACCAGAAATTATTTGCAACGCTAAGAAACAAATCCAAAGTTCAAAATTTGACAAGAATTCCCTATAAAATGTTATTTCAGGTATTTTAATAGTATACCATCAGTCACATTCACTAAACCAGTTTTCTTTCTTGATTTCGTTTTGTATTCGAACTCCGAAGAATCACCTGCGACGGACCACCAACAGCAAGCAAGCACATCCATACTCCAATTTTCTTTAAAACGTTTTTGGAGAGTGCACATTATTTGATTAAAAAATTAACCAAATTCTTTAGTCTGTGCTCCATATTTTTTAAGTTAATTAGTTAAGATGAGATTGTAAGGATATTGAATTACTAGCGTATCTGTGCGAGAACTCTCGCATGATAATCTCCACCCTTTCCTCATCCCGGTCATTAAGAAGGGAAGTTTTTAATGAACGTGTCTATTTGTTAAAAAATGTATAAATGTAATTTCGTAATTACACAATATCAAATAATAAATAGAAACAATGCAATTGCTGTTGGAAACAAAGGTTCAAAAAGGTTTATTCAATATTATAAAGATATATTCTTTGAACAATTCACACTTCCATAAAAACGATATTTGATATAATTATTCAATCTTCCCTACAATTAGCTTTTCGCTTTACTTGGTAGTCATAAAATATTAGAAAAAGTTTTTACTCTTGAGAAAGCCAAAAAGGTTTCCCATACGAAAATACAGGATCGGGAAAGTACAACCCTACTCTTTGCAATATAATTTAACTTTCCTGGATTTGCTATGAGGGACAAAGAGGCAGGGCGCCATATTGCTGGGGTGCGAAAATTGAAAAATTATTTGTATACTAAAGAGTATAATATACTGCGTTCTTACGTACTTCGGGAAAAGAAATTTCGAGACAAAAATAATAAAATTAATATTTTACCCTTTGAGTAATAAATACTATTTCTTTCTATTAGAAACAATTCAGCAGGCTTAGACTTCACGTCGATTCATAAGAATGTTGCTCACACGCTCTTTACGTATTGAATACCTTAGCAAACCGACATCTTTGGTTTAATATCAAATGATACGTACAATATGAGTTTACAGCTGGTCATTGATTTACAGACTTCCAAATATTGCCAACATTTAAATCGTGCGTCTGGCTTGTGGTCGTTTATAATTGTCGAGTGACTTGTGCTATTCTTTCTATAATTTTAAATTTGGTTGGTTTTTTAAATTAATTCACGTAGTATTGTAGGCTAGCACTCTATTCTAAGAGAGAAAGTTGTTAACGAGACGTATTTATTTGTTTAAAAATGAATTAAAGGTAACTTAAAACGAACTAACGCACAATATCGAATAAAAAGAAAATTGATGTTGGAAATATTTTTTTTAATAATGATGTATTATATACTACAATTATTTCTAGCACGGTATACAGTCTCAATGAAGCGCTTTGAAACGCGGCGAAAACAGCAGGAAGCATGAATAGCGAACAGAATCCGTAAGGAGAACGTTTATTTTCGTCGAAACAAAGGTAACCATGGCATTTCTTTAATACTTATTCTTACGCCACGGGGTTAATCTGGTCGATTGCGTGTGGTCTTTTCAGAATCTCCTCGTGTGACGAGAACCCAGAAAGGCGATAAACAGAACTTCTCGCAGTTTCTGCAAATACTTTCGCAATCATTTAAGTAATATTTCGCAGCCTCAGCAGCAGGAGTAATATAGGACTGATCTTGGATAAAATCGGGCATGAGCCGATTACGTGCAACGACAGCTTCATTTTATTACAGCTGACTATCATTAGAACACATCTGAGAACAGAGATGTTTCTGAATCAAAGAGTATCACTGCGGTTTACTGTAATTAGTTGAGAATTGTGTATTATGAAAAAAACCTGAGTAAATTAATAAGCTGAAGAATTAGTTTAAAGAAATTTGCTTCATTTAAATTAAGTGAATTACAAGTGCCTTGAACTTGTACGAAGGATCTAAATTCTTGTATAGTGAAAATATTTACTGTTACTTCTTAACTAAGAACACCCATCGAATTCGTTGTTATAAAAATTGCTCTTTTTTCAGCTAGCGGGGTGTAGATAATTGATGCACGCCACCCAGCTGCGATTTCAAGCTACCTCAACTAATATTAGGTGCAGGAGTCGGGCGAATTAACAGCGCCAGTACCTTGAGTGCAGTGCACGTACAAAACAGCGTGTCGAAGTAACGAGTGACCCTTGAGGGCGATGGAGAGGATGAGGCCGTTGGATCGAAAGAAGAACAGGATTTTTTTCCTGTGTAAAGGGCTTAAAAAGAACTGAACAATTTATAAAATTATCGTGTGTTGTATCATTACTGTTAAACAATGTTGGTCGACATAATACATTTATTCAAAAGTTCTTCAATAGGGCACATATATGCATATTTGATTGATGATTCCGGACGCTTCAACTGCTAAGGTCATTAGTTCTGTAAGTGAAGTGAATGTTTTTTCTAGAGAGGTGGTTGTGATCTGCCCCCTTTGGATGGTGAGTTCCGGCGCCGACCTACCTGATGGATCGCGAGGTTTTCCCCAACCATCTCCCACTAGCGGGACACTGCCCGAACCGGGACAATCTCTTGCTTCCGACCAGTCTCGCGGCATGTGTAGTAGTGTAGTGTATGCAAGTGTGTGTGTGTGTGTGTGTGTGTGTGTGTGAGTGTGTGCATGCGTTTTTGAGTGTAAGTAAGGGGTTGAGGATAGAACTTGGGAGGGGAAGGAAAGATCGCGCATCGTCGTACACTTTTTTAGGGAACTTGTCCGGTATTCACCTCGTATTCAACGGAAAAACTACCGATCAGAGAAGTTGGCTGAATTCTCCTACATATAGTGGCTGAATGATATCTAGCTATCTATCTAGCTGGGATCGGAAATCCCGCCACCATCGGGATTCGAACATAGGATCTCCCGGTCAAAGTCTCTGCAGTGACATCAGGTGATGTGCTGATCCACCTCTCCCGGTGTGCCTACTTGAGTTAATAACCTTTTTGGGAGTGTAGTTATAGTATATAATAAGTATGTAATTGCTGAGGATATCTTCATAATAATTATGGTCATGTAGAACCGTTTAAATGTATCTTTAAAATTCATGGGAGATATAGGAATACGCCCGAAGAGTTTTAATGCCAGGCAACACTTTTCTCTTTGTAATTGAATACTGTTATGTCCTATCGCGCACTAATATCTAACAACTCCATTAAGAAGAATATGAGCAACGTCATGATTTTAATACACTATGTATCTTTCTAACATGCGATTGCTATCACCCTTTCATCGCCAATTTTAATGAAACTTTATGTGATTATTCAGTGCAATTGAGCGGTACCATGCACGTTACTTCGGCAGTCAACCACAATGGGGTGCAATCTATTTTGTTTAGGTTGTGATATTTTTGTTTTGGGGGCAAGAAAGTAGGAAAAACACTTGGGGGTGAGAATTGATAGGGTGGCGGTCGTATCTTGCAAAGAAGATGGCTTAAAGTATAACTTTATTGTAAAAATATAATCAAAATTATACCACTCGAATGTATTGTATCAATTAGTTCTTACATCACTGACTTGTACGCGATTGCTTGATATCATTTCCAAGAATAGCAAATGCCAACTTCCAACTATTCTTTTGCGGAACGTATCACCTTAAAATCATGGATCTATTAGCTTTGACCATAAACGTAATCATTTTTTGAATGTACTGGACGTACTGCAGAACGTACAAGTCTTGAAATAACATATTCCTAAGCGATTTCCATTACAAATTTCCTAACTGATAACCACGAAGTAATTTTACACTGCACGACTCAACTTTAATTTTTGGGCATGTTTAGAGTCAATTAAATTATAGAGGTATTGCCGTGTGTCAATCAATTCAAAAATTACGAACGCTGCGCGGAATAAAACTTTGTGTGACGACAATCGTGATTTAACCGAATACGTAAATCTAATTCTGATCAGAATAATAACTTTAATACTATTTTTATTGACATACGTCTTGTCAACAAAGGTTGGGTTTAAAAATAAAACGTGACTGACCTTTCGAAAGGCCATTCTTCATTCAGATAATTTTAGAAATGCACTGTTGATCCCGAATGGTTCTCGTGTGGTTTAACGTCTCATGAAACCATGGATCATATCCCAATCTCAATTATTATTCTCTCATTATCGTTCATCCCTCACCCTCATGATTACACTGTCATCCAACCAGTGGGCATAAATAGCAAACCAATCTTTATCACTTGAATAGTTAATGCAACTTTTTGAAACAATCAGTACCCCAGGCGCTGTAAGTACGCGCAAACATACTACATAACACCAGAAAAATCTGACACGGAAGTGACGTCTTATATATATATATATATATATATATATATATATATATATATGCAGTGTCAAATGTTTTCAAAAACTCTTAATAGGGCGTCTTACGCGACAAATCAGGAAAATAATTCCTGACTTTCAATACGGTTTACTAGTATATTCGGCATTCTCAGAAACTCGTCGAGTAGTCGACAATATATTGATAAAATCTAGCATGGAGTCCTCCTCTACAAGATAACATAATTGCTACTACAACCGTATTACCATCTCCTCCTAGGCGGCCGCATTTTATAGAGAAAAACCAAGATTCTCGAAAAGAATACAAACATATCCGCACTACTGTGCCACAACCAAATATTGTTAGAGCTCTGCTAAAACTTCTATCTACTGTTGGCTTGCCAATTACTGCACTACTATTGCTACATTTGCTGATGGCTTAGCTATATTCACAGCAGATCAAGATCCCTACTATGCGCTTCAACAGTTACAAGCACATCCGGAAAAATTGAAGAATAGCGTGTAACAATTATTGGCAATTGAATCGAAAATGTTTATATTCTCATTAGGAAGAAAATAATACCAAAATTTAGTATTAATTACACAGACCTCGCCCGAGACTATAACTATCATATATCTTGACTTGCACTTGCACAACCATTTGACATAGGAAATCCAAATCACTAAAAAACGAAAAGAAACATAACAGAAAGAACACAATATTGTTCTGGCTTCTCAACATAAGCTTTCACTCTGTACAACAAAGTGCTGCTATACAAAACTCATAAACTCTACTTTGACGGTGTAGAATGATGGGGCTTCGACAATGAATTAAACGAAGAGGTTCTTAGAAAATTCATAGAAAAATCTAATGAAAGTTATGCGAAATACAATGGTTCCTTACTAACTACACAATTTATAAATAACAAAATATCTTGTCTATTGTGAAAGTAATAACGTTAAATGAAACTGAGAGCATTTGAATAAATTAAGAGAACAATCAAAACACCTATTAACTACTTTACAAATGTGAACATATATTCCCACTGAAAGGCAACCACATCTTGGAAACAGTCAAACCTCTATTATGATCACTAACTAAACTAAATATGTAACCACTTTGCCTACGAAAATGTTATTTTGATCATTTCAAATCATTTACTGAATGTTCAAAAAGAACATGCTGTACTTTTTGCAGTTGTGAAATAAAAAAACGTCTTAAAAACTTAATAAAATCATTCTTCAGTCCTTCACATCGAAGCTCAGACCTTCTACCAAACGCTCTATCAGGTCCTGCAACAATCGGTTGACTAATTGATTACTAGAGTTTCCGGGCGCGTCAACTGCTAAGATTATTAGTATCGTAAGTGTAGTGCATGTTAACGCTCGGGAGGGGGCGATGATCTTGCTCCTCTGGATGGCAAGATCCGATTCCGACCTACCGTTGGCTAGCGACCAGGTAACTCTCACCATTTTTTTTCTCAATCAGGTATCTCCCACCAGCGGGGCACCGCCCCAGCCAGGACAAGCTCTAAGCTCCCGACCGGTCTCCTGGCATTTGTGGTAGTGTCGTGCATGTAATTGTAGGTGTGTGTAAGGGATGATGATCGGACAAAGAATGGAATGGAAAGGTCACGCGCGATTCATGGCCTCTTTGTTACAATATTGCTACGGTATTCGCCCGCTATTGATAGGAGAAACCACGAAAATCTACCAATCAGAGCAGGTCGTTAGAATTCTCCTGCAGACAGTGACAGAACCCGATCAAGATATCTGGCTAGCGTCGAAAAACCTGCCACCGCCGGGTCTCGAACTTAGAACCTCTCGGTCAGAGGCACTGCAGTGACATTAGTTGACGCCCTGAGCCACCTCTTCCATCTGAAACACTCGGCACCGTTCCAGCTTTGGCACTCGCATCGCCGCGCCGCGCCAGTGCCACCCACGCTGCTGCCCCCTCCACCGCCCCCCCCCCCCCCCCGCATGACGCAAGAGCGCGCCACACGGGGAGTGGCGCGACCACGAACTATCGAGCGGAGGCAATCTGGCCGGGGCGGCCGCGGAGCTGGGACCGTGCACGACGCCGAGTGCAGCGCCCCGCCCCGCCCCCGCCCCCGCCCCCGACCTTTCACCTTCCCCGGTGGAGCTCGTGCTGGGGCACCGGCCCGCACTGTGCATTTAGAAATGTGAGCGCTGTCTGCTATATAAGCGGAAAATAGTCACTCCCCCGAGCAGTGCCGAAGCGGGCGTTGGAACGTGCGGGGGTTGCGTGGCGGTGCCCCACAAGGACCACAGACATGTTCTTCAAGGTTCGTGTTCGCCCATCTCAGATTTCATAACTTTGCAACTACACAATTATACGAAACATTTTAAAATATTGCGGACACGTAATTTTATTTGAAAATTTTAAAATCGCGCAGCTATCGGAAATTATATAAACCTCTTACTTTTTTATAGAGAACGGATTCATGAAAATCAAGATTATTCCAATTCATTTTTTATGAAACCTATAAAAGTATATTCAATCTTTATATATATTTTTTTAAATAGATGAGACATTGCCACAACCGATCATTAATGCCCACCTCATTTAAGATTTTTTCTGGAATTCTTTTTAAGTATAATTTGATTTATTTTGTGATCTGCATCGCCTCTGATAATGTTCTCCAATTGCGGCAGAAGAAAGGCGCAAAACGAAAGGTGCAGCAAGCGTGCTAGATTTGGCATTAAATGTCGAGAAATTCATTGAGATGCTGCACGTTCAGGCTATAAAGCCATGCAACGTGAGGCACGCCTCATCGTGAAATTCTGGAGACCAAGAGCTTTGGGAAACTAGGAACAAGTCTTCATAATGAACAGGGATGCTGTTAATCATGAGCTGCTAACAGTGATTTTGCAAGAGAGGTCAATTAAATGCTGAATTTGATGATTTGTTATATTGAAGAAATGCGAATACAGATGCGTAAATTTTGCTGGGTTTTTCAGAATTTCAAGGTTTCGTGACAAATCAATGGAATATAGTTGATTAATTTAAACAGTCACAGACATTCATCTTCTTTTTCTTCTTCTTCATCAGTGGCAACGTTTTCAGAGATGTAATTTTCTTTGAGAGATTTTCTAGCCATCTTGACTGAAATTTATTATTGAAATTAATATTGAAATTCTCAAAATTAATATTAACATATTTTTTTCTTTAACAAATAGCAGAATATAATTTGTGCATCTGCTCTACAAATTGAGTTAACATCAAAATTATTAAAACTGCTTTCTGCAATTCATTACTGTATGAGTACATTATTCTAGAGAACTTGCCAAGGAGGCCAGTAGGAAAATAAGTTAGGCAGATGGAATAAATGAAATCACAAAAAGGCGGTTTTGTTAAGAATAGGTCCTTGGCAAAAAACTGATATCTCAAAAGTCCTTCTTTCCTCGCCACAACGAATAGCTCGCTCGACTGTCGTTCCAGGCCCTGGCAACGCTGGCCGCTGTGTGCGCAGCGACGGCAGCCCCGCAAGGTGGGCCGGGGACCGAGCAGGGCTTCGGGCAGGGGCCGTCAGGGTTCGGAGGGCCCCGAGGGCCGTTCGGGGGCGGCTTCGGACACGGGGGCGGAGGGGGCGGTTTCGGGCACGGTGGCGGAGGGGGCGGGGCCGCCGACGCCCTGGCCGCCGCGGTCGCCGCCGCCACCGGCGCCGTGGGCTTCGCCGGGCCGCGCGGCGTCGGCGGTGTGCCCCAAGGTCTCCCTCGCGGGCTACCGCTTGCCCGCGCAGCCGCCCCCGCCCGCGTGCCGCACGCCGCGCCGCTCCCGCCCCCGGCCGCCCCTGCTCCACCCGCCCCCGCCTTCGCGCCGCCCATCGCCGCTCCCGTCGCTGCTCCTGTGCCCTCCCATGGCGGAGGGTTTCGCGCGGCGAGGGAGCCTGAAGACCTTGGACCGGTGAGAACAGGACTACAAGCATGCGCGTATCCTTAAAACTTTCTTTACCATTAAAAATATTTCCATCGTTCTGCTCTTGTAAACGCCATAAATGAGCAACTTTTCTTAAGTAATCCCAACTGATAGATAAATATTATCGTCTCTAATGTAAGAACCACCATCGTATCAAATGTTATACGTAGTAATTTTATTTTATCAAATTATAGAAAAACCTTAATGAAATGAAAGTATTTTAAAATAAGAACAGTAGAGATCACGGCAGAAACATTTATTTCTTTAGCTCTTAGTAAAGAATTTTATACAGATATTAGCATGATTTAAATACTTTCCTTCCTAGATTAAAATAAGAAGAAACCTATTTTCTTCTTCTTTTCGATGCTTTTTATAAACAGATATCACGGTTTTAATAATACAAATGTAGAAGAATATTGACGTAATATTAAATATACTATTTTACCCTTCCTATTTCAATCTTCCATATGCATAATAAACACCGCTTACAACTAAATAAAAGCAAGTTTGTTGAATGAAATACGTGTGAATCAATCTCGCCATAGCCGACGCCCTACAACTTCCAATACGCGGTAAACGATGCGACCTCCGGCGCGGCGTTCACGCGCCAGGAGGGCAGCGACGGCAGCAAGGTGACGGGCGCCTACAGCGTCCAGCTGCCCGACGGCCGGGAGCAGATCGTCAAGTACAACGCGGACGGGGACGGCTTCAGGTGAGACAAGCCTCTCTGGAATTCCTTGCCAGAGATATTATTTCTATTACAGAATGTAACAAGGAAAATAATTTATTTAATAATTATAATAATTAAGTATTTTTACGTTATTATTTTTAACAATAATATTATTATCAGAGCTCTGGGATTTGTTCTCCAAAAAGAGCTGAGAAATGCCTTACATATTTATTACAATAAAATAATATTTTAACAAAAATAATTTACCTTAAAAAGAATTATTATAATTGTTATCATTATTATTATTTTAGTATACTAAGCATTTTTAACTTTCATATTTTCAAATTCTTTATAATAGCATCACTTATTTAGGAGAACAAGGAAAAGTAATGATAGAAATATGCAAAATGTGTCCTTATTGTCCCCGTTAATTGATTCAAATAGGTGTATGTATGTTAGGAATTTTACGTAATAATAATTATAATAATAATTTTTTTATGTAGCATTTTCTTAGACAAACATATGTCGTTTTTCGCATTGCCTTTTCCATTTAAAATAATCTTATGAAAACACCAAAGGAATGTCCATTATGATATCCTACTGTCTTGCTATAATACAATTTAACATCTTTATGTGAAATGTATAGTTTAATAATACATTGCTCGATGTCTAGTATCCACCTCTTAAAGAATTTAAAAAAAAATGTTTCTGTCGATTTTTTGTTATATTGAGAAGTCAGTCCTTATGTAATTACTTCAACGAGCAATTTACCTTTTAAACAATGTTAAAAGCATTTGTCCTTTATCTTTACTTCTGCATGGAAGTAGAAATAATGTTACAGATATTTTCCAAACACTCATAATATGACAAATCGCATTGAATTATTTACAGCTTGCACAAACAAACGTTCAATCTTACGAGATTAAAATACATATTAATGTCATTAAGCAGACATTGAGCCAAAGAAAAGGGCATGGTTGAAGTTTGTAAACTCGAAGTGATAGCCAAGGTTTGCAAGGAATCAAGTCCGTTATAAGTATTATCGGCCGTGTGACGTTAACGCTTCATAATATTTTCTGATAAAAAATAGTTCTATAAATAAGAAATATTACCTTTTCTTTGAATACGCCACGCCATGTTCAGAATAGTTCTCTTTCACCCATGATGGAAAGATATAGGTGAGTTAGACCGGCGTACCGATTTTTGCTCGCCCTGCACAGCATCCGTTTACGTCACGAATCACGTGACCACAACACGTGCACGTCCTTTGAAAAACCAGTCCAGACTCTGGCCGCCGTGTTGCATGCCAAGCGAGAAATGTTAAGAAACATTTGGAAAGTGGCATAAGGTCAACATTTGCTACCTAAAAATATCACGATGAAGCTGTAGTTGAAATGAAATATGAATTTTTTAATACTTCATGTATCGGTGTTAACGACGTGTATAAAGTGATAAATTTGGTATCTGGCTGCATTTGAAATTTCTGCTTAATTGTGCCGCAAACTGGTGCCTGAAGCTCATTGGCTGAAGTCGAATACGATGCGTATTACCTCACCCATGTATTTCTAGCATGGTGTGGCCGACATAACAAACCGTATTTCAGAAACGAAATGTGCCTTCTTGTCCCCAGCGCCGAGGTGCAGTACCAGGGAGAGCCGCACTACCCATCGCCAGCGCCTAGCGGCGCGCGCCCTTCGCCCGGCGCGGCGCCCGTCTTCCGATCGGCGTCTTCCGCCCCCGCGCCCGCGGCCTCGACCGGCCCCGCCCCCGCCCCCGGCCCCGGCTCGCCCTTCGGCCCCGCCGGCGGCCCCCACGGCTTCCCAGCACCGCTGCCCGACGGCCCCACCGCCTTCGCCGACGGCCCCTTCGGCCCCGGCGGCGACGGCCCGCCCGGCTTCGCCCCCGACAACGCCATCGCCGGCCCCGCGCCCCGCCGCCCCCAGCGCCCGCACTTCGGCAAGTGAGCGCCGCCGCGTTGGGTGGGCGCGGAGGACGACCTGACGTTTGGACGACTTCGCTGACTGACTTTTAAATTACGCAGCTGAGTACGCACTCGTACAACTTTACTGTCCAGATTTGGCAGGTTCGAGAGTCACCTCCAAATGTTTTTGAATTAAACATTGTGGAGTACAATTAAGAGCTTTGTTAAATTTTCTTTCATAAACCTGCCACACGTCGTTGTATCTGCGAAGGAAATATTTCTTGCTCGATTTTGTCGAAGTTAAAATGAGTCTTACTTCACCGAACACTTTGAAATTCTCATTTTATACTTTACGACTTTCAAGAAAAGTAATTTCAAACAATAAAAATTGAAAGTTTATTCCCCACATTATCGCTGTTCGACGGCCCAATCGGTCGGTCACCACCGATTAATCCGGCTTTGCTACCCTCAATGACTTTGCCTCCCCCGCGTTTCACCTCCCCGCGCCTTCACTGTGGGAAATGAAGGAATGTGAGTTCACAGAAGGCGATGGGAGCAGCAAAGTATTTCCAACAACAAGCCGACTTTTTGATTACTGCTGACATCCACAATACTACACAGTGTGATGATGACTTGGACAGTTTCATCGTCTACATTTGTTGTCTCTCTCAATAGAGAGATAGATCTCTGAGTGTTTTTGAATAAAACATTGTGAAGTACATTTAACGCATTTTTATTTCAAGCCTTTATTACTCTTCCATTAACATAGTAGGTATCTACAAAGTTAATAATATCCACTATCGGTGTTGTCGATGTGTAATGAATATTACAGTCATTTATTTACTTAGCAGATACTCAAATAATATTATGAACGAATGCATTCTTTACTTATTTTATATTTATGTAATACGTGATCACGCAGAACCTGTCTGAAAAGAAAAATATTTCTGAATACTTGATTAAACCAGTTCTCCCCAAAAAGTTTTCTGAAGTGCCATCTTAAATTCTTCATATTCAGAAAATTCTTAAACATTAACGACATATTTTTCAGAATTGCCTTGTGAAGTAAATTAATTCATCAAAAATTACATTTCCTTAATTACCTTACAAATCTTGTATTGAACGCATCGATATTGTTCCTCGAAGAAACCAATAATTATTATTACAGTTCTGATGAGTATTCTGAAAGTGATGACTCTTGTAATTTACATTTCAATTGATGCATGAACTGATGAATGAATTGATGTCTTCAATTGCAACACACATTCATATGTTAATTAGTAGCAGGAGTGAAGAGTTGGGGTGAACATCACTTTACCAGAAAAAACTATTGTATTTTCGTGTACATATATTCCTTATTACACAGAACACATTAATGTTCTCCAAAATAAGTTATAGTATACTAGGAGGAAATTCTGGAATAATAATTTCATTGAAAAATTTGATATTAGCAGTTTGAAGCTAATATTTTTTGTAAACGGTAGAAAATATTGCGCTTCAAAGAAAATTTTTTGCAACGAAGGAGCTAACAAAACCAGAGACCAAGGCGGGATCGAAATGGTAAACCCCCTTTCTTTTTATGGTTATTTTAAAAGGAATAATGTAATGAACTATGTTTCTCATTTCTTTGAAATACCTCTAGCTAAAGCTTTAAATACCCCACGAAAAAAAATTAGAAAATCAACATCTTGAGCAAGATAATGTTTCGGATGTAACAACAATGCACCAAAAATCTTTGTGAATGATGATCAAGCTATTTCTATCCATTGATGTCAAACAGACATGTTGAAACATTTGTTTAACTATATTTTACTGTTAGGTGTTCACAACTGTGATCTTTCGATAATCAGCAGTAAAAAAAATATGAAACTATATTTTTTATGATCGTGGATCTTTCTTTCTCGACTTAGGAAAGGAAGTATGTATCCAGAAAATTTACAAACTCAAATACATATACTCTTTAACAAACCAAAAACAAAAATTGCCCTTTTTACAATAATGAAATCAATATAACAAAATGTCTCTTCTCTAGAGGAAAAAAATAACAAATCAACAAATTCCCATTCACTAATACAATTTTTGAACACTTTGACAATAATAAAAAAGGAGGGAGCATCAAGAACAGTTTGTAAAGTTAAAGTTACATGAACATTCTGAGCACTGTTTATGACATTCGCTTGTCGCTCTCTGTATTCTCCTTTCTTATACAGGGCCTAATGACCGCTATTTACACTAGAGGATACTATAACATGCAACCACTGAACGCACATAATGAAGGCGTGGATAGGGCACTACGAAAATACTGTCAAGGGCCTCCTACGTCTTTGAAAACTGGGCGAACTTCATGATTCTCGCAGTCATGGTAAGTTCATGGCGAAAGATAAGAAGAAAACATATATGAAAGACAATTGTTACCGACCTCTTATCTGGGCCTTGCATCACCCAACGACGAGAAGCTTGCGACGGCCAGCGACCTGGTGTCGCCGAATATCTGTCTCCGCGCAGATCCGGGTTCTTACACGGCGTAGCAGCTTTAGTGTCCGTTTCTCTTCCTCGTTCTCACCACGCTCACCACCACTCCCCAATAGCACAGTTTTTTCCGTCCTTCCTCTCTCGCGTCTCCTAACCTTCTCCTCGTTGTTACCACGCTCCTTACCGGGTCGGTCGGGATGGGCACTACAATTCAAATGTCTCAGAATGTACATAAACACGAGTTTCCAACCTCTTGGTGAGGGCACTACTCGCGCTATTTGAAGGTATCGTTGTTATCTCAACCACAGATAGGCAGCGGTTACAATAAACATAATGAATATGGTAATTTACTTGCTATTCAAGAATTAAGAATTTTTCATCTAAATAATAAATGTTTGTTTTTGTACATTTAAACATTCTAGATGGGCAGGGCAAAACATCCATAACGTGCATGCATATAACAAAAAATGATCATACTCTACAAGTAATATTATATAGTTCTCAATGTACTATTGAAATAGAGTAATTGTCCCACAGCAGATACAAGTAACCAAGTATCAATTTCAAACTCTATCATTTCGTTTTACATCCTTCAACCTTGCATATATTAAGGTAATGACTTCACAAAAACGTAGGTATACATAATAAAGCTAACTGGGAAACAGAATTCCAAATAAGACATGAAAAGAAGATATCGGCGGAATTGAAAACAAAATGGAATGAAAGCATTTCCCTGAATAATTTAGGCCACATTATAAGGTATACTCCGAAGCACATTAGAGCAAGATTTCTCAACCTGTGGTACACGTTTACCGGCTGGTATGTGTGTATACGGTAAGCAAGTAGGGAGTATGTCAAAGAAATCTAAAGAAAGAAATGAAAGAAGATACTTTAAATTTGACTGAAATGTGCGGATAAAAATAAATTGTTTACATCGTTGTAATTCTTCGTTATTTCCTCCCTCTTGTCATTATTAAAAATATGAATTCAAAAGAAATCCTTTTTCAATTTACTTCGAATTATATAGAAGAACATTTTAAGGTGAAAATAATATTTTCTCTAATTTAAAAATGCCCTAATAATTTATCCAGATAATATGTAAACCACGAAATTTAAAGAAATTTCTTATTGGGGGTACATTATAGTTGTAGTCATGGATGAAGTGCTTACAAACTTCAAATTCTCCGATTAATTGATTTATTACTGATTCCGGGTGCGTCAAGTGCTAAGATAATTACTCACTGAAGTGTAGTGCATGATTTTCCTCGGGAGCTGGCGGTTATGTTCCTCTGCTGGACATTGGAATCCAACGCAGAACTACACTTCGTCTAGCGGGGATTTCCCAACAAGACATCTTGCACTAACGGGGTCCCTCCCCTGCGGGGACAAGTTATAATTAGTCCGTGAATAATCTCCCGTTAATCTCCTGTATATGTAAGTGCAGATTGTAAGGGGTGAGGATACAACAATGAAGGGGAAGGAGAGATCGCGCCGGGGTCCGTTTGTCAGTGTACAGCTCCGGCATTCGCCTGGTGTTCATCGGAAAAAATACAGATCAGAGCTGCCGGCTGTTAAAATTCTACTGCAAACAGCAGCTGAATAATTTGTTCGAGAACCTCTGCATTAGATGGTGATAAGTAGGGGGCAGATTTAAATGAAATGTCATTTTTTCACTTTAGAACAATGTCATTTAGTATAGAAATTCATTTTGTGTTGTGACGAAACGAAATGACCCATTTTTTTATGCGTCTTTCTTTGCATTTGTTCATCAATTTCGAGTAATAAGTCATTGTTTACCTTTTTACGTCATTTTTATTAACATTTTCGCTGATTTCATCGATTTCAATATTTTAATGGAACTTGCTTCAAACCATATTTACGAGGTTCAAGAAATGCTCACAACAGAATTCCTGAGTAGCCTATTCGATTTCTTCGCTCGTATATTGTAATGGCAGACGTTGTGGGTACTATGTAATCTAAGGTTCCTGTGACGCTTATCGGCGCCATTGTCAGATCGGCCAATTTAACGCTAAATACAGAAAGAGACTTTCTTTTAAAGAAGTCCAAACCAAACGTTTGTAAGCTGAGTTCACTTGAACAAAAGTAAGAAGCTTCAATTTCATCAGTAACATATCCAACAGCTTGAGTTATCACCTGAAGTATTTTGATAATATTTTTTAACGTAATTTTTCTTTATTTTTAGGGCATTTTTAAAGCATTTTAAGATAATTTTATTGATAATTTTTAACAATGTTTTAGGTCATCAAAGTCCGCCTCCTAGTAATAAGTCTCTCAAAATCCGTGGCTTGTCATGTGACCGATAAGAGTTTGCCGGTTGTACATCTGGAGAACGCTTAATGCTACTCCCTTCCGCTGGTATCGTAACCATTACTCACTGAACTGGTTCGCCCAACCAGCGCCGCTTCCGCCGTTACGGAACACGGCTACCTCCGCAGCGCGGCAGCACCGTGAGGCGATGCTGCGATAACAGCCGTAATTGTTTACAAGGACGAGTTCTCAAGGAGTTACTAGACCTAATTCTTCTCCGAGAGCTCTAATTTGCTTCCGCTCTCTTGGACGAGCGTTTCCATTCCTACGCAAACACAATACAGAAAACATTATTGTGTAATCATGACTGCAATGGACAAGAGTATGAGTACTTTTTCTTGGAGAACAAAGAAGCGCTTGTATCGAATTTTCTTTAAAATATGGTCGGTAATTTTCAGTAAAAAAAGTCGGCGCAACGTTTGTGTTATTATATAAAATACTAATTCATTGGTATTGTTTTCTGGTATTGATATTTAATCAGTTACGGTCAATAACGCATCTTCAAAACGAGTCGTGCTACAACAGCACATGCTGGCTCGCATTATTGGGTAATATTGTAATATTCGTATTAAAATTTATGCTTCACTAACACTTTAGTCATCACTTGATAAAGTCTACACCAATTCAAAATAAGCACCAGTGGTGCACATCAGAAATTGCCTGGAACAATAGTCATTACCTACTTCTACAGAGGAAACACGCATTAATAAATCTAAACAGGGAGAGTAAAACATATTCTCAGACGTGCAATGATAATTTTACCCAAACTTGCTTTGATAAAACATCGTAGTGAATTTCCAGTTTTTGAATAACTTCACCGTAATCATTAACATTCATATACACATAATCTTATCAAGAAGAAGCAGCAGTAAAACATTTACTATCTACTGGGAAAACAACCTTTAAATGAAAATAATTTAAAAACCCCATAATACATACCACGAAAACAAGTAAAACTTTTCCAATAAAAACGTTAACGATGAATAGTAATGACTACAGTCCGGAAGTCTGGCAAAATGCCTTCTATCATTGTTACGATTTTATGACTTTTAACAATAGTAATCTTATAATTGTACTTCTGGAGTGCATTTAGTAGATTTTTATTTTGCCTTTTGTGTCTGTTTTAGCTTCTGATGCTTATTTCTGGCATTTTGCCTTATTTGTGCCTTTTTCTTTATTATTTTCTCTTCCGCCCTCCTGGCATCGATATCTATCAAGCTGGAAGCATACCTGCAAGCCTCGACAACGTGCTGGCACGGTCGTGTATATTTTTTCTGTAGACGTGGAAGCTCCAGTGTCAAGTTGTGTTCAAATCTAAAAAGGAAAGAAATAATTTTGCAGGAAATACCAGAAATTGAAAAGAATACCAGCAAAGATTTTTCATATATTTTGCTGATGCTGACAGATTTGTTCATTGACAAGAAATCTCAACCTATGTTCGTGTGTGGCCTCTGATCCCTTTTGAGGACAGAGCTGCCTGTGTATGGCATTCCCTTCTCAGTTCCTTCTTGTGCTCTCTTCTCTTCTGGCGATTACACAAGTACGAAAAACAAAATTTATAATTCCGTTTCCATTTATAGCTTTCCAAGATTCATAAGGGAGTCCACAATAGTATTTAGTAGCACCAGCGTCGCAAGTAGAATAAATTATTAGTCGTTAAACCGCAAGGTCATATGTAATCACGATTATAGAGAATGTTATTGAGAAAATGTATTTTCTTTCTACACGAGTGCTAATGTAAATTTTAGAATTAACATTAAAATGTGCTCATTTTAATTATTAATTTATTTACATTAAATAGTTTTAAGTATAAAGCGAGTAAAATAAATTCATAGTCGTTAAACCGGATGCTCATATCCAATCAAGATTACAGAGAATCTTGTTGACAAAACGAAGTTTCCTTCTACATGAGTGCTAATGTAAATTTCAGAATCATTTTAATTATAAATTTATTTACAATAATTCGTTTTAAGTGGTCAGTTTTCAACATTTCCTATTCCACTTTTTGGCCAGAATAAATGCTTTTTTTGCTTGTCCATTTTAGTCAAAATAAATAACCTTTTGTCTGCCTGTTTTAGGTAAAATAAATACTTGAATTTTCGGGGTCTAGTAATTACTGAAACTTCACCTCACTGTTTTCTGCTTTTCACTAACATGACCGTTGCCTTACATTCACTCGAGATCATGTCACTATATTAAAATGAACAAATTATTAGTACTATTAATAATAATATTAAAATATTAAAGGTTAATAAAGAATGTTCTTAACTGATTTAACAGCTCATGGAATTGATTGTTGCCACCAGCTGTGCATTTACATAGTTAATAATGCACTTAACCTTCTATCTTGTAGAGTTGTGAACATGTAATCACATATTTTATAACTTTCTCATTCACCTCACGATGCGTTACGCTCGATTTGCAATATATCCGAAGTAGCCATTCCCTTCTGACAGTTTACATGAAGGGTGTTCGAAAGTTTGGTTGGTATTTCTGTTAATGGTGTCTGAGATACACCGATAACGAAAAGCGAAACAAAAACTCACTCACCCATGTTGATACAATCACGAACTCCAAGCGAAATTGGCCGGGGTCGCATGCCAACTCCTCTCATCCGATATTGCTGTGGAATTCAGAAGTTGATTTCGTAGGATACCCCAGCAACCTGTGATGAAAACAATAAAAATCAATGCACGTCGATGATACGATCCCATTCTCTGTGGGTTGGTGGAGAGGAAATATGATTTACGGTCGTTGACCCTCTCCTTCTGTTCTGAAACTCATGATGTAATACATCTTGATGCTCCGAACACTGAACTGAAGAAATATCTCTGCACAGGAGTGAACGCAGAAACCGTGTCGAATTGACGCGACCTGGTCAAGCCATTCGTGCGAAATGGGCAATAGTATCCGGGTCAGTTTTTGGCAAAATTGGTGAAAGAACGTTGCTCGCAACACATTCAGCTTTGCTGTTTTTCTCTAGCGTGGCGAAGTGTTACGTGATAAAGTATAACAATTGTAACTCAGCTTCTGGGTCAATGACCCTCATCATATTGATCAGTTACCTTCATCTTTTGACTAAATGCTGAGATAGCCCCTTGTTTTGCTCTTGAACATCAGCGTAGTTTCACGTTGTGCACGTTTTGATGAGCTTCATTTGTGTTTGTTGTGGTAGCATCAGAATTGAGTGTGTGGGTTACCTTTTTGTAGCAAAACTATTGAGCGAAATCGGTAGTTAGTTTATAGATTTTCTATTATTACGGAGCGTGAATTTCGTGATTAAAAATGCTAACCACGGGTTGTTGTTACATTTATTTATAATTCCATTCTATTTAGTAAAACAATTGGGTAGGAATTCTGGAGCTCAAGGAAAAGTGAGGAAATTTTAATTCTTCTCCGTATGGCATACATAGTTTTTGCTGTGTTATGCCAAAAATAAATCAAATAAAATTAAATCAGATAATCGTATAATGATACACTGTCTTCTACTCCTTTGTGATAAATCAAAGTACTAAAAGACTGATAGAAATACTTTTTTATATACACTGAGGTGACAAAAGTCATGGGATACCTGTGAATATCGTGACGGACCTTCTTTTGCCAGACGAAGTGCAGCAACTCGACGTAGCATGGACTCTACAAGTCGTTGAAAATCCCGTGTTGAAACACGAGTATTAAGGCATGATGCCTTTACAACCGTCCGTACTTGTGAAAGTGTTGCCGGAGCAGAATTTTGTGCACGATCTGACCTCTCGATTATGTTTCATAAATGTTCGATGTGATTCGTATCAGATGATCTCCATAGCCAAATATTTTGCTACAATTGTCCAGAATGTTCTTCAAACGAATCGCGGTATAATTGTGGCCCGGTGATATGGCGCATTGTCATCCATAAAATATCTATCGTTGCTCGAGAATATATACTCCATGAATGGCTGAAAATGGATACCAAGTAGGTGAACATAACCATTTACAGTCAATGATAGGTTCAGTTGGAACTGACGACCCAGTCTATTCCATGTAAAAACATCCCGCACCATTATGAAGCCACTACCAGCTTGCACAGTGCCATGTTACAACTAGTGCCCATAACTTTGCGGGGACTATATCGCACTCAATACCCTACCAACAGCACTTACCGACAAAAAACGGGACCACAAAAACCAAGCCACGATTTTTCAGTCAGCTAGGGTCTAATTGATATGGTCACGAGCCCAGGAGAGGCGCCGCAGACGATGTCGAACTGTTAGTAAAGGCACTCGAGTCAGTCTTATGTTTTTTATATATTTTTTTTGTTATTTAAGGTCGTATCAACATCTAGGTCATTAGCGACCACTATTGCTGTAATGGTATGGTAACTACGAGGATGACACGATATGATGATGATGATGATGATAGGGGTGAAAGGACGAACTCAATACAACCAAGCCCGAGGCGGGACTCGAAGCCGCGATCCTTCGGTCCGAGATCGCTACGGCACTACTGCCTTAGCAATGTCGGCCATCCGGAACGGCAGTCGTCTGTTGCTATAGCCCATTAAAGCCAAATTTCTTCACACTATCCTAACGGTACGTTGGTCGTACGTCTCACATTGATTATCGAGGTTATTTCACGCAGTGCTGCGTGTCTATTAACACTGACAAATCTACGAAAATTCCGCTTCTCTCGGTCATTAAGTGAAGTCCGTCAGTCACTGCATTGTCCGTGGTGAGGAGTTACGCCTGCAATTAAATATTCTCGGCACATTCTTGACACTCGGGAGGTGGCCGTGAAATCCCCCCTCTGGAGGGCCAGATCCGTTGCCGGCCTACGTCAGATTTCGCGGGTTTTCCCCAATGTAGTATCTCCTCTAGCGAGGAACCGCCCCAGAAGGTCAATGCTCTAAGCTCCCTTCTGGTCTCCCAACAAGTGTGATACGTAGTGCATGTGAGTGTAAGTACGTATGTAAGTGAGGGGTGAGGTTAGAACAGCGAAGAGAAAAGAAATAATCTGCAAGGTCAGTGGCTCCGGCATTCGCCTGGTGTTGATCTGAGAAACCACGGACAACTGTCGATGAGGCACCCGGCCGCTAGAATTCTCCTCCAGAGAACGGCTGAATTCGACCTCGCTGTCTAGCCAGAGTCAAAAATCCTGGCACGGATCATGAACCCAGTCAGAGGCACTGGAGTGACATCAGTTGATACCCTGAGACACATTTGCCAGCTTAATGTTACGATAATGGTTACCAGATTTTTATAAAGTCCATAAAAACTCAACTGCAAGAACAAATCAATATTAGTATCTATTCAAACGTTATGTAATGTATCAACGCAAGACATGCATAGCCTACCACATACATTTTAAAATTACATCAAAAATCATAATTTAAATTTAATAGTTGCAATTGCTAAGCATTTTAAGATTATAAAGAGAATTGGTTGGAGTCTAATATGGTTTTGAATAACAGTCAATTCTAACTTACCTGTAAAAGTCACCTCTATCAAATCTGGTTTCGCTGTAATGTGAATTACCTCAATATTTTTTCCAACTGTTCATAGTAATTTATTTTCTAGAGCTTTTACCGAGCAGACGGTTACCCTTTATGTCCAAATGGGACATACCCACAGACTTGCAGGCTCCTCTGATATGGAATCAGCAGAGGAGGTCCTCCGTGACAACACATACATGAGAGACAAGCAGCAAACAACCATGAATACATAATTTTCTCTTTACTTCGTAGCGAGAAATTAAAAATAATTTCACAGATATTTCAAGAAATAATATCAATTTATATCATTACGTAGTACGTTGCCAATGGTAATTCATGAATTTGGCAAGTCATTTTACTGTCATGTACTCACTTTTATCGTGCAATTTTGTTTTTTAACAAAAGCAGTTTTCTCTTGGGTACATTTGAGAATGCTAACAGAGAATTACAGCATTTTTATTAAAAAGCAAATTTATTGCATTGATATACGATAATGTTTTATTTCTTATTGAGCAGTGTGTGTGCAACAATTTGGAAAATCATTTTGTGTAATTTTGTTGCTCCAGATCAGTACATTTAATAGGTCAGTTCATTACTTAATACTAATTTTTATCTTTATATACAATATATATCGCATTTAATTTCTGTGTTTCGCCGAAATGGAAAATATTATCCCTACATCCATACTCGTCTGTAGCCAGTGAAAATTGCAGTTCTTTAAGGCAATTTGAGAGATAAACAACATGAGGGAACCTACGAACCGGACCATCTGTATAAAAGATCATGAAGTGGTAGAAGAGCACTCGAGACATTGAAAGATGAGGAAGTGATAGAAGTGGTCAAGGAGGGAGCTGCTATCGAAGGCGGAAGTGGTGATAATTGTTGAGACTCATGAAGCATCGACGTTGTTCAGCCACACGAGACGAAAGTGAGAGTAGTCGAAGTAGTGTGCGATGACGTAGATGGTGTGGAGTGAACGATGAAGTAGATGCAGAATAACTAATAGAACAAGTGATGTGAAAGGCGTATGTAATACTGAAAAAAAGATGGCGAGGACGGAGTGAGCGAGAGTCGTGAGGTTGTGATGGCGATATACTGACTACCGGATTACACGTTTCCAGAGACGAAATTATTCCATCGTTTTTGTTTGTTTGTTTGGACGAGTTCCATGAGTTCTATAATTGCTAGATGTAATGTGGAAATTTGGTACTACCCAGGAGAAACGTGCGACTAGTAGCTTTTGTCGTTGTGTGATTCAGAAGATAACAAACCATTTTGTTGACAGTGATAGTGTCTGCCGTTACAAAAGGCCAGTGATGATTTCCTTAAAAAGACGCCTATTTGTGAAGACGACCGATAATTTAAACAAATTTGTTAGACAATTTTAATTGTTTGTTTAATTTAAAAGGGCTTGTGATTCCTTTATTTGCGTTTATTTTGGTATTTCTCTTGAATTTCCTTTTAATAATATTTTATGATTTGGACTAACACAGGGATTTCCATACTTTTTCTTTCATTAATTCTCTTTAACGCTTAGCGAATACTTCCCTTGTGCGTCCGGTGATGGAATACAGCTCCGCGTGTTGGGACCCGTATAGGGCTGGGCAGATAAACTTGTTAGACCGTATTCAAAATAGAGCAATAAAACTTGTTAGAAAAAACATTGATCAAACTCAGATGTGGGAACTCTTAGGCGAACGTCGAAAGATTAGAGTCGCTAAACTAGTAAACCTTCTCAAAGCGTACACTGGATGTAAAGCGTTAAATGACATTCGAACTAGGATAGGGCACCCTCAATATTTCGGAAGAGGAGATCATCCATACAAAATCAAATATAGGAATCAAAAAACCGACGTAGGTAAATACTCTTTTGCCAACCGGACAATAACTGACTGGACCAATTTACCTGCTGCAGTACTGGCGACTTTTCCCTCCAGTGTGCGTTGCTTCCTGAAACGTCTAGAGAATTGCGTGTGATGCCAAATAACTGTATATGTTAAGTCTTCTTAAACATTCTCCTTAGTTTTACTTTGTTAGTTTTTACTTAGTTGTACTTTCCATATTATATGCATTCCTACATATGTAACATGTAATATCTCTGTATCTTTACTATGTGCTGTAAAACTCTGCCACCGAGCGAAAGCTCATTAGCAGAAAAAATAAATATTATTATTATTATTATTATTATTATTATTATTATTATTATTAAAAGACTAATTGGCTCCATCAAGGATTCCATCGAAAGAGTAACGTGGTGAATACAGGGCAATCGAAGAAAGACGAATGAACAACAACAAAGAAAAGGAGAAGTGAAAATTACGACTGAAGGTAAAGTGAGAACATGGTGAAGGCGAAAAACTGTACAATTCTTTGATTTTGCGCTGTACCGAAAATGAAGTGAGTCAGCTGGCTAACTGACGAAGCGGAACGAATTCACAGCCGATTATTAAATTTAAGGTACGGATGAAGAAATGGGTCGTCCTCTAGACCTCTCTCCATGTTCGGCGAAGATCACGCAATGGAAAGTGGTCTTTCCGCATTGAAGAGAACAGTCGTTGTGTAAATCGCGAAGTTATTTCAGTTTGCATCTGTGATGTTCTCTAAGCAACTGGAGGTGATCAACTATGGAGGCTTGGTACAAAAGTATTTTTCGATCATGACTATGAAGAGACATGATGTCGTGTACGTATAAAGTGAATTATTTTATTCAAATTGGAATTAAAAAATAAATTCTGATACGATGGATAGTCCAATCACATTAATCGGTATCACATTCCCAGTTTGTCCTTTTTGTGAAACCATCGACTAAAATTGCCCTGAAACGAACTCAGTTGCAATTGATTGATTCATTCACTCATTGATTGTTTCCAAGTAGGTCAACTACTATGACCATTAATCCGGTTAGAGTAGTGAATGTTATGTCCTGGAAGATAGTGGTGTTCCTCTCGTGCTGGGTGGTTGAGATCAGGCGCCTACGTACACGTCGCTTTATGAGGAGAGGATTAAGAGTCCCCCTCCCTCCGGGTATGTGCCCCGGCGGCGCATCTCCCCAGCTGTAAGATCCTGAATGGTCCACCGACATGAGTAGTAGTGAAGTGTAAGAGTGAGTAAGAGGAGAAGATAGGACAAGGAAGAAGATAAATACATCGTGCGCGCTCCGTGTCCCGTTTGTTAAGGAACTATTCCGGCATTCGGCTGGTATTGATGACATAAAACACAGCACCTCACTGTTATGAGCAGCCGACCCCTACAATTTTACTTCAGTCAGAGGCTGAATTTCACTAACTATCTCTCAAAATCCGCTACCGTCGGGATGCGAACCCTAGATTTTTCCCGGTTAGAGTCGCTGCAGGGACAACAGCTCTGATCTAATGCAGCCGGTAATAGTAATATATGGGTATTTGGGGGAAAAAGGGGCAATGGTGTTGCTGTTCTAAACCCTTACTATACTATTTAAGCCGATACATCAGATTTCGAAGAAATATTTGTACTTACACGCATTGTTATTGGTATCCTTATTCCTTGGCAATGCAGCTCGTTGCAAGCGGCGCGTGAAAACTCGCTCTCTTCACTTTCATATTACAACCTGCCGATCTCTCATCGACGTGTCGCAACATTGTGAGGCATTTAAATGAACGATCCGCACACCGAATAATGGATCGCCAAAATCGAGTGATTGTTCTCACGATTACGTCCGAGCGGCGGGGCACGGCGCGGCGCGGCGCGGCGCTGCGCCGCGCCGCGACGTCTGCAGGGCAGGGCGTCTTCGCTTTCCCGCATCCTCGTGGGAGGTACGAGGGAGGGGACGGCAAGCGTGGACTAGCGGTGTGGTCGGGCGGGGATAGGTGGAGGATTGCGTGGGCCGGAGGATGTGGGTGGGGCGGGCGGGGGACGGGAGTAGGCGGTGGAAGTGCAGGTGGGCGAACGTGGGCGTGGGCGGGCAGGCGGGGACAAACGGGGGTCGGGGACAGGTGGTGGACGGCGGGAGTGGACGGATTTGGGTAAAGCGGGCAAGGTAGCGGATGGGAATAGGCGGAGCAAACGGGATGAGTTGTGGCCGGTGGGGTGGGTGGCGGCGGGCGGGGGCGTGCGTGGCCGGGAGGGGCGGGTGAGAGCAGGCAGGGGCGGGCGAAAGTGTGCGGGGGGGATAGTGCGAGGGGGGCGGAGGGGGCAGTCGGCGGTTGTGGAAGGCGGGGACGGGCGGGGTCGGGTAGGGGGCGGGTGTGCGGGCGGGCTTAGGCCAGCGGGGGCGTGAGGCGGTGGGAAGGGGCGTTGGCGGACAGGCCTGGAAGAGATGGGTGGTGGAGGTGGCGGGCGACCTGTAACGGGGGCGAGCAGGGGGAGGGGTGTATAGCACAGCGGGCGCATTCCTCCAGGCGGCGGCGTTGCGCCAGCGCGGTCCCGTTTCGAGCGCTCTCGGATGTGCCCAGATGGCGGCGATACACTTCGACCTCACTCGACCCGCCGCGCCGCCGCCGCCATCACTGCCGCCCACGCTGTCTGCCCCATCGTTTCTGCAGCCCGAGAATTTCCACTCATTCAGTCGCCCACTGCCGAAAACGCAAGGTGGATGATTAACGTAAAATTAAACTGTGCCCATTTTTCGTCTCCTCGCTGAATAGGTCTGTGCTTAGGGCCCGCGGGCTGGTGTCCCTAGTTTTTCCTCAAATGTGTGTTTGTATTTGTACAAGTATTGTATGTCTCGTAAGGGCAATCGGCACCTTTAGTTCCCGAGCTCGGTGACCGACTGGGAACCTGCGATGTTTCGAATTTGCTTAAACTTCGTGACTTCATGTAGATAACGAATTTGGATAGCGACGTCGGTTTCGTGGTCGTCTCTTTTCAGAAGAACCATTCCAGCATTCGCCTGGATGACCGAGAGAAATCACGAAAATACCGGTGAGGATGGTTGGCATGGTGATTGAACCAGGGCCTCCCAAAAGCGAAGTATGGGAGTTACTCCGTAAGCCAATTCGCTGGGTCATATATGTATATTAATTCATAAATTCTAAAAAATAATCATAAACTATTTCATTAACGATACTAAATAATGAATTACTTAGAGATTTTAAGAAAACTGTACATGTAGTTCCGAAACAAATGACGGGCAAAAATTTCGAGAACGCACCCCTGTAGAAAATTTGTCTCTGTTCATACGTCGCGAACCTTGCCCCGTCAATTTCGTTTACCTGCAACAGACTCCAATTGCAGCGCCAGCATCATTGACTCATTTCCCACCGCCCACATCATCCTGTTCCTACACCTAGCGAGTGTCGTCCTGAAGTCACTGGCCTGTCATCGGCGTTATCTACCATCACGTCACCGCCTGCCTTCCCACCGACCCTGAAGCTCTCGTCTTGCCCCGCTCCAATCTTTAACTCGACTACCATCGTCCGGGACTCTGCTTATCCCTGGTCGCGCCGTATTTGTCTTCGTCGTTTTTCCCCCTCCGCACCACGGCCAACGTCCTGGACGCCCTCATCATTCTTCCTGCAGACACCGCTCACACGACCGTGTCCCTCTGACGTCACACGCGCTAACAATCCACCCCGATCTCTGAACTTTCTATTTTCAGAACATTATTTTAATTTATTACGAACTCTGATCTTCTAGTAATTATCAACAGGGTGGTTAATTATAAAGAGATATAAAATTATTTCAACGATTCTTACAACAACCAAATTAAATCAAATAACATGCTATGTTAACTCATGAATTCCAATAAAAATTATGTTAAATAAACTCTTACTAGTACGTTTAATTTTGGAAAGGGTCTGAGTGATAAGACTGTTGAACTTCGTATCTCAAAAATGTAACAATTATTGCTTTTCATATTTTTTCGAACTCTTCTCATATTACAATGGGCGTCACCCGGACAGCCTAGCAAATAGCTTAGAGCTTGTCTTGACTGAGGCGAATCGCGCCAGCTAGCGACGAAAGATCTCCACCCCCTCCAGCGATGAACAGGCACTACACTTACGGGATCAGTTACCTTAGCAGTTGAAGGTCCCGGAATAATCATTAATCAATCAATAAAAAAAAAGATATCCAAGTTCCAGGCTGCCAACGTTCTAGTCGCTGGCAACTTGTGGCATGCTTTTCCGTGACCATGAAATGCCTCCTCAGCTTTTGCTAAGTAAGGTGATCCATTATCTCAGCACTCTCCTTGCACTTCGTCCTCATCATCGGTCCCCTTCATCCCCTCCACTCATTCCCACACCGACTGTGCATGCGTCGCTCGGCCCGCGCCGGCACCTTTAGCGCTGTCGACCCTTGTGCCGTCCACGGGACGTGATGACACGTCCCATTGTGCACAGATATTTCCAACCTCCCAAGGACGCCCGGCACAATCTCCGAAGACGTTTCCGCTTGGCCGAATGAGTGCGCTCTTCGTTCCAGATAGGTCAGTCCGGGCGACCTCTCAGCATTTGGAGAAATAAAGTTCACAGCTCCTTTCTAGTCGGATGTGTTGTAATAATGTGCACAATTGTCGGGAATGCGTATTTTATTGAAAGAAACAATGGTTTAATACCTGTAAATAAATTTCGATTTTGAAATTCAAAAAGATACGAACATTTAGCAAACGCTTCGTCTGTAGATACAGAGATGTCTGCAGTTCTATGAGTGTGGAAACTTAGGCAATAAATACTCTACTAGAATACAATTGCAGAAAATCTATATTCCGTATGTAGGTTAGAGATTGTCAGTAATAATATAAATGATACTTAAAAGAGAAAAAAGATAATATTTACTTAAATCAATTATTACATAGGTAGATTTCCTAAAGTTGACTCTGAGCAAGTGCTCGCTGGCAAACATGATTTCAATTAAAATTACAATTACAATTAGAATTTTAACAGTTACAAAAATATTACATAACTACAACAACCGTTTTTACACAATTAGAATTAGAAGTTGAGCATTCAATGTATTTTGCTATAATTGAAAAATCAATTCAATAGCTCAATCATCTAAAAAGGTTAAATTATTCTAGCCGAACACTGCAAATACAACGCACAAAAGGAAGAGCTGTAAAAAAATTACAGTAGAAATGTGCTACATATGCCAACCACATAAATATTGAAAATTGCCAACGATAAAAAATATTCCTTTTGTCGTTAAGAACTTTTCGCCAAGAGATTTATATATTGTAGAAAAATAATATCTATTCATAGCGCACATTGTTAAACATGTTTCAAAAAATGTAATTGAAATGATATAATATTTTGCATGTTTTGTACATGGGTGTTGTAGTGGACAATACCAGGAAATTCTTGTATCTATCCTAACCACAAAACCTAATGCATTACTTAATACATGCATCACAAATTATAATCATTTAATTTCTTTGCATAAAACATGTTTCAGATGATTGCTGGGCATTGTGTTTATGAGCATTCGTTAATATTTCAGTTACAATTTAATCCACTAATCATCAAACTTAAAAAACGCTTTTTCGCGCAGCACCATGATGCAATGATCATGCGTCGACGACAGTGCACCTACTTTTGGTAAATCGATTGCAACAAAACTTCGTAATGAACAAATGACACCAGATACGCATGCATTCTATTAATTTTAAGTTATTACTAAATTTATTTTTTCTATTGGTATAAATCGCTTAATAAGAGCAAGAGAAAACACACACAGCGCCTAGTACGTTTTTCATTTGAAGAAAAATTGACCAAATTAGGTTGAGTACAAAATTCAAACTTATTTCGAAACCAAGAACTCGTAGAAATTAAATAGTAATTAAATGAGATCTGAAGTGTCGAACACAGTGTGGACAATCAAATACTCATTAAACGTTTGAAGAAAATGAGGGATATTCTCTCCCGCCTAATATTTTTCACAAATATTAATTTTATAATTCATAAGTATTAATTTTAACTGCACACGAGACTTTCAAGCAAATTATTTAAGGCTAATCATTAAAACCAGTAAAATCGTATTGCAGCATGAGCTAGTGTAACCTAAGACATTTTACAAAATCTGTAATATGACACCTTCGACCAAAATATTTTGAATTTCTCCTCCAAATATTCGTCTCTGCACCCGCCTCGGACTATGACGCTGAATGAAGAACGCAGCTACATATCTTAAATTATTAACGAAAGTGGAAAATCGCCTAAAATCATTTTTTAAATTGCTGCAATATAATAATTTGAACTAGATAGAAAGCAGTAAAAGCCAGTACATTCCAATAGTACAGGTAAAAAACGTTTTCTCGAGATAGAGCAATCATCTCGTCCAATTCGCCACTAATACAATCGCTTTCGTTTACCACCCATGAATACACAGAGCGTACTTAATAGAACCGCAAACTGGTCGGGTCTTCCAAGATCCTGCTGCCCTCCACCTGCAAAGGCGTGGCGCCGAAACGGTTGCGAGGCGCCTCGCTTCGCGGGAACAGGTGCCGCGGGAATCGTTTGCAGCCTGGCAGAGGATCTTCAGTGGGAGGGTGGTGGCAGCGGCAGAGGCAGCGGCGGTGGCGTCAAATGGCCGTGGACGAGGGACCACGAGCTGCGAACGGTTGAGGGGCGAGGAGCGTGAAGAATGAGCGAGAGACAAGGAAGCGAGAAATGAGAAACGAGAGACAAGGGACGAATGGTGAGAGACAATGGGCGATGAGTGAGGGGTGAGAGCGTGTGGCAATGATCGATGGTTGATATGAGTGGATAAGGAGTGAGGCAATGGCTGACGGGTAAGGGATGTTGGCAGCCTGGTGAAGAACGATGTGTGGCTGGGCGAGGGGCAATGAGGGGGAGAACAGAGAAATTAGTTGGCTGGCAAGGAGCGGGTAGATGGGTGGGTATGGGCGGGCGGGCTGGCGATGGGTGTGGGGCGATGGCTGGGTGGGCGAAGGCAGACAAAATGTGTGGCCGGTGGGCGGGCCAAGAGGAATTTTTGGCTGCCGTGAGGCGGACGTGCATGTGAGGGGCGTTTCTCGATGAGGAGCGGGGGTTGGCCGCGGAGAGGCGAAGGGCGGCTGGTGGGCAGGCCAGGAGGAATTATTTGACCGCAAACCGCACCATGGGTCGGGCGTGAGGGGGATGGGCGTTTGGCGACGGGCAGGCGGGCGGCTGAGGAGGAACTATTTGGCCGCCGTGGATCGGGCGTAAGGGTGAGGAGGCTTTTGGCGATGGAGGGGGGTAACGGAGATGCGAAGGGCGCCCGGTGGATGGGCCACGAAGATCATTTGGCGGTCGTGCGGGCGCGCGGGCGAGGGGCTTTTGGGCGATGGGCGGGTGGGCGGCCGAGAGGCGAAGGGCGGCCGGCGGGCGGGCAAGGAGGAATCATTCGGCCGCCGTGGGGCTGGGGGCGATGGGCGGGCGGGAGCTTCTCAGCCTTCGCGCGGCGGGCGTGGTGCTTCTCGGCGCTTGTGGCCTCTTAGCGGTGAGAGGGCGCGCGCCTCGCCTCGCCTCGCCTGCCTGCGCGGCGCCGATGCTGCAACTGCATCCATTCTTGACCTTCGGCTTCGCGCGCCTCGCGGTCGCCCGCCCCGGATACCGCTCCCCCCCCCCCTCCCTCACGATCGCCAGCACTTGTGACAATGGAGAGTTTCTGCACAGCACCAAACAAGGAGAGGTGGCTCACGGTACCAACTGGTGTCACTACAGTGCTTCCGACCGGGAGGGCCTAGGTTCGATAACCGACGGTGGCAGGATATTCGACACTAGCTAGATAGCTAGATCGAATTCAGATTCTGTCTGCAGGAGAATTGTAGTGGTCGGCTGTTCTGATGGTAGTTTTACGTGGTTCTCCGATCAAGACCAAGCGAATGCCGGGGCAGTACTCTAACGAACGGGCCACGGACCGCGCGAAATCTTTCCTTCCTCTACCTTGTCCTATCCTCATCCTTTAGTTACATACACTTACACTTAAAAGCACGACTCTACCATACATGTCTAGAGACCGGTCGGAAGCTTAGAGCTTGTCCCGGCTGGGACGGAGCCCCGCTGGTGGGAGATACCTGGTTGAGGAAAACCCTTTAACCATAGGTAGGTCGGCGCCTGAACTCACTATTCAGTAGAGGACGATGATCACCACCTCCTGAGGAAAAACCATGCACGAAACTTACGGGACAAATGACCTTAGCAGTTGACACACCCGGAATCATTAAAAATCAATCATAATTAGGACAATGAAGAGTTTCAGCAGAGCACAAATCGTATTCGTTATATTTATTCGGGAACTCCAACGTTACGTTAACAGTAGCGTGCGTAAAGAGGGGCCCCAGAAAATGTTCACTCTCGTAACCTGACGTAATAAAACATTTTATTCCCTTAAATGCATTCAAACCCAGACTTTTTCCTTTTTAAACATGACAATTTGGAAAATCGACATTTGGCATTTGGGAAGATGTTCTGAAAATTACCTGATAACCGTTGAAAATTGTATTTATTAATTGTATCGTTTTAGTTACAATTTGATTATTATTGCAGAATATTTTATTAATAAACTAGTAAGTAGACATAATTATATTAAACGTTTAATAACATGATTATATTAAAATTTAATTTTAAATATGTGGTTGCCCCTTTCTGGTTTCAGGCTGCTCGCGCTTATGCTTGTTATTTATATCGATTGTATCGTGTTGTTCAAAATGCAAGTCACGTGAGCAGGAAAAATACGACTTGTTTGTAACTATATATTCCCGTGATGCACCATTATGTTGTTTGGCAACTCTAGTAGAGTAATTGTGAAACGAGAGGATGTAGCTGTGGGTGGAAAAGTGCGTTAACGGAACTCTACCGCCACACTTTCGAACTAATTCCATTTTTAAACGGAACATTGTGCAAAAAATATGTTTAGTATTCACTCAACACAAGTCACTTGTTACAGTAGACACGTATAACTCGCTAAATGCAACCGTCCCCCACTCATTCCTCTCGCTGCTCTATTATCTCCCAACTGCAACTCGTTTCCTTCTTCCACATTACGCATCACGTCGTTAATCATTGATGTTTGTCCTTCACTCGCTCGTCCACCTTCTACCATCTTCTTGTGTTCTTTCTAGTCACTCTTCCTTCTTCACTCTTACTTCACCATCTGTATACAATTCTATTTCAATCCTTTACCCTTCTCTACTAATTCTCACCACTAAAATACGGGGTGCACTTTTTTTCCACTTTTCATTTTAAATCGTCTTATCCTTTACTATGTAAATCGTTTTATGCGTCAGTTTTATGCTTTTAATTGACAAAGTTTCTTTAAGAATATTCTTCGTTTAGTCGATTTCCTTCCCTTGACTTCATGCAGTACACTGTTATTACTTACAACATTATTAATTATCCAACATTTTATGTAACTCCTACTGGAGTAGCTAACCCTCTTTATCATTAACGTTGACCAAGGAAACTTGTTAACGAGGAAATAAAACCAATGCTTTTCTAATCCAGTGGAATTTGATCGAACAAAAAATGTCCAATGTCATAAAGCCCAAAGTAACAAAGATCAATTGGTTGATCAAAGATCAATCAATGGTTATTGAATTACTAACTTTCAATGGCAGTAATCCAAGTGCAGATTAATTGATTCAGGCAGATTATGGAATAGGAATAGTGAGAAAAGTTTAAGGGAAAAATTATAGACTAACAAATTAATAGATTCACACCAGAACAAGAAAAATATCGCTTTGATTTACCACAGAACGGACGATAGATGAGATAATCGGTGAATGGAAAGACCACAAAAATTGGGGTAGTCTTAAAGACGATCTCATAAACCAAACTCAAAATTGTAAACATTACACGAGTTATCACAAGTAAAAATATGCGAAAACTACAAATCAATATTTCCATTTTTATCATATCATATTAAAGCAAACGTCCGAGAAATCTGGTGACCAACCAGAAAAATAGAACAAAATAATATTATTTCTTGGACCATTGACACTTTTATGGATTTGAAGTTTTATTTTTGAACATTTTCAGTTTTGCTCGTTTGTTACCTTTGACACCATTCACATGAGAGCCACTTCATCAGCAGTATTTCACCGCAAACGTTTGAAAACCATCGGGTGCGAACAAATTCCTCATAGCTGAATGACACCACATCTTTATCATTTCCCTTGTCTCCAAAAATGTAACGCAACTATATTACTAGGTAACGGGTGTTCAGGTAACTACATGTTCTTATAGGTATAATCTATCTACAATTAATAATATTTTTAAATGCATTCTGAATTTAGAAAACATTGTAGTTGAATTATAACTACTTGCATTTTGCATATTTTTACATATTTTGGTACAATTACATAGTTTACCTGCCACTACATATATCTTACATTTTATTATAATTGTACATCGATAACGAACATTTTACGTGTTTGCAATATGTTACTGAATCATCTTTCTTTCAAAGCAATGTAATGTCACAGCTCTTCTATGACAATACCTTCGCCATGAACTGTCAAAAGTATACCTCCCATCTGCTCCTAGGAAACTGTTTTCGGAGTCACGAATTAGCAGGGATTTGTGAAGCAGAAGTAATTTCAACTGCGAGCTTCATCATGATTGAATATTCTTTACTCATATTTCATACTCGATCGAAAACTAATAATGTTTGTATATCATTATCTTATCGCGTTGTTCAATTTGGGGAGAGTCCATTTACACCTCCCCCTCCGGAACCCATCACTGGCTACACCGTACTACTATTCACTTGGGCACCGGCTCCACGTAAGCAACGTGTATACTTCGAACGTATTTTATATTTCGAAAAAATCTGTTATGTGTGTTGAAGATCAGGGTACAATTACTTCTATGCAAGTAGAACTCTCTTTCTGCCGTTCCCAATCGATCTGATCGGCGACCTTCTGTGTTCAGAAAATGCTTGTTGCACCATTTTTTAATAATATAATGAATTTCTATTTTATATATTTGTGTTTTATCTTACTACTTTGGAAAAATAAATACATGTATGCACATATTTTGCCTTTGTTATTACAATAAATACTGCTCCTTACTAATGCGTACACGCTCCTCTAACATAACATTACATAATCAGCACTCCCTCATCCAACGGCCAGCCAGCTCCGCAATTTGCACAACGAACTTCATTATCATTCTCAACACCAGCATTCTTGTTCGATCAATGACATCATATGTCACCGATGTAAAACATCCCCCGTACCGTCATCTTCCTTATACCACCCCAGTTATAATAGCAGTCTCGGCTATGTCGCCACCTTCATCATATTCTCCATCACTCTCACTGCTGCCGCTCCCGCCCCCGACGGCCCCGCCGCCCCCGCCGCGGCCCTACTGCAACCACCTCCGCCTCCGCCTCCGCCCCCGCCCCCGCCCCCGCCGCCTCCGGATGCCGGAGCGGCGTCTCCAAAGGCCGAGCCGGAGCCGGGAGGCGGAGAAGCGCCGATATAAGGCAGGCGTCCCCGATCAGGCGGACAGTACGCCTTCGTCACGGCTACGGCAACCAACAGCACCGCGCCACTGCCGACATGCTATCCGTCAAGGTAACATAACGTGCAGGGGAGGGTTCGAAATGTGATCTTCAGACGGGCTGCAGATCCTGGTTCCGAATTGGAAGTCAAAGTCGAAAGTCGCAGTTGAACAAATTGGAAGTCAATCATGTTCAAACGTGTTCAATTGATTTAGTTTCACTGTTGTATAATATTTAATGGATTTAATTTCATTAGATTAAGAACCTGAAAACATTGTTTAATAGTATAAAGTTCATTAACCTTTGGAAGTCAATCATGTTCAAACGTGTTCAATTGGTTTAGTTTCACTGTTGTATAATATTTAATGGATTTAATTTCATTAGATTAAGAACCTGAAAACATTGGTTTACTAGTATAAAGTTCATTAACCTTTGGAAAGATTATTTGTTTCTTTACTTCACTATATTCGTGCATAATTTTTTTTAAATTCGGATTTAATATCATTTGGATCGACCCTGATTCATTTTATTGTTTATTACACAATGCTTAAAAATGCTAACTTCTTTGAAAATAAACACTCTACCTCTTATTTGATGATAATTTATTATTGTATAGAAATTTGGTACATGTTTTCGTGGAATTAAGAATTCTCCGAAAAATAATATCTCCAATTAACTTTTTTCAAAATCTACATTTTTAATTGGAAGGGAGCATATTAAACTTTTTACGTAATATTTCGTTATTTATTTTGATTTTCTTCCTGCTCAAAGACATTTTGTGTCTAATACTTGTTTAAAATTATTTACTAAAATTTCATTATTTTTCTTAAGTTTCTAAATAATAATACGTTTAATAAAGACATGTTCTTTTCATGAATATTTTTAACTCTATTTAAAGATTTAAGGACAATTTTCCAAAATATTTTGACAGCAAAATAATGTGTCAGGTTTTCAGTATTTCATTTTTTTACATCTAAAATTTAATTCGCTCTTACATACTTCATAATTTAGGGAAGTTTATTACTCTTCATAATTATTGTGTCTCTTTTATTCGTACCTCTTTGATATTTAAGTCATCCTTTGGGATATGAAAATCATTTTCAATGCCAATGTAATAGAAAATCATTTTGTAAAACTATATGTTTATACAACTAACGTGGATTAGGTCAAATACGATAAAACATTTCCTTGAATTTTGAGAAAAGATTATGTAAATGGAAAATCATGTGGACCAACGTTTATTCCCGCCACTGTCTTATTTTCGCTAATAAGATTTGAAGGTTTTGGTTTCATTCACATCCAACTAGATTTTTTTTCAAATTTGTAAATATTGTATCCATAATTATTAGTAAAAACTAAGGAACCCCTTATCCTAGAGAGCAGGAAAGTAATAACAATAACTTTAAAGAAACATGAAATAATGCAATCTCAAGCAATTGGCACTTTGAATTAGTTGCAAAAATACAAATTTTAATGTAACGTATATTTTAAGTGTATTATCAACTATTATTTGCAGATTAGTGCATTGTAGTTATTGATAGAGAAAATTACTGCTAAGTTCATGATGCATTGAAAACTTACATTCGCTAAGGACGCATTACAGTAATCTAATCGGAAAGGAAAAACGTTACCTACCCGATTCATTCAGTATTCACTGAATTACTTGACAGTTGGTAGTCTGGGCACCAGTTAAGTAATTATGATCACCTTCTTTCAAAACAGATATATTCATAAACTTCTGCACTTCTGTTTATGTCCAACAATTTGATCTCAAATGCCCTCGGAAGAAAACGTGTTCTCATTCATAGCGCAAACCAATTCATGTGAAGAACACGGATTTCTCGCCGACCATTCTTTGTGCACAAAGGAGACAAAACGGTGCAACGTTACGTATTGCATAGTGAATACAGCGAACAGGTGCACCAGAGACGCCTTGTGGCCAATGAGCGAACCACTTTCTCTCGCAGGCTGCTACAGTGGCGCTCTTCGCGGCGTTGCTGACAACTGACTTCGCAACAGCGGACATCGGCATTGCCCTCCGCGGTGGCGGCGGAGGCGGCTATGGAGGCGGATTCGGAGGTGGCGCGGGCGGGCCAGTAAGTCTGGACCGTTTCGAGGAGCGGTCTCTTTTGGAAATATAGGGGTGCACATGGGGTAGTAGGACCATTGCTCGGGAAACGTTTGAAAGGGACCTCGTTGCTTTAAGTAATAAAACATTTTATATCCTTAAATATGATCAATATCTGAATTTCCTCTTTTTAACTTAACAATAAAAGAAATTGATATATTTTGGGAAGTTGTTCAGCAAACCATCAGGGAATTATCTAAATGGTTTAACACAAAATTAATTAATGTTTATCTTATTTTTTACAGTAAGTCAAGAACCAGATACACATTATTTCCAAAAGCTCAAGCCTTTTCTAATGTATAAAACCAATTGTATTTATAGACAGAGTCATTAGAATAATAATTTCATTTTCCTTGCAGTATGTTATATTTATTCACAAAAAAATATGTATGTGTAAAAAAGTACATTGGGAAGGGGGGCCCAGAAATGTAGTTGACTCTCGTTACAAACTGCGCAGGCCTCTAGTAGTAGATACTAAAAATGAAAGTATATTTTATTGTAGACTGCAATATCCAAAAGCGTAGAAGAGTTAGTAGTTACCGAGTTCATTGTTTCTATTATTTGTTTTGAAACATGTGTTAAAACTATTTTCGATAAATCATTTACTAGTAGATATGTCAATATCATATACCTAAAGCTTTAAACAAAAATTGTAGGGGCATCGTTTGTTTCTAAAATATCCTTTTTAAAACGAAAGTTCAAATACGAAGAATTTTAAAATATGTTTATGAACGTTTATTGGTAATTGTTTTAAACTATATTACTCGTCTTAGTTATTGATATTATTCTACTTAAAATACGCATAGCACAAATTCTGCTGTAAATATGCATCACAAGTCTTTAAAATGTTCTGTATATTTTACTAATTTTTGTAAAGATAAAAGTGCAATTTCCAATAACGACAATTTTTTAAATTTTTGTTAAACCATGAAATTGATTATATTTGCATACATTTTATCAAAGAATGTAATATTTTAGTAGATACTATTTTGTAACGAATAAACAGTTTATGATGAACATTCTTAGATACTACCGGTCTATGCTTCTTAAGTGAGATCTTTCCTTCGATTAGATAATCACTTTACGATATAAAACACAACGTTGGCCTCTGCATAGCGTTGCGTGTCCACTAGAGATGAATTTATTTGGTTCAGAGATGAAACACACCCACGATAACTTCATTCAAAGCAGATTCAGCTGAATTACGTAATATTTCTTATATCTTTGTCAATGACATCCCACGACTCTGTTTTGCACCTTTAGAAACAATTCTTTCGGAAAATATTAAATACCTACAACAAAGAACAAAAACTCTCATTTTCCTCACGCGACCATTTTGATATATGTTTTATGTTATTGAAGCACATATTATTTTTTTTTCTAAATGCGGTGAACGCTTTATATTCTCTGTTTGTTTTTAACATTCAGACTCCGCTTCTTTTTAACGTTGTTAACTAATTATATTTTGTTAAAGAGAATATGTATCAATAACACTATTTACTGCCTCTGGCTGAAGGCATGTAACCGCAGAAAATGCATCACTTTTCCGAGGCAGTGAATAACACGACGGATGCGTTCGAATAACAGGATAGTCGTTTCTTGCTCAATACTGGATGCTAGCTGCGAGCCACAGGGCACTCCTGACTAATCGCAGAAAGACGCTTGTGCAAGAGTTGAGCTAACCGATAGGCAAGCAGGAGTTCCAGGCAATGTGCCATTCACAGTATTGTCTATTCGAAGATAATGTAGTATGTCACGCGACAATCGCGAATATCATCCTGCTATCAGAGCTCCCTTTTCGCCTTTACTTGTGAATGTACTTTCGCCTCAATTAAACAATCGTGCTTTGAAACACGCGTTTTTTACATACACATTATACGAGGTAAATATATAAATATTTCACTGAAATTAATGTTTCTTTTGTGTATCATTTACGATTCAAACAGCATAATTAAATTTACATTTAGGAACATAGTGTTATTTTAATTAATTTATTTATCTATTACACCTTTCGTATTGGATTTTTTCGAAATAACAACATTTATTTAAATAAGTAAATAGTTACCTACATAACAATTTTTTCCCGTCATTTATTATCTTAATGCAAAGTAAGTCAAATTATCAAAAAATCGAGAGTAAAATAATATATCTTCAAAATATAGATTTACCATTATTTAACCTATAAAAGCACTTGCTTGTACCCGCTCGTATATATGTTGAAGCAATGTACCAGTTTTTATTAAATGAGGCAAATGAAACCTACCCGCATGGTTATGCGCAATAACCGCCAGTATATTTCAGCAGTCGGTGGGAAATAAGTTTGCTCGACAAAACCGCACGTCTTTGTCTTGAAGCAAACCTTTCGTATTGTAATGAGCCTTTCTCTGGCATATGTTTTGCACGCGCGTGCAACTACACTAATTGCATGTTACGGCACGGTCACTCGAGTCAATACTCTACGAATGAAACACAGGATTGCATGAGAACTGTACTTCTCTCATAGAATATAGCGGAGTCTTAATGAGGGAGTTAGTTACTGCACAGAGCACATCACAACTCATATATACTGAAATACATGTGGATGATCACACAGGTTAAACTCGGTACCTTGTTATTCTCTCGAGAATAAGGTCAACGACGATTGACTTTAAGAAATGCTGTGATTATGCCATGCGTATGAAAGATTTTTTTGGATAGATTTTTAAGACAAGAAGCGAACGGGAAAATTGACTTTCACATAGATGTACATACATTCATATAAATCAAAGATATATGACAACATGAAGAAATACAAATTTCAATGACAACTATTATACTGCTAACAATGCATTTAGGCGATTCACAGACATTTTCTAGTACTTTCCATTACTCATTCTCATGTCAGCCCTCCTATTTCGTTTTCTCAGCACTAGCAGCATTCGACCAACGTTCTCAACTCCGTATTGCGTGGAAAATATGTGGTCGTGGTCAAGTGCTACAGAAAATAAAGAGACCCGCCTTAATAAATACATTTCTCTATAATATGGGATCTCTATTCATGGGATGGAGAAAAAGAGGGGTCATGAAAAAGAGATAGGAGGGCGTAGCTTCTGCAACTTATTTCAATGGTCGACAGTTGCCGAGCTGAGTCATAATTACCAACGTTTCGATCGTCTAATTGCAACCTTATTAATCCCATTAGCTCCGAAGAAGGTCGCAGAACTACAACCGAATCAATCCTATACATGCCTAGAACGCGGTCCAAACAAAAACTCGGCGTCAACAAGTTTTCAAGTGTTCTACCACAGTGGACTGACGGGTGGTTTAGTGAGGGTGGTGACGGGTAGTGTAGTGAGGTTCGGTATGGTGTTGTGTGTGGTATGATGTGTGGTGCGGTGTGACGTGGGCTGGCGTAAAGTGGGGTGAGGTGGTATGGGGTGGGGCGGCAGGACGTAGTGTAGCTTGGTGTGGCGGTGTGTGTGTGTGTGTGTGTGTGTGTGATGAGGTTGATTGGTGTGGTATGGTGTTGAATAGTGTAGGGTGGGGTGGGGTAAGCAGGCTTGATGTGGTGTGATGTAATGAAATTTAGTGTGATGTAGTGTTGAATGTTGTAGGGTGGGGTGAGGTGGGATGAATTGATGCGAGGTAGTGGGGTGAGGTGGGGTGGGGTTGGGTGAAGAGGGGTGTCATGGCGTGGCGAGATATGGTGTGGTGTAATGAAGTTGGGTGTGGGGTGGTGTTCAATGCGATGGGGTGGGGTGGGTAGAGGTGAGGTAGTGTGGTGTGATATGGCGTGGGGTGAGGTGTGGTGGGGTGGAGAGGCGTGGCATGGCGTGGCGAGATGTGGTGTGGTGTATTGACGTTTAGTGTGGTGTGGTGTTGTATGGTGTGGGTAGTGTGGTGGTGGAGTGTTGTGATGTGATGTGGGATAACGTGAGGGGATCGGGGTGGCACGGCGTGGCGTGGCGTAGCTTGGCGTGGGGTGTAGAGCTCGCAGCCTGAGCGTGGCGTGTGTTGCAGCCTCAGCCGTACAGCTTCCAGTACGCGGTGCAGGACCCGCCGTCGGGCAACGACTTCGGCCAGCACGAGAGCGGCGACGGGTCGGGCAGTGTGCGTGGCGAGTACCGGGTGCTGCTCCCGGACGGCCGCAAGCAGGTGGTGACCTACACGGCCAGCGACGCGCAGGTGGGTATGGACAAGGCACGGAGTAAAGAGCCGGGATATTATAGACAGAAGTCAGGAGAAAGTTATATCTGCCCCTCGGATTGTTATAGGTGTATGTTATTTTACCAACACGTTCAACATATCTGACACACAAGTTACTGTTACTCGCTCTTGGGAGTGACCATTATCTTGATACGAGAGGTAGATTTCTCTACTAACGTCAATAGGTTTTTCCATTATGTTACTTTATCAAATAAAATCATTAAATTTGAAGCAAACGTTACATGCCTTTCAATTGCTAATGAGTTTCTTTATACGTAGTTTTGAATATATTTACAATATTAATGAAATAACAAATTTCTAAAGTATTTTCAATTCTGGATTCTTGAAACTGGAGCAGATTTCTCTGCATAGTACGAGTGTACTGCATAGTACATGAGAATATAATTTGAAATATTGTTCTAAAAATTATCATCTCTTAGCGTACCAAACTTTCAAGTCTTACAAAACGGAATGTGTAGTTAGATTTAATGATCGCAAATGTTTGAATATAATTTTCTTACTTCCGAAAAAAACTTAGACTAGTGTTTCAATATTCTAAGAATAATTAATAGAAAGCACATGATGTCCACAAAGCCATATGAGGATGTTCTATACCTTATTGCATTAAGAAGGTGCTCTAAAGTATTAATTTAATTTATGTCACTCACAAGGCGACACGAGGCGCGGCCTTTTATCCTCAATAATGAACAATACTTACAGATTATCTCTGATAAATTGCTGTGTTTCTTGTAAATATGACAATAGTTATTCTTTGATGTTCAGATTCTAATCACTAATCCAATCAAATCTTCAGTTCACTAATCTGTCATGAGGCATTCTTTAATTGATGCTCTTAATTCATAATAACTTGTTCAGTAAAGCTGAACAATAAAGAAAAACTGTTTATCATGTTTACAAGAAACCACGCAATTTATCAAAGATAATCCATACATATTGTTCATTAGTTCAGATTCAATAATTGACATTAATAACTTTCATTAATATTTGAAGTTTGAATCCGTACTTGTTGATGTCACTATGTAATTGCCTTAAAATAAGAGTAAACTTCCTACTTTTATAAAATCGTTACAGGAAACTATTAAGAGATTGAAGCCTAAATAATTAATTAAATTTAAATCAATGTTTTTGTATATGTTTTCATCGTCATCGAAAATGTTTTTTAAGGTCGCAATAGCTAGGTCATTGGCGACCACTATAGATAATAACGACATGGGTAACAGTATGCTGTGATATGGTCATGGTCAAGGGTGAAAGGACAAACACAAATACAACCATGCCCGAGCCGGGACTCGAACCCGCTATTCTTCAGTCAGAGATCGCTTTGGCACTACTGCCAAATAATATAAATGATTAACTTGTTATAATGAAACTGGACGGATTAATTTTTGCAGGGAAGTGTTTTATTAAAAGTGGAAAATGGGAGCATACATTTGGATGGTGAAGAGATGATTATTTAAATTGATGAAAATTCGGCAATAAGAATGATAATGGAATCCTTTCCCCCCTACGTCACATACTATGTTTTTTTTTCTTTTTTTTTCTTTTTTTCTTTTTTTTCTTTTTTCTTTTTTTCTTTTTTTCTTTTTTTCCTTTTTTTCTTTTTTTTTCTTTTTTTTCTTTTTCTTTTTGACTGAATAAATCTTAAAATTTAAAATCTAAATTCAAGTGAAAAGTAATGGGTATCTGGAGAAATTGACTTGTGTTGATGCTGTTTTCAAGGTTGCAGAAAATAGAAGCCAAACCTTATGTTGACGCGTCGATGTTGTGGTGAAATTTGGTTTGACTGCACGCAGGGCTACAACGCGGACGTGCAGTACGAGGGGACGCCGCGCTTCCCCTCGGGCGGCTTCGGCGCGGGTGGCGGCTACGGCGGCGGCGCGGGTGGCGGGCGCAGGCCGTCGGGCGGCTTCGGTGCGGGTAGCCACCCCGGCTACCGCAAGTAGTCGCGCCTTCCACCGCCACCTCCCCCGCCACGCCCCCCCAACCCGCTCGCCCAGGGCCCCCAAGCTGTGAATGTGTGTGACTCAGTGGGAAGAAAAGGATAATTGTGTTGTATGGTTTATTTTAAATAAATTATGAATGGGAAATCACTCCTCTATGTAGTTGTTTTTCTTTTTTCTCCTACGACGCTTTCTCCTCCATTTTATTCTCCCACTGCTCTTCCTCCCTCTCTTCGTCTTCTTTTCTCCCTTCGTCTTCTTGTTCTCCCCCACCTTTCTCTTTCTCTTTTTCTCCTCCTCTTCCATCTTTGCTTCTCTTTTTCATCTTCATCCTTTCCTATCCTTCTTCTTCTCTTTGTTCCTCCTCTTGTCCTATTCCCTCTTCCTCTTCCTTTATTCTTTCTTTTTCTTCTCCTTTCCTCTTCTTATTCCCCTTTCTGTTCTTTTTCTCCTTCTGTCTCAACAAACCATCCTCAATAATAAAGGTCAATTCATTCATGTCTTCCACTACTCTTTGGTACGTATCAATTATTCGCTTTGTTGAGAAAGGTCCTTGAGGAATGTCGTAGAATGGCGTCCGAAACCTTGGCCCCTGTGTCTAGGATGCGGCGTCTCCCGGTCAAGCAAGTAGTTAGAGATCACTGTTTGTTTAATTTTACATTCAATTGTCTAATCCGAAATGTTCATATTTAAGAATGATCCTGACAGTTTTTCTTCCCTCTATTTATACAAGTGACTTGGATATTGTTTTTAATTTTCCTGATGCATGTGCTTCATATTGTCTTAAAGAGATGTGAATGAACACATTATGTATTAGCTAGAGGTTGTAATAAATCAAACATTATTTTTACGTATTGCGACTTGCTCGAACTTAAGTGTCACATATTATAAATGATTTACTTGTTATAATGAAACTGTGACCGATGGATGTTTGTAGGGAACTGTTTTGAATTATTATTTATTGAATTATTATTGAATTATCATTAATTATAAGTGGAAAGTGAAAGTGTACCTTTGGATGGTGAAGGAATTAATACTTAAATAGAAGAAAATTCAGCAATAATAATTAAAATTGAAGTAAAAGAGTAATGCCAAATGAGTATCTGGAGAAATTGACGTGTGTCAACGCAGTTTTCAAGGTTGCACAAAATAGAACCAAAGAGTTTGTTTTAGATAATAGAAAAACGTTTTTTAAGTCGGAATCCACTGTCAACGTGGGGTATTTTAGCTAGTGAAAAAATAACGGTATTCAGGGCAAGGAGTTCTCGCATGTGCAACTGAGCTAACAAAAAAATATTTATTTTCGAGGCATTCACACCAGTGATACATTATACAACTGAAATTTGGAAAAACGCTTTTGCATGTATTACTTTCAAATAGGTTGAAAAGTGTTAATTATTGCGTAGGCATTCGGTCTTTTTAACGATCCAGAATTAATCAATTTTTGAATCCTAAAAAACCCTACACGAAATTCACCACTATTAAATTATCACAAAAAAACATTCAAAACATTCATACCAAGCTGCAAATGGAGAAAACTTTATCTTTACACGAAGATCAAGACTTCGTAATAACTGAAGAACTGGCACCTCTTCAGAGTTTGCTATTCCTCTCGAACCCGCGAAGTGTGACGTAGTTACAACTACGTCATAACATTTATTTGAAACACTGCTTGATATTGTCAGTGAAATGAAACTTGACTGACCAAAACTGAAAAGTGTTACCGCCGAAGTTTTGAAATGTCATTCAGATCCAATGTCCATGCATAGCGTTATTGGCTCTGCAGTAAAATTTTGAATTAGGATCACATGATGAGCTTAGTTCTCCATCTGTCAACTTTATAAGAACTCATGGACTTAATCATTGTAAATTTCAGAGATTTTTGTAGCAGAGATAGAAAATTAACATTTTACTTATCATTTTCAGGTGCACTTGATTAGCCATGGAAATCTACATCCTATTTCAAAAAATTCCATTAATGAATATCTCTGCAACTGGGACGTAATCCTAAAAAATGATTCTAACTATACGATCTAGAAAAAGAAAAGCCATGAAAATGGTGCTTAAGATGGTTTGTGTTAGACGAGTATAATAATTTACATCAATGGAGAGTCTGATTTCGTTAAACACATCATTACATCAAAATAAAAAAATGGAGAGGAATGGACATTATTTTTAATGACAGTATTGTTCATTTTTAATAATTTATAATGCTCAATACATTCAATTTTAATTTTCGGTTTTTATTTGTTGAAGATAATATCGTAAACGTATTTTCGTGTCTCACAAATAAGGGAGTGTGAAGGAAAATAATATTAGTTCATTATATTGGTTTTGTGGTGAGTTGTCGTTTGCATTTAAAATGAAATAATTATAGAAGTTGACATTACCAACAATATTATTAATTTCAAAAGTAGCTTTCGATAGCTTAGCCATCATCATCAGTTTTCTAAATCAAGAATATAAACAAATTAAAACATGAATCAAAACAAAAACATCAGGATCAATAAATTGCTAATAATTTAAAAAAATAAAAATAGAAGTAACATTTTAAGACACGACAGAAAGAAAACGGGATGTGTTAAATCATTTAATAATACAATAATTTTGTATACGTGCAAGAAATTTAATGAAACGAATTAAATATGTTAAATTCTTTGTAACAGAAAAACATGAAATGTAAGTTGAGCCATTTCTTACCTGATGTATGGAAGCCACAAAGCTACTACGCGGGTTCGGGCGGGCCAAGGATTGTAAGTAGCTAGATGTGAAGTGGAGGAGGGAAGTCAATATTAAAATTCTTGATGAAAAAAATGGCACCATCGTTTTTGATTAAATTTTGTTATTGGATAGAGTAAAGGACGTTTAAGAGAATAGTGTAAGTCACATGTTTGATAAAAATTCTGATTTTTGGAAAATTATAAAAGTTGAACTATTTTGGAAGCTTCCCACAACTATAATATTGAAAATAGAGATTATTTTCTTATTTGAATCTGTTTCTTAAAGATAGATTTTGAAATAAGGTCATGTCAAATTTTTTGAAAATTTGAATAGTTTTAGCCAAATGTAGCGTAAAATGGGGTGAGAAAGTACGTGCTATGTTTTAGCATCACTAGTTTTTGTTGTTTTTTTTGTAAAGGTTCCAAAATAAGGTAAGCAAGGGTATTTGTCTGGTGTTTGTGTTATAGTATAGAATGTGGTGCACATTATCAGTTTCGGGTTGTGTATTTTGCGGCGTAGTAACGAGTTCTGTGCTATTGCCGTTTGACTTGAGCAATGTGTCGTACAGTGTTCAGTTCTTCCAGAAAATAAGATTTTGTCAAGGTCAGAATTAGTAATCTGTGTATAATGTAGTGGAAGGCGGCATGTTTATGTTGAATAGCATGTTGTGCAGAGTTGTGGGCGACAGTGTTTACATCGATTTTCAGAAAGTATTGAAAATATGTTTTCTTCGAGATATGCTGATATTCAGGTCTAGAAAATGGGTTGATTTGTCTTCATTCTGGAGTTCTGGGATGAATTGTATAGTAGGATGTATGTTGTTGAGGAATTAAATAAACAGGTAATTTTGTCTAGACGGCCCAGCGTACCGGCCCAGAGAACAAGGATGTCGTCTACGTAGTGGTGTCAATATATAATATTATTGATAGTTGATGATTTGAAAGGAAGATAGTCTGTTCGAGAAAGTCCATAAATAGAACTGCAAGAAGAGGAGAAGAGGTGAGCCCATATGAATTCCTGAAGTTTGTAAAATTTGTTGTCAAAAGTGAAGTAATTTTGGTCCATGCATATGTTGAAGAGATTTTGGGGTTTATTACGAACGGGTATGGTACATGACGATTTGTCCAGTACTACTAAATACCGTATTCAGCTCTATTGAAATATATTATTTGTCGGCAATGACAACTCCTATCATTATTTCATTAGTTTATTGTAGTTATTATAGTAGATAATCATACTTTATAAGGGATCATCAGAGAAAATTACTTCTGAACGTTATCCAATAAGGTGAGTAGACCTATAATTATTAGCATTGCCTAAGGTTAGTTGAGGCCAGGTGTGTTTGTTGTTATCTAGCGCATCTTAAGATGGAGTGCAAGTTAAGACAGAAAATTTGGTTTTAAGAAAGAAGAGCAATTTTCCTTCATTTTTCTGTTTTTCTTAACTTATTAGATATTTGTCTACATTACAGAATTGTCGTGATTCGAATCGAACTATTTTATTGCAAAAGTTTCTTTCCTTCTAATGCAGATACAAAATTATTCAAGTTCGTTCTCAAAGACATCGCACAAGTGCATTTAAATGAAAATAAGAGAGTAGCTACAGGAAATAGTAAGGGAGACAAAATCTTCAGTGTCGAGGCACAAAATAAATACTCTTCGGAAGAAAAACAGTGAAGAAAATCGGATGTTTAAAAGATTTAAAAAAGGAGAATAAATGGAGTTCTAATTTCGTAAAGGTTGCGTTATTAATATGTCCAAGTGATAAAAATAAAGGAAGAAAACAAAGCGGCGAACATTTCCAGTGATTTGGCTTGGATATGTGCTGGTGTTGCGGCATAGCGCTGCACTTCCAACCTGTATTATCATTTGTCAATCCTTCAATGCCTCCTTGTCTAACAATGTCCTCCTTCAATGCCTCCGCCTGGGTGGCGAAGGAGGTTGGGGCTTTGAGCCCTAGTACATGCTACACATACGCTGTAGGTCAGAATCTTGAGTGAGACATGTCATAGGGTCTGAGCGCTGCGAGAAGTCACGTGATAAGAACAAAACCGTGTATATTCTCCGGTTTAATTATAATAACCTCTGACGTTTGATCAACTGGGACGTAGATATCGGATCTAGAGCTTCAATATCAATAATTATATACTAAAGAAACTTGCGATTGGATAACCGCGTCCAGCTGATCAAAGTCAGAAGCCACTATAATTAAATTAGAGTATAGCCACGAGTATGTGCACTAAGCAGGGACGTCGCATGACGGGAAGTGGCGAGACGTGGCGAGATGTGGTATAGCGAGAATTGAAAGTCAGGTTTTCTTTTTTTTTCCTTCTCGTCTTACAACGTTTACTTAGTGAACAGAAAGTGTGGTAAAACATAGGCGGAAATGAGCAATTTTTCGACAGAAAAAACGATCTGATACCAAAAAATTGATGTCAGTCCATCTGTGGTTACCGGTAACACCTAAACCGTCCAGATGATTCTCTCCAAAATTGGTATTCCCCAATCAGTTTAAATGAAGTCATTCGATTTTGATACTGATATTTTGATTTTCGACTGTACCTGACATAAACTGTCAACAATATTTTCAAAATTTTCTCCAGAATAGTTCAATTTTTTATTACACTTTGTCCTCGAATAGTATTATGCACACTTATAAGAATGACGCAGGTTCGTTAAAATCTGAATATTATGAATACATTCTCATAAAGCAATAGCTGTTCTACACCATCAAAACGACATACTTCATACGAAGAAGAAAGAGTGCCACTTTATTTTTTCAGAGGAAGCAGAGAGAAAACTGAGAGAATAGAAATAAGAGGGAAGCTGATTTTGTAGCGAGTAACCAAAATTTCGAATTCTAAAGATTGTTGTTGGATGTGCTATTTAAAACAATGTAAGTTTAAAATGCGAACTATGATGTGACGAACCAAGAAATTCAACATTAGCAAAGAAAAGTTTACAAAATTGAATTTTGGAATGATGATGGTATCCAATTATGCGTTAAGGAACACTTAATTATGCATCTACTTGTAATTGTGTACGAGTCCAAGTTCGTAGTAAGAACATAACAGAATCTAATCTAGAGCTTACTCTGATTTGAGTAAGCGTCACAGAACCTAGTTTTTTTCTCTTATTTCAGATACAGTGTTGAATACATTAGGATAATTCAAGAAATTATGAGAGAAAAATATTAAATTTCATTATGTTTTTTCTGTTTTGTGTGTCCTTGGTGCTGGAAACCCGTAAGTAATTTTCATAAGTCATTTTCTTTCATTAACATTTCATATAAATTTATTTTTGATTTTTGGTTTTTGTCCTTCTATTCTTCAATGGTCTTACATTGTTCTTGTATTATTAGAGACACACTGAAGATAGGAAAAGTGTTCTCAAAAGGGTAATTATGTTTAAATAAACATGAAAACATTGAATTGCTGCAGTATGATTATTTCTTAATTAATATAATGGAGTATCACAAGATATTTGACCGGGAGAGGTGGCTCAGTGCATCCACTGACGTCACTATAGTGCCTTTGACCGGGAGGTCCTGGGTTGGAGTCCTGGCAGTGGCAAGATTTTCCACCCTAGCTTGTAAGCTAGGTCAATTCAGACGCTGTCTAAAGGAGAATTCTAGAAGTCGGTTCCTCTCATTATTACTTTTCTGTGGTTTCTCCGATCAACACCAGGCGATTACGGGAGCAGTCCTCTAACGTTAATGAAAATCAGAAGAATGCCAGGCGGTACCCTAACAAACGGGTCACGGACTGCGCGCGAACTTTCCTCCCTCTTCCTTGTCATATCCTCGCCCTTTCTTACCCTCATTTCCTACCCTCGCCCTTACTCACATGCACTACACTACCACACAGGCCGGGAGATCGGTCAGGATCTTTGAGCTTGTCCCAGCTGGGGCGGTGCTCCGCTGGTAGGAGATACCTGGTTGGGGAAACCCCGCCAGCCGACGGTAGGTCGGCGCTGGATCTCCCCATCCAGCGGGAGAAGATTACCGCCACCTCCAGAGGAAACAACTTACGGGACTAATGACCTCGGCCATTGACGCTCCGGGAATCACTAAGAACCAACTAACATATAAGATATCTGCTACCTGGTATGTTCGAACGCGCACCTTTAAAGTTGCCGCCGGAAGGTGGTCCCGGCGCCGCTCAAGAGAGGGCGCCGATTACTAACGCCGCAGCTCCGTCACGCTCGGCCAAGCACCGGTGCCGGAGAACCCACCCTTATCGGGTAGCTGGCCGGCGGACCTTCAGCCCAGGCGGGCTATAAGAGCGTGTATTAGTGACAAGTGAAGTGCATTACAGAACGGTTACGGACTCGGACTCTTCCTACGGCGAAACAGTGAACATCGCAACGTCTACGGTATATCTCCCGAAATGTTGTTCGACCTGGCTTGTATTAGTGAATCTCTTGTTGGCTTGTGGCAATAAAAAACAGTTTTAGAAATCACTGTTCTTTTTTTGGATATAACACTACCAACACTGGCATTGTAAGAAGGAATTTTACTCCAATTGATATTTTCCAATCGATTTGGTTTATTTTGTGTGTCCTTCAATTTAAAAAGTATATTTTTATTTTTCGGCGTACTCGTATATGGTTACATGAAGGTGTTACATGAAGCTTCAAGTTCATTTTCAAAATTTACTCAAAAATAGCTTCAGATATTTTTTTTTTCGAAAAGGTCGAGTTAACATTAAAAAACGGACCTATGCTAACTTCATAAATATATTTCACTCTATTCTTACAAGAAATATACGAAAAAATGAAGTCCGCTTTGAGAAATTTTTGAATATTATCCACGGGCTTCATGTAACGTACCCCGACTATTTAAAGAATGGTATGAATTCGAGTTGGGCCAGGCCAACCCCGGAAAATTCATTTTGGAAACATTTCACAAAGGTTTAGGTGCTAATGGTGTTCATAGACGGGCAGACGTTTTAGAAATATAGCGGTATCCAGAACCCCAATACGTGTATTTCCGTTAAAATATAGAAATCAATTTTCAGCTGCAGTACATAACTTTCTCTATATCACGTATATGGGAAAATAAAACGAACATGGGGAATATCATTACACCGAAAGTATTGAATAATGTTGTCATATGCTTGCACATTAAAATTCGCTGACCGTTCTGTACCTAGACGAGTTAGCAGCCTCCTTTACTGTAGCCAGTGGTGTCGAAAGAGTATTCCGTCCATTGAGCATTTCAAAAGTGGTAACTTGAGATACCTGTTAATATAATTCACTATTGATTATGTAATATAACTGTGACACACTCATTTCGTGTTGAGAAGATTTTTATTGTATTTGTCAGAATTATTATTAAATCATAATAAGATGATACATAATTCTTTTTTTTTGTAATTATACTAATACTACTTGTTAAATTCAATAAATTAATTTGAAAAAGAACGCCTTAAACTAAACTTCGCATAGTTACTAGCATTGAAATTACATGATACCCCCCTCCAATTTAACGTGCCCGTTTGTGTTTATTTGTAACTTCAAGAGAATATCCCTAATTTTCATTAATCTCATCATCACGGATTCCTCTAAATTCTCGAAGAACCTCAAAAATTGCAGTTACATTGACGTACTGTGAAGCAGTAGAACGGCAGATCTAATGAGCGGCTATTCGGCGCTCAGCCTTCTTTATATATCCGCTGCATCGATGTGAGGAGAGGGGGAAGATCGTGGAGGGAGAAATGGAGGCTTCGCTACACGGCCTCAGGCGCCGATTTAACAGTCGATAGGGATAGGCAGAGCCTCGTACTGCCTTCTCGCAGCACTTCCTTTCCCTTTGTACTTCGAGTTCAGTTTTTCAATCCAGTTTTATTCATTTTTTGTCTTTTACGTTTCCCTGCAGTCGCATAAATTAGCACGTATGAAATATTTTATCTCTCATTTGATAAGATGTTTGTGTATAGGTTACATACTTATCTTATGTTATTACTATCTTATTATTTATTTTAATTCTATCAATTTTGAATATCTCTGTATATATATATATATATATATATATATATATATATATATATATATATATATATATATTTCGCGCACAATATTATTTCAAAAAACATTCTCATCCTACTTTCTTCATCACTCTACCCTTTTTTTCTGATTAATTCTTCAACGAGACACAAACCTTTTCCGGTTCTCTCCCCACTTCGTTACACATTCCGATTATTTTAAAGCGGCCGTGGTTCCGCCTACTACGCGATACTCGCTCTCCTTGCCATCCAAATGCTGAGCGCTTTCCACCCTCTTTCATCCCGTCCCTTCCTCCCGCAGTAGGGCCCGCCTCTTTCCTGACTGTGGCCGGAGGCGGTTCCCACACCGCAGCGCACGCGCGGCGGATTTATAGACCATTCGCGCGCTTTTCGCTTCTTATTATTGTGCCACACCCGGCGCCCGGCGGTAGGCGCCGATCCGCCCGTTGCTGGGTTGCGGCGTTGCAGGTGGATGGGCCCAGCCGGGCCGACCCCCATTGTACCGCCCCGTAGCGCTTCCTGGTGGACGCCAGTCGCGTTTAGCAGCCCCCGCGGCGATGGCTGGTCTTTTACCTCGTGTTTATTTACTTATCTCATCTCGCTGATTGCCCGTAATGTCCCGTTTGCATCCTCCCGTCGAACAGTTACAGCTAAACGCCATTGTTGAGTCACGTTGCAATTGCCGAGAGGATTTAGAGGGCCGTTTGCGACGCAGGGGAAGGTAAAAGGAGCTCAATTAAATCGGAATTGAATTCCAAGTTAATGGCGTCGATTTAACTTCTGTTCCGAGAACGGCTTAATCCTCAGAGAAAGTAATTGGTTTTATTCAGTAGGTTTTAACCTCCTTTGTGCGACTTTTCTTTGAATTGAATCAACGACAAGAAGGTATTATGTGCGCTAAAAGACATAATGAGTTTACTTACATCTGTTGTATTACATAGTTCGTGAAAGTATTTAACAGATTAATTTTACCACAGTTATCTGAAAACGTGCAATGTTCTTCGAATGCTTATGAACATCAAAAAATTTTGGTTTCGTAGAAATTTATGAAAGAATATTGTTACCTGTTAAAATAATACTACGAACTTTATTTTAATGTTAACAGTAAGTCTGAAAAGTCAGCAATTCAGGAACACTACTGGCTCATAACTACTGGCTCTGGAAATTTTAAAGTCCTCTGACACAAATCTTCAATAATTTAAACTAGAAAACGATGTTACAATTTGTTTGCGTTTGAAAAGATATACAAAAATAGAAGGCGTGGAAAAGAAATAGAAATATCATTAGTTACATTACAAACATAAATATCATTAGTTCTGAACATCTAAGCATGTAAGATGCAAACGCTGAGCAAAATGTGAAATATTAATTGAATTATTATGAAACTTTGAATACAACATATATGAAATATGTTTCACACGTACATGAGACACTCGTGAATATAATATTTTGATGTAAACATCGAAATTCACAGACAAACCATATTAGATGTAAAAAACTGGAAGGGAATTGCACTAACATAAAACCATATAAGCGAATGATAAATAAAAATATAAAAAATATGCCAATTATGTTGTATTTATACAAAATGGAAAAAAAAGAAATAAAATGCAGCGTTTATGGAAACATGCATTTGGAAGAATGCAACAATTATGGAAAAACAATACATATGGCAAATAGAAAAGTAAGGAATTAGAGAGAAAAGAAACACTGAAAAGAGGTACTGAAGTCGATGAATGTCGATTATTTTATGCGAAGACGTGGTGAGAAAGGAAACGAAGAGAAAAGAACCGAAAAGGGCAGAAGACAGACAGGCACTCAATGGACTACATTCTTTTCCTTTGAACCGGGGATCAAGGACGTTCACGAATCTTCTGCGATGGCGGCGGCGCCGGTGGAGAGGCCGGGGCGAAGGTTAAGGCGAGGGCAACGGCTGTGGCGGGGACGGGGCGGAGGCGGCGAAGATGGGCGAGGTCTGGGCGAGGGTTATGGCGTGGGCAGGGACGGGGCAGAACGGGCTGGATGGTGGGCCTGAGAGCGGGCTGGCGGTGGCAGGGGCGGCGAAGACGGCGGGAATGAGGGTTATGGCGAGAACGGAAATGGGAGCTGGACGAGCGGGGGCGGCGGTTAAGAGCGACCGTTGAGGCGGGGGTACGGATGGGGTGGCAGAGACGGTCAGCGGGAGGGATATAGCAAGAGTAGTAACGTGGGTAGTGTGGGATAGGCAGACGTGGGTGACGAAGACGGCCGGTACGAGGGTTATTGCGGTTGCAGTAGCGGAAGAGGGAGCGGGGACGGATGGGTTGGCGAAGACAGCCGAGGCGAGTGTTATGGCAAAAGCAGGAGCGAACCAGGTCAGACTGTGACGGTAACGGCGAGGGCATAGTCGGGGGGGGGGGGGGGCGGTGAAGACGGTGATGGCAGGACGGGGGTGTCGAAGACGACTGGAGCGAGGGTTATGGTGGGGAGGGGCGGGGCGGGATGGGGCGGAGAAGGTGGCGGGGCCGAGTGTTATGGCGAGAGCACAGGCGGGGGGGGGGGGCGAAGACGGTGATAGTTTCAGGGGGAGCAGGCCGGGGGCGGCGAAGACGACTGGAGCGAGGGTTGTGGTGGGGAGGGGCGGGGCGGGATGGGGCGGAGAAGGTGGCGGGGCCGAGTGTTATGGCGAGAGCATGGGCGGGGCGGGCTGGGGCGGGCTGGGGCGGAGGAGGCGGGACCCGTCCATCGCTTAAGCGCCCCGCCACCGCCCTCGCCGCGTGGGCATTTAACGTCGCTCCACAAAGGGAACTCTTCGTGCGCTTCTCAGCCGCCACCTTGACCCACATCGCCCCGCCCTCTCGCCCACACGCCCTTCCGTGACCCGTACACAGCCGCCGACAACTCCCAGATTAATGGTCGACCGCATCAAGTGCGAAGGCGTCCTGCAACGGCGAAAGCGCATGGTTTTATGGCGCCTATGCGATCGGCGCGCAAAAACGGAGGCGGATTTTAAGTGCATTCCTCACCTGACGTTACTTGGCGGATGGGACGCCTCAAGGCTGACAAGTCAAAGCGGATCTTGCTCCATTTATGCCATATACGGTAGTATTCATTGCCGGAGTATATCCTTCTCGAAGGAAAGCACTCAATGATTGCAAACCGCAGAGCGTGCTCATGAAAGAAGAATTATTAATTTTGATGAACAGCTATGACGTTCACATCTTCCGGGGAGACCATGAAAGGAACCATTTTTATCGCTGACATTAAAGAGGTTCTTTAGCAACATACTATTAATCATTAAGTATCTTTTTTCGTCAAATTACAATATATTTTAATTGTTCAATGATATTTTTAGTTCCTGAACATGCTTTATTTACTGAACAGTTATCCTCTTTATGTAATATTAAAAGACAATTTGTTGTATAAAATCGCACAATCGAAAAGTGCGAAATCGTCATTTTTCAGCTAAAAGCAGATAAGAGGTTACCAAGCGGTACTGATACTATTCTGAAGTTGATTTTGAATTAGTTCAATTACTGTCCGCTAGAATGTGAATATTTGGTACAATCTATAAGGAGTATTGCAGAACTACGAAAATTAAAATTGCAATTTCTGAGAAATCAGAAATTCGCACTTGTGTCAATTTCTATTGGAGGTGCGAAATGTATTTTTAGTGAGTTTTCAAAATTCTGAAACCTTTGGAGTGATCGTCTAATTGGAACACATACCTACCATCTTCATACATTTATTGAATTAAAAATGAAAATATTTTCAACATAGTAGTTTGAAAGAATATTATTAAATCGTTGCTTGTTAAAACACCGTAAGTCCAGTATTTAAGAATTTTTAATTATGTAAGTGTTTAGGTTAGACTTCAACAGTCAAATGCGAATTGTGCTCTTTTCCAACATACTTCAGCTGTTCCACCAGCTAGTCTCCCAATTAACACGAAGAAATTAGCTGATTTTAACTGCTAATGTCGGAGATTCTCCGTGGACAAAAACACATCTACCTAGATATGGAACTACGACTATATAGCCGGGTGAGATGATCGTATTGACGGCTTACAACAGTACAATGACCTCGCGCCATTGTACGAGTACTTATGTCTATCGTGAGTACACAGACGTGAACGAAGAAGATTGAAAAACTGTTACAGTATTTGTACAAAATTCTTTGAATTATTTTTATATTTTCTAAGCGCAATATTTGGGTGTCTACATAATAATAATAATAATAATAATAATAATAATAATAATAATAATAATAATAATAATAATAATAATAATAATAATAATAATAATAATAATAATAATAATAATAATAATAATAATAATAATAATAATAATAATAATAATAATACCGAGCGAAGTGGCTCAGTGCGTAGCGCACTGACTTCGTAATCGGGAGGTCCGGGTTCGATTCCCGGGCCGGCCATCCTGACCGGGGTTTTCGTGGTTTCCCTCGGTCATAAAGGCGAATGCTGGGATGGTCCCAAAAGTCCACGATCACCTACCACCTTCTAATCCATTCCTATCATCTCATAATTCACACTTCAAGGCGTAACAACCTTGTCGTAATCCAAGGACACAGCTGAAAAGCTGATCCTGGAAGAATTACACGCACGTTAATCGTGTGTAGCGTGGTCAGTAATGGCCTATACGCCAATAATAATAATAATAATAATAATAATAATAATAATAATAATAATAACAATAATAATAATAATAATAATAATAATAATAATAATAACTGACGTGCCCTGCATTGCCAGCATTTTCATTTATCACACAATCCATTAGACTATTTACAAATTAAACAAAAGAATCAATGAATTTTACCTCTAGTGTTTCCCCGGCCTCTTATGCTCTGTCCAGGCCTGCTCTGACTCACTCTCCCCCTCCCACCATGTATGTTGTGATCAATGTCGCACATGAAGACTATAAGCAGGAGACAATTCTGGTGGTGGGGGGGGTATCTACGAAAAGGATCGACAGCTTATAAGCGAAATTGAATTTCCGCGACATCACGCGGCGGCTTCCCATCCAATTAAGAACAAATGGTCTCCAAATAATAAGGCACTTAAATACTTAAGACTGCACATGGACACCACCCTTTACTGGAAAAATCACAGAGACAACAAAGTTCAGCAAGCCAAAATTAAAATTCTTCAACTGAAACTGCTCATAAATAAAACTAATATGTCTTTAAACAAGGTCATAATCGTATATAAATCAATCATCAGACTCCTCCTTCTGGACGCCCTCCCAATATGGACAAATGCTGCCAAATACGACATTCAAAAATTGCAAGTCATTAAAAACAAAATCTTCAGATCCATCACCCTAGCTCCCTTATATCATCTCCAATACTCAATTTCACACCGAATTAAACATCCTACCAATGTCTCACCATATTGCCTATCTTCCCAATAAATATTAGATCCTGCAATTAATCAACCAAAGCGGAAATCTCAAACTGGGTAGATATACAGATCATCACACTCGAATAAAAAACAGATATACGTTACATGCATTCTTGGACATATTCAATGTAGAATAAATCAATTGAGGTGCTCTGTGAGACCCCTTGTTATATGTAGGTTAGTGTTAGTAGTAAATTATAATAAGTTACATTGTAAACCAGAAAATGAAAATATAAAGTTAACATTAACTGAACTTTGTAATTTCATCCAGAACTTAAATTATTTTTTTAATCACACGGCGGATGGAGGACCCTTTCACGATATTTTTCGGCCAACGACCAAAAGGCAAGCTCATGTAAACTTCATCTACACTTACTTACACCCACTAAAGTGTAGATGGCTTCATACTCTTTGCCAGCTGCCATCTATCACCGCCCATAGTACATTTTTTTTACTATTTCATAATTTTTCGGTTTTCTAATTGTAGAACGGAAATAATATTTTAAGAACATTAATGAACAATGAAACCTCATCCTCAATAGCAATTTTCTTACAAACATTTGGAGTCGTTTTAAGAAAATGATGTTTAAGCGCTACTGCCGATTCGAAACTGGAAAATTGATTTCTTAGAAAAATTTTTAGTTTTCAGAAAGTTAATTAAGAGTCATCTGAAGCACATTTACTCACAACACAATAGTGTTTACAAATTGCTGGAAATGTGCATATGAACTCCGAGAGAGCTTTCAAAAATTTACAGTTGTGTCATTTTTGAAAATACAAAAAAATACCCAGAAATGAACGTTACCTCATAATAAAGAGTGAGTTGGCACTATCCCTTTGAAAAGTTTGAAGAAAAAAATGTGGACCAGTTTTTGAGAAAATGGCGTTTAAGCGTTTCTGAATATGCGAAATTTTAAGCGGAAAACGGTTGAGTTTACGAAAAACTTTATGTGACATTATTTAAAGCACATGTACTGATAAATACAAATATGTGAACAAATTGCCGCTATTAATAATATTAACTACATGAGAGACAAGTAAAGAAAATCACACTTTTGTAATTGAAGAAACAAAACAATAGAGCAATATGACGTTTATGTCATCTTATAGAGTGCAGTTTGCACAATCTCTACCAAAAGTTTAAAGAAACAATTTGGAGCCATTTTTGAGAAAAACTTGTTTTTGTAACTTTTTAAAATTGCACATATCGCTTGTAATGTTGCGCGGAAACTATTAAATTTTTCAAAATAGTGTACTTGACCTTAATGAAAGAACTTATATATTATTAAGAGAATAAATATCATTTGAAGGAATAATCTCCATCTTCAGTTTCGTAGTTGTGAGAAGACGCAGCAAAAAATTCAAAATCACTTTTTACCACTTTTATTCTATTCTTACAAGAAATTTAAAGAAAAACTTTGGAGCTGTTTTTGAGAAACATTTTAAAATATCCGGGGGTCGTCATGTAAATTATCCCCAAAAATTAATGAATGTTTTTCAAAATCGCAGAGCATTGACTCGGGCCAAATCGTCATGGGTTTATTCAGTTTGAAAAACTTCGTACGTTAGTTCAAGTGCTAGTGTTGTCCACACCAATCAGACGGACGGCCGTTTTGCCATCAATTGATTGTTCGGTATCAAGGACCCACAAAAAAGGAATTTTGGCTATATCACGTTTTAGAGGATTTTTTTATTAATTTAGAAACTTGTATTAATTCACTTTTTCGTTTTCAGGGCTCGGCGATGATTTTTTCTGCCGAAAATCCGCCGTTTATTCGCACAACAATACATAACTATCCCTATACTACGTATATCACCCATATATGTATATACATACACATATATATATATATATATATATATATATATATATATATATATATATATATATACGGGAAAGAAAAACGGAGTTTTAACAAGAAATGAACGTAATATTCTAGCATAAATATAACTATATTTGAAGTGAATATAAGTGCTCTTGCAAAATATGCAATTTGAATATCTTAAAAACATTTAAAGTATTTAATTTAATACTTAGTTATTTGCATGTCAGAGAATAACAGAATAACCAGTAACAATTGTTTTGATTGATTTCATACAAATAAATAACGTTATAAATAGTTTTTCCTTTAATTTTTCATAAATAATTTTAATGGACTTACGTTCTTTAACTAGTCATGATTTAAGTTATGGTTTCATTTAAATTGTATTTCACGTTAGTAAACTTCATGAGATATTGATTTTAGGAAGGTTTGCCTCAAAGAAGAACTCTCTGTCTAAATATGACGAAACGTAAGAGTGCAATCTACCGTTGTGGAAGATGACTCGCTTATTGCATAACTCTGCCAGCATTTCGATATTCCCATTCTTCTAATTACCGTTTCGTTGGAGAGGAGATGCTGAGAATGCATTCATTGAGTTCATTGGAGCGCGCAACCTGAAGCACACCGTAGCGTCCGTATTGCATTCGAGAACACTGGACCTCTCGCTCGTTAGAATTATTCGTCTTTGTGTATCACGGATTTATATTGCGAAATGGGCACTGCGAACCCATCCGGAAGGCTCCAAACAGAAAGGATCCAATTTTGGATTAAGAATTTCAATGATTCATTTCAAGTGGCAGCAGACATGGACATAATGTGTTTCGCCAAATGACTTGGACATGGAGATATCTTTTCTTTTTCCGATCGTCCTTTGTTCTGGTACGGTATTGGTGGTGAAAGGAGTATTCGCTTACATCCACTGTTACGATCAGGAAGAGTTTTCGCGACAATAATCCTAATGACGTGAGAGGTGCAAAGAAGGAATGATCATAGGCGAATTATTTGTGCAAATAATATCTGCAATAAATCAATTTTTGTCTTTTCAATTTCTTCTGATGTTATTAATCAATTAAATTATTCTGTAATACTCCTTTTTTTCAGTTTGTGGGCTATTATAACACCATCTGAACATTCAATAAGACTAATAGTGCAATTCTTCTTATTTCTAAGATACATCTGAAAACAAAAGGAGTGGAAGTGAAAGGTAACATTTCTATTAGATTGTTATTTGATTCCATTTCGTTTCTCAATTATTGAATGAACATTAAATAATCAATTAATGCCTTATGTCATTTTCTATTATTCTGTATATTTTCATTCTATTACGTTCATTGATTAATTAAAAATGGAGGAAAATATTAAACTATACCATAATTATTAACAGTGCACACCCTAAAACAAGAGGGGAGGCAACTACGTTTCTAGGCCCCATCTCTATTAAATATTTTTATTTATATATGAGATCTTTTATTCGTATATGAATAAATCATGATACATGGAGAATGAAATTGTGACTAAGACTGGATAGTTGTACATTTCATTTCCCTTTGACCCATTTACAGGGGTGCCAAATTCTTGGAAGGCTCTTCTGCAAATGTGTAACAATTCACCATTGGCAGGTTAAAGTACTGAGAATGCCTAAACTTTTCCTTCTAGTATCACTCGTTATTTTCCAAACAAATCAACTTGTTATTCTACTACGTATAAATTCTAGTCCTGGATGTATATGGTATAACAGCTACCTATTGAATATGTACGTACATACATACATACTTCATACACACAATCTATATATGGACTACAAATATTAGAAATATATTGTAACATTTGGACTAAATATTGAATAATAAATATGAAAATACAGAAAAAAAATTGGTGTAAATTGTATTAATAAAATGGCAAAATAACTTATTTTTAATATTAGTCATAGAATACGTTATAATCATTTGTTGTATTAAAACAGACTAGACGTTTCTGTGCTACTGAAAGTGAGGCACTTCATGGTGTCCTGATAAGTAAGAATTTATCAAGCGGTGTGTTACATAGCACTGATTTAAATTTTCAAATAAGAGAGCGCCCTTCTTCTTTTAATTTTGCTTTGTATTATCTAAGATTCCGGTTTACATCAGGAGTAATAGGGAGAATCTAGAACAATGTAATATCTACTGCAGTTAAAGATACATCTAGTTCTAAACTACTTAAATTGCACTAAATATTTAAAATTATTTTCCACGAATAATTTCGAAACAATATAAAATAAAATACATTGCAAATATTTTTTTAAATATGTAATGATATGTAAATACTTCTTAATACGAGCCCTATACCTGCAAAAACGAACAGAGTCAAGTATGATTAACATCACTTCAAGAAGCCTAATAAGCAAACATATTATATATGTTTTATTGTAACAAATGAACAATAAATATGTAATTACATACAAATCCTAGCCCTAGTTATTTCACAGTAAGGAAAATAACTATCATAATAATAGGACTACAACTATCATAATCTATTGAAGTTAGGTTTATGAAAGTTTGACATGTTGCAGATATATCACTCATAATAATACTAAGGGGACAATTATGAAAAAAAATATAATTTTTGTTGATAAATATAGATTATCACATTGCATTTTTTACCAATTTTTTCTAGTAAATAAAGTTTTACATAATGGAAATACAAACGTAATCAGAAAAAAATATTGCAGTAATTGTAGAAGATCTTTATTACCAGTGAAAGAAATACTTCTTTCCTCATACAAATATGAGTTGAGAAAAGACGAATATCATATTAAAATATCCACTTTCTGGAAATGGGCTTTGAAGATGCAACCCTCAGAACTCGCCAGCTCGATAATTTGCATCCTCAGAATAATCGTTTTCGAATTACTACTTTCTTTTGACATACTTTGAATGTTGGTTAGCTTCACAACATAAAATTTTCAATTTACTCCCTGAATGTCTAAACCTTTGAGTATTTATGCGCTGCATTATATAACAGGATTTAAAAGTACTGAAGCAGCACCTAAGAAACACTTCACATCTAAATATTAAAAAAAAGAAAAAAGAAGAAAAATAAAACTTGTGGAAATGATATCAACACATTTCATTCACAATTCAAGGTAAAAATTCTAGAGATTTATGAAAAATAAAATACCTAAAACTATTTTTTGACTGTAAAATCGTTCAATTCCCCCTCAATTACTCATTTATCTAAAAAAATGCATGGCATCATTTATAGATATAGCGTTGTGGATGAATTGCATTGATAAAGAAATATCTGGGTTTAATGTTTGAAGCGTAGGACATGTTCAATATAAAATTGCACTTTTCAATTTTCAAAAACCATAGGTTTTAATGAAAATCGGGTCTATTCCTTTTTATAAATATACATTCTTCTTTTCCAGAAAATAAATAAATTAATTAATTTATTGAATAAAGAAGTCATTATCCAGATTTTTTTTAAATGTCACTCAAGGTAAAACTCAAAGGAGTTCATGTGAAGTACGCTTTAAAACAAAAATGTCTTAATGATATCAGGAACGTAAAACTAGGTCCTGATGTATTTATTAAGTTTCAGCTCAAAGCATGCATAAGTCTCACAGACATATGCATGGCACGTAGGTACATTCGTCTATCCATATACACATAGACATACCGAATTTCGGGTACAAACTTGCATGCATCTCGTGACTCCCTGCGCTAATATTAACCACCTTTAGAACGGATTCTAATGTACCTTAATCTCGACGTACGTTCGATGCTTCAGCTTAACATTGTACTAAACAAGTATTTTGCGACCGAAAATTCGAGATAGATAGATAGATAGATAGATAGATAGATAGATAGATAGATAGATAGATATATTATTTCTGCAGGTAGGTGTACAACCTGGTGGCAGAACACTACAATTTACATGTTACAACTAGGAATAGTAATACAATGTAAAACATTTAAGATAATAATAATAATAATAATAATAATAATAATAATAATAACATAACAATACAGACAATAATAATAATAACAGCATTAACTCTACATTTTATGACTGTCCTGCACGGATATTTTAACTAATAAATACACTTCACTTCACAACACTTGCACTTCACTTCTCTCTCTACTTCTCTATTGCACCACACTCACAACACGTCACGATACTCCAACTCAACTACAACTTTAAATATAACAGTTGTGAGATCGTATTATTGAGGTGATAACAATAGTACGTTTTCTCCCTCCTCTGTAGTATAGGGAGGATAAGCAAAAATGGGTAAATAAATAATGAACATATTTACAGAAATAAAATTATGTATTACGTAAGGCTAGGGGGCATTTTACAATTTTCAGACGGTGGCCTCCCCGCCCCTATCCTCATGCGCTCACCTCAGGTAATATATATCGAGTATTATGGTAAAGGAAATAATCTCCACAAAAAGTTTAATAATGGAGATTATTCCCTTTGCATATCATGGATTACCACAAGATATCTGCTACCTTCACGGAACTTTTATATCGAGTATATTGTGAATCGTTTTATTTCCATCTACTCATCTACATTCAACCACCTTCTAATTCTTGTCATTAAAAACCCGTTACTTTCTGTAATGCACCGACAGTAACTAATGTAAAATGTGACCTCCCTTTTTGAAATTTGTTCGCAATTGAGCCATTCGGACGTATGAGATGACTTCTGACATATTGCGAAATTAAGACTATTGGCTTATTACACCTTTCTAATGAACGAGATACAAAGGTTCTCTTTATATCGCAATGAAAATACATTCATACTCTATGTGCGGCCCTCTCCGCTTGGGTAATCGGTACGAAACCTGAAACGTTATCATTATTTGAGCCCGGACTCCTCAATTTGCAGTTATGTACATGTAAAGATATTTAAGTGATTAGCGGAAGACCAGGCCTCAGTCACGCCAAAATTAAAGGCATTATTATGATTATTATTATTATTACTATTATTATTATTATTATTATTAAGACTATATGTGTGGGTCGAATTCACGCACTATCCTAACCGTACCAGCCAATTGCCGAAATATCCTAAGAAAGGAGCGAAGGACCACTAGAAAGATACTAACCTTTCATCTTTGTCCCCCTTACACAAATACATTTACAGGCACATACGTGGAAAGATCGGTCAGGTTCTTAAAACGTATCCCGGCTAGAGCTGTGCTCAGTGGAAAATACCTGAAGAAGGCTAGAAACCAACAAGCCGATGCGTGGGTCAGCGTTGGATTCCCAACGCGGACGGAGCACGGGCATATCCGGGTATATTACACGTACTACACTTACGGGAAAAGATAGTTGGCGCTCCCATAATCAATAATCATTCATCCATTCATTCAAAATATTCGCATCCGGGGAATAAAATATTTTAGAGGTGAAGCGATCGAGTCGACCTTCGAGAAAGTTGCAGTTGTCTGTTTCGTGTTTCCGCATCTGATGACGTTAAAAGAAGTGTTCCTGAATTCAAAACGAGAAGAAAGGACACCTCGTGACATGGAAGTACATTCTCTGAAGGAGCGAATGTCTCAGCAGTCACGCTTATGCAGTCTACAAAGAAATTGCACCACGTACTAACCTCCTTTTCTTTTCACATAAAAGTCGTTTTTCATAATGGCATACCTTCGACTTTTTAAGGATGCATGAAGTTCATGACGACTATAACTTTCAATCTCCCTCTGAGTTCTCATCAATCTCCATGCAATCGGACTTGAGATTCCTCAAGATTTTGTCAATTTATTTACATGCGCCAACATAATTTGTGTAAGAAATTTAATAAGTGAATAAGTGATTTAAGTGTTTTCATGGAAACTTTGAAAATGATAAAATCTTTGAATAAAGTCTCGGAAGATATTAAACATGGTCAGACCACTTCAATTTGTCTTTAAAATCTTGCCGATGATAGTTTGGAAGTGTACATTATGCAAAGCAAGTTCCAACTTGACGGAAAACAGATGTATATTTTATAATTGAAAATAAATTTCGATGATAACATGCAGTCATTTTCATTTTCATTTTCAATTTTCAATGCTCATATAAGCAGTGTTTAAATAATTGAAATCAAACTGTAGAACAGTGAAATCATATGGAATGTATTAAATTAAGTAGTCGTTAAGACACATGAAGATTATTATTTTCGACATCAGTTCTGATGATAATAAACAATACAATTCTTTCTCTTTGTCATATTAGATCGGCCGAATCTGATTATTAAGCGTGTATGTTCCAGAGCAGTAGAAATTCTTGAAATATATTTGATAACTTCAAAAATATCCGTCGCCAAAGTGATAAGAGAAAGGAAATTATTTCATATTAAGTCATTAAATCCAATACTTGGTGGTTCCTGTAAAATCATTCCAAGGCTTTGAGATAACACACCTCTTGAGAAAGAAAATTAGGAATAAATTAGAACAAATACAGGCACTGGAACATAATTCACTTATCTAATAGGAAGTACGTAAAAAATTCACCAAACTATGTAATTGCTTCTTTCCAACGAATTATTATGTGAAGAAATGTGAGATGAACAATTAGACACACTACCTTCTGGGTTTTAGATTTCACATTCTTCCCTTATTACTGTTCACTTCGACCTCATGTTAGACACATAGTCGATTCTATGAAGACTAAATGGTGGAAATGTGCACCTAACTTGATTTACGCTAAATGAGCTATCATTATTTACAAAGCGCCAAGGAAAAGAAGATTAAGGAAGTACATAGAGCATAGAAAATTTTGATTGTTTTCAAAATTTAATATCTATGAACGTCAAAGTATTTTACAGCGTTACTTTTGCGTGATTCTGATTATCTGTATATTCATTCATGAAAAATAATGTTAAATATGACATTGTTTGGAGTGGCAAGGGAATAATTTAACTTATTTTTTACATAATTATGGTCGTTGGTTAATTACTCCTATATTATGAAATAAAGATACAGATATCTCAGAGATAAAAGTGTATTGTTTAGAGTTAGTTATTATTAGAGAATTCATATTGATAATAAAGATTGCGACATCTGTGCGTCTGTGAACAAAGCTAGCACCTAACCCGTTCAACCGATTACCTCAAAAATTGAAATTCCTCAATCGATCTTGTTGAAGGTACGTCCTCTTGAATTTGAAACCGATATTTTAGTTTTGGGGGATACTTTACATGTAGCCCCACGACATTTTCAAAATTTTCAAAAAAATTGGGCCCATCGCTTTTGATTAAATTTTGTTGTTTTATAGTGTGAAGGACGTTTATGAGATGTAATTAAAAACCCTACGTTTTCGAAAAGTTCAATTTTTTTGTATTCTTCTTAGAACTAAAATATTAAATATATAGATTTTTTCCTGCATGACATCTGTGCCTTAAGGATAGATTTTGAAATAAGACCAAGTACAGATTTTCGAAAATTTGAGTACTTTTGGCGTAATTTTGTGTGAAACTACTGACGATAAAGCACGTGCAGTTTTAGCACCACTAGTTTCATATACAAAGATCAAACAGAAAGAGGGAGCTATCTTCCGAGGATGTTAAAAGAAATAAGGATAAAAATAACTTGCCAAATATCCTAAATGAAGCATTCAATTCCGTCAATATTTAACTAGTGTACTTTGAATAACGCGCGAATTTTAAAATAACTACGTATTCAGACGAAGGCAGAGAACTGGTATTCCCCTCTGAGTCTCGGCAGCAATGCCGCCAAGGAGATTCCCAGCGGTCTTCGAAGTAAGCCTGTGGTTCTTTCTATAATATCGTTGCGGTACTAAAACACATGCAGAATAATCGAGTGATCGCGGTGATTCTTTGTGAGTCTATGGACGCGCGGCGAGTCAGAAGGCTTGTGCTTCTCTACGTTAAACGTCTATATGTGTGACGTCACAAATCGGTACGCTGCCTGGCCTGCAACTCGATGCCACAGAGAGCGATTGGCGAGCGTACTTTGATTTGAAAATGACTTTATTTATCGATATTTCTGCAATATATCAAGTATTAATTGATTTTAAATGAAAAATATGCTACATTATAAACATAAAAGTATTTTATTATTATTTAGAGGTTGAGCAACTGTGCCACCTAAGCATGAGGCGTCCCTAGAATTAAATGCAGTGCACTGCATAAAATCAATTTTTCGCCGTCGTTTACTTTTTTATATGGAACCGCATGTATACTCTTCTAAGATATAACGAACATAATTATTTCCAAAAGTATTTTCAAAATTTGAAAAATATCTAATAACAAACATGATAACATAATTGATGGTAATAATTGTATAACATACGAAGACCTTTCACTTTACGAAGTTGTTGGAAATTAATGATCCGATGGAAGTTGTGGCTGAATGCATATTATCAAATCTTTCTTCCACATCGCAAATGAATTTGTTCAAAAGAAGAAGTTCTCGGAGAAATGTCTTAATTAAGACATTAAAGGAAACTGGAGAAACGTGAAGAGAATACGGTACTTGGAATCTTTATCTAACCGAGCTTATCTCCACCGGAGGGTATCTTGCACCCTTGCGCCCGATGCATTCTCCACATCACGTCGACCTTTTCGGCCGGGGCGGCGCGGGGCGGCGCGGGGCGGCGCGGGGCGGCGCGGGGCGGGCCAGGGCGAGGCAGGGCGGGGCCGGGCGCATTCCGGAGGCGGTGCCGGGGGCGGCGTCCCCCGCCGCAGGGGGCATCTGGGGTCGTCTCGCCCCGCGGGCGCCATCGCACGTCGCCCCGCATCGCCCGCCAATCCCCGGACGAGCCCGTCCCATCAAAGGAGTGTCCGGTACCGCCTGACCTCCCTGACGCAACGCCGCCTCCCCACGCCAAGCCCTAAGTGAGAGGAATCACGCGGCAGAACGCTCTGGATTCATTCGCGACCTCTGACCGCCCGCCGGCCATCTTGCTCTGATTTTTTCCCCGCAGCGGGAGATATAATTTTTTTTTTCTCCTCGCTCTTACTCCCTCTGCCATTGGTCGCAATGGGCGGAACCGTCTGTTGACTAACACCCCCCCAAGGCTTTTCCGAAGACCGGTAGTTCGCGGAGGTGAATATAAACCGAGCCGACCGAAGGCTGGGCATCAGTCCACTTCAGTGCTCCAGCAACCCAGGAACAGGAGCAGCGCTGATCTGACCAGAGACCACACGAGCAGATCTACATCGACATGAGCTTCGTGAAGGTAACGCATCTTTCATCAAAAACCGGTAAAATTGAATTTAAGAAATATTAATATCTTTTTTCTAATTGCTTAATAAGTTTACTTAAAAGTTTCATAATATTCATTTATATCAAAATATTATTCATGAACATATAAGTACTTTTATACAAAACTTTCAAAACAAAATTGTGATCAATTTGAATGCAGGGGTTGTTGTCAGTAAATAGCAATGAATGGAGCATTTTGGAATGTCGATCATTTCCTTAAACTATGGAAAGATGCAGACATTATATTCTGTATATCTAGCCTCAAGTAAATATGAGACTTTGATCTTCCAACGATAACCTACAATCTTTATAAGAAAATACATTTCGTGGTGGTAGAAGATACCTTGTGGTAATGCATAATGTGAGAAAATTCTCACAAAGTACATTTACTAGAACTGTAGATAAATTGTGTCGATTTCACTATTATTAAATTTAAACTTAGTAAGAAGTTTTCTCTGCTAGACTAGAAAATACCTGTGTATCGAAAATCCCAAGAACATTACCTTCTATTAGATACTGATCGAATATTGAAAGTATTACAAGAACAGAATTGACGACATTAGTTTAAATGTCCATGGTCAAGATTAAATAAGTACGTAAATTCACTTAGGTACAGTCAAATGTAGCAAAATAATTTAAGAAAAAAAATTTGAGCGAAAAAATTGACTCATAGAGTTAAATGTATTTAAAATTAATAGTCTTGAATATCGTGGTGAATCTCATTCTTCTTGAACAGTTGACATTGACATCTTTGTTTCTCTTTGATATAAGAAAATTAACTCTAACGATATAAAAGAACTCTATATTCAATATTAATTCTAAAAATGGGAATCAAAATATGTTGTAATTTTATTATTCTAAACATGATCAAAAATTATTCATTTCTTTGCATGGTTTTAATAAACATTAGAGGAAACTAATTACAGAACCAACACAATTTTAAATGCATCCTTTTCACCATTGAAAAACCTACATGTCATTCAACTCACGCGCTTTGCTCAGGATTGTCAATTTATTAGACAAGCAAACTTTTTTTTGATTTTTTTTGAGGGGGGTATCGGCAGCAGAACATGTATTAATACCACCTACTTACTAAAAAAATACATGATTTTTGCGTGTACTCGTAGTTGACGGAATGATGAATAAAACTGAATTTCATCGCATCGGTATCAGACGATGTACAAGTGCTCGAAATTAAAGTATTTTCCAAGTAATGTTTGACTTCCAAAACATGATGTAACTCTGCAGGCGTTCTTCAATTTTAAATAGTATATTATTGTCGATGAGAACAATTGTAATGTTTATTCATACTAATGAAATAAGTAAACGACACACAAGCTTAACAAGTGAAGGAGTTTGGTTGTAATATTCTTATTAAATTTTTTCCCAACCTTTGAACAAAAATTTATAATAATTGTCTCACACAACCGATTCTAATTTCCCATCCAGAAAATTATATAAAACCATAAGCAATCTGGCTAATGTGTATTTCACAATTTAGTAAAACTCTGTAGCTCCCAGATCAGCTGCGGCCTCTTTGTTCGATCAATCGTTACGATTTGAGAAAGTCGTGCAGCGTTCCCAATTACGTTAACTGGAATTGAGGCTCTTGTACTGATGTAAAATTGCATTGCGTTTTTCGCTAATTATTGCTGAGGACTCTAATAAAACTGAACGGTATTGCATTGAATCTTTCAGAGGATAATTAAAATTCACTACTGTGCGTTGAACTCTTGCATTTATGACGGACATGATTGTAAGTATAGAAGTCATTTGCTCAAATCTGCGAATGGGATATTGTTTCTCATATCTTTTCTAATATCATTTTATATGAAATACGATATGTATGAATCACACTTTACTCAAGGCTCGATGAGCATTGCTAAAAAATGAAGTGGGATTATTTACATTTTAGGCAGTAGTCCACGAATTTACTACCAGATCCAAAACAAAATCAAAACGCTGCAATTTATAACCCCAAAGCAAAATATGCTCTGTACTAGGCTCTTGCTTATTCTTGCTATTTTCATTTAATAATTAGAAATAGTGTTCCTTCTAGTAGGTGTTTCGTAGAAGTAGGAGAAACTTTCTTGAGATAAGCTGCTCTTGAAAATAAAAAATCCAGAAGGAATTCTAGAGTGAATATATGACTAATTATTAAAAAAAAAAACAATTCATTTTTGTTAGACGGACAATCCAGACGGAATTCCGTATAGTAATTCCTGAAAAAAAATCCAGAATATCAAATTGTCGTATTGCAAAGTCATAAATATTTATCAAAGTATATCATTTATCTATTCTACTATTACCAATTAAATTTATTATTTTATGGTATTACATGAATTTTGCTAGATGCCCCCAATTTTGATTCTGCAGAGCAATGTTCCGCCTTACCTATCTTGACCTGTACCCAACAATATTCGGTGTCGACATTTCTTCTCTTGCGACATTTTTTCGAGTTAATTCATGTTAGTTGATTACTACTAGTTGATTTGCGAACATCCTTTTCTCGGTATCGGTATCAAGTTTTGCATGTGATCTCATGTCATTATGTTGCATTTCCAGCATTATTCAACCATCTTTGACTCCAGAAAGCCATTAAATCGGTTCTAGTTTATTCTAATCTATCTAACATTGTCCGTATTTGAACACCACAGAATGCAACGTTTACAAGAGTTTCATTTCTTCTTCCCTTTAACCCCAAAACAAATCAGTTGCATCGAATTTAGCAACACATCGTAAATCTACGCAACAAGTCTGATGCCATTGTTCCGGCACAAAGAGCAACGTGCCGTGTAGCATCTTGTGCCGAGGCCCCCTCCCGAAATCGAATCGTGATCTCGGCGAGCGATGAGTCGATAGGCGATGACGCCATCGCACTAGTCTCTTGACGGCGGCGACGGCGGCGGCAGCGATGAAGGCGGCAGGTTGCGGCGGGCGACAGAACACGACGCAACTGCAATTCCTTCGATCTCGGCAATGAAAAACGAGGGTGTATTTGCATTTCGAAATTCATCCACTAGAGATAACGAAATTACAATTCGACAAGTCTAGAAAGGAACTCGCGGAACTGGATATTTTCAAGACTCCATGGTTATTATCAGGGCTCGGATTCTGATGACGTCATCTTTTGACTGGTGCATTGTAGATGTAACTAATTTGTAAATCAATGTTTATAGCGACAGATAGGTGATATAAATGTATAGTTATTGGGTCATTTGTTGTCATTTTTACTTTTTTTTAAATTGATAGGTCATTTTTATTATTTTTGTTTCCTTATCGTGTTTTTTGTTAGTGAATGTTTCATGAATTTACAATGGCTCACTAAAACAATTTTTTTGCTATATCATCAGCTCATGACGAAATTCACTACTGCAATGGACTACTCTAATCCCCTCCTTGAAATTGAGATCCAGCGCAGCCCTAGTCGACGCTAGTTTTCCCTTCTCTGAAGACGTTTCACATCGGGGGACCGTGCTAGGCGGGTCAAGCCAATTCCCCACACACTCCCGATATGTGTGGTAGTGATGTAAGAATACTCGTGTGTGTGAGTAAAGAAAGAAGATACCAGAAAGAGGAAGGAAATATCGCGCGATGTCCTTTACCCGTTTGTTGGGGTACTGTCTGGATACTGTTGGAATTCACTTGATGTTGATCGGAGATGCCATAGAAAACAACAACAGAGAGCAGCTTGTCATTAGAATTCAGTGGCTACTACCTACCCTGCTAGGTAGGTAGTAGACACGTTTTGCGAAGCATTTCATACAGCAATCCCGTGATCAATAGGAGTTCAAGTCGAGAAAGAGTTTTTGCACACTATTTAGATCAAAATTGAAGAATTTCCGTTCGATGGCGATAGAATGGATGCTAATTTTTCTTAACGATACCTTCTCTAGATTCGCATTAATTCGACTAGAGCTTCCCATGAACTCCTGGGCAGTATACATAATTATATTACTATATATTTATTACATTATTAAATAAATGTGCTTCACTGTTTAGATCATTTGTCAGTGTGCTCGCTTTCCTTGACCCGATCCCGTGTTCGGTTCCCGGTAAGGGAAGATTATAGTGTGCGTTTTTCTTGCAATATTCCAGAATATATTGCTGAGACGATGAGAAATTTCACTTTTCAGTTTGAGAAGAACAGAATACGGCGAGCGGATGTCTTTGTGCCAACCACACGTACGCCCTCCACCCAGCAGCCGGGACGTCGCTGATAGCTCGTGGCTGGTATACGGGCCGACGCGACAAGTACAGTTAACATTAAATGTAACGAATATTACTATAGATAATTTAAAATATACGTTAATGCCACAGACTTGGTGATTCATCATGGTAATATATAATTCGCAACTTACTCTGCCATCAGATTTAAGAACAAATTGGATAGAGCAAGACCGAGTGACCTATTATATTGCAATATTAGTCGCCGGCTAAATCCGGCATAGAGTAAGATCCGTTTCACTTCAAGTTCGAGATCGAGTAAGCGCATGCGCAGAGGCTAAAAAAATTCACAATGAAAGACTATCACGCTGTTCAAAAAGGCCCTAGTGTCAAAAACACATTCCGTTGGGACTCGATCTCGAAGAGCTACATGTCAAGGATGCTGAACGCGCAAGAGTGTTGCTGCTGACTTAACACAGCTGGTTGTGGGAGATCTGCTGTGAACACACAAAATCGAACTTTTCCTTAGCGACTTTATCGTTTAGTAATCGATAGCAATCTCGACCATTTGCGCATTTGCAGATGCTTCAAAGTGGTACACAGTGGTTGAGATAATACTGACATTTTGCACGGCATTGCGTGCTGCAATCGTCTGCAACCGCAATCGCATGCGTGATGCGAAACTCGAACTGCATGCGCAGTTTCATAGTTCTATCAATTGCTATATGGCTTGTCCGTGCAAAAAGCTGGGTATCCTTGACTGATTGGTTGATTGTTAGCTGGCGCGTCAACTACTAAGGCCGGTGATCGTGCCCTGACGCCCTGCGAGATCTGGCGCCGACCTACAGACAACTAGCGGGTTTTTCCTAACCTAGTATCCCCACCAGCGGGGTACCGCTCCAGCCGGAACAAACTCTAAACACCCGACCGATCAGAGTGTGACAAACAGGCACGATAGGACAAGGAACGGGAATGTAAGATCGCGCACGGTCCGTGTCCCTATCCCCCTCCGGCATTTGATATTGATCGGAGCAACCACGGAAAAATATAGATCAGAGAAGCTGGCCGACGAAATTCTCCTCTAGGCAGCCACCGAACTGGCCGTGCTGCAACTCCCTATAACCACTCACATTCCAATCCTGGATCGACCCAGACCCGCGAGGCGCCGTGGTGGCCGCGCCGGCGCAGGGGGGATGGGGAGGCGAGCGCGGCGCCGCGACGTCAGGGCGACGTTCGCTGACGCCATCGCGGCGCGCCCGCCCTTTCGGCCTTCGCGACGCCGGGCGCCGCGACGCTATCCGAGCGCCATCTCGGTCACGGCGCCGCGCCGCCGCCGCCGCCGCCGCCGCCGCCTGACGCGTGACGCCCTGCGCAGGTGCTGAGCTTGGCGCTGGTGGCGCTGGCGACGGCGCGCGTTGGCGCGGGCGGCCTGCTCGGGGGCGGCCACGCCGGAGGCGGCGGCTTCGGGGGCGCATACGGAGGCGGCGGCTACGCTGGAGGCGGCGGCTTCGGAGGCGGCTTCGGCGGAGGATTTGGCGGAGGCCCGGTAAGTGTATATGTGTTTCTGTTGATTTCTGATGCGTCAATTACTTAGTCGTTATATCCAGAAGTTAATCCAAAAATGAGGTGGTGATCCTCCACTGCTGGAAAGTGCAAAACGATGCCGATCTATACAAAGTGCAAAACGTCGGCCAAGAGTTTTTCCCTTCCAGGAATGAGTGCTTATAACGTTTTCAATATTTCGACTTTGAGCTACATATTCTATGATCTCTGAGGTAGGTATTCACCATTAATTTTTGTTTGAAGAGTAATTTAAGTCAAATGTCATTTATTCAATTGAAATGACTAAAAACTAAAAGAGTCAGTCCAATTACTTTTTGCTGCATTTCATCCTGCTTTATTTTTAAAGATAAGATTATTGAGTAATCTGATTTGTTTAAATCCAAATATTAGTAAAATATTCAATAGCTTACGTGTGAATAATTTATTTATTGATGAGATGCTCACAAATTGCTCATTAAGTTCAATGCAAAAACGTTATGTATAAACATACTGCAAAGTTTACTGAATTTAAAAAGTCGACTTTACGTAGATACGGTACGATACGTAGGTACTTCGATTACGGTGAACGTATGTATATTTCATCATCCCAACAGTGAGACGCAAAAGCGACTTTGGTATACATTTATATCAATATTGTCTGACGCTACACTCATAACGGTCCATGACCATCTGTAGAAAATTCTCACTCAGCGCCATTCCCATAGAACGGCTCTAACAAGAGAAATGCAAGGTGTTGCGTAAGCACTTTCGACATCTCGATTCTGCACCGATGTTCAGCCTCCAAGTGTAAGTTACGAACGCTCGGAGCTCTCCGTTAAAGCTGTCATCGCGAGCTTGTCATCGAGAGTCGTCGGACGAGCGGGGCCGTCTACGCTGTTGCAGGCCATCCCGTACAACTTCCAATACGCCGTGCGGGACGCCTACAGCGGCAACGACTTCGGCCAGCACGAGAGCGGCGACGGCGCGGGCAACGTCAAGGGGGAGTACCAGGTGCGCCTGCCCGACGGACGCAACCAGCTGGTGACGTACACGGCCAGCGATGCCACCGGCTACGTCGCCAACGTCCAGTACCAGGTGCGTACCGCCACGCCCCTTTCTTTTCTTGCTTGTTCTTAAAATGATCCCGTTAGATTTAAATACAGTTATTTCTCAAAATTAATTTCCACTTGCTCGAAAACTCGAATATTTCTCTTGTCCCTTTCTTTTCTCCCAACTACTCAACTAAAAACAACTGACTTTTCAGTTATTTACTTAGATCACGTAACTAACTCGTATGCTCAGGTTTTGGGAACAGTGATTATGAGCACATTGAGAAAAAAATATTTATCTTAAACTCTCAACAAAGTAAACATAATCGGAAAGAATGTGTTTATTGTATTTTGGGGTCGAAATTTAAAAATTAAATATTATATTACTTTGAATAATAAATACTGTATTAGAAAATATTAGTATATTGAACTGATTCGAAATTAAGTGAATCGAGTTTGCAATTATGTAATAAATATCCACGATGAAACGTAATACCAGATATTATGCAGCATATAGGAACCCGTTAACTTGCAAACAAGGGCAGTAATTCAAACAATTGCTCTTGAGTAGACTTTTCAAGTGTCTTTATTGCTGCATTTTGATTTATTGCGGATCTTTGATTTGCATGGTGAATTTTGGATTCTTTTTGTGGATTCAATAATCCTAAGAGGTAACATACATTTTAAATTATGTTCATATTATGTTATTATATGACATTTAAGTCCCATTAAATTATTTATATTTCCACCATTAGTCCACTCCATTGTTTTAACCCTGTAAAATTGTTGTTGGAATGTTCATACTTAGCAAGTTATTTTATTGAAAATCTTTATTTAGGACCATTTTAAGGACTTATTATGTTAAGTAATCCCTTCAGCTATAATGTAACTACAATATATTTTGTGATCGATACGTATCATTATGTTTTATTAATAATCAATGCCGCTCACTGGTGTTTCATCAAAAAGATAACGACCGAGAGAATAAAACGGCACAGACGCACACACCGGCAGCAGACACTGCCACAGACGCACACCAGAGGCAGGGAGCTCCCAGAAAGATTTATCGAATGCTTCCCCCTGACGTGCTTTGCAGGGAACACCGCACTACCCGTCGGGGCCGGTGGGCGGTGGCTACCGCGGGGGCGCCGGGGCCGGCTTCGGGGGCGGCTACGGCGGCGGCGCGGGCGGCGCGTTCGGAGGCGGGCTGTCTGGCACGTACCTGCCTCCCCACGGCAAGTGAAGCGGCCCCCCTCCCCGGCTCTCCCCACGACCTCGCCCCGCACATACACGCGCGCGTTGATGTTTTCTATATATTTTATTATTACAAGCTTTTTTATTTAATGCCATATATTTATTTTTATTATAAAATGAAGAATGTCGTATTTGAAATCAGAACTTGTATGCTGAATTGATTTATCACAGCTGTAATAACTTCGAATTTTGGTTCATTGCAGTAATGAAATAAGCATAATTTCATTACAGGAAATTTAAAGACTTTATTGTATTATGATTACTAACGACTGAAAATTGATTTATGAAACACATTATGCAAAATAAAATTGCAAAATATATTCAGTGTTACAAGTTGTGAACAGAGACGAGAGCGTACAAAATAAGAGCTTGTAGTTGTTATATAAATATTTATGTACTACTGTATTCTCTTTATGACTTAATGTTAAGTACTGAAAATAAAGAGAAATATGCAATTATTTCATAGTTTGTTCTCACTTTTCCTTATTACTTCCCAAGTCACCTCCAACTATCATGGTATTTTCCTGATTCACATATTTTAAAAAGTTTCGGCTATATGTGCAGTCTACTAGAAATTGATCACAATATGCTCAATAGAAATTCCAACAGCTTCCTAATGTTTTACTAAATCAAAGTAGTGGTGCTACATTACGTGGTACAAACATTACATACTAGTTAGTTTCCTATACTTTTGACTCTGGACTAATTCTTCTGCGTTTCCATACCTTCCCAACTATCATTTATTGGCGCGACGCCTATAATACCTACCATATCTTACGCCGTAAATACCAGCATCTAGCGTTCATTTCTCAGCGAAGAGGCCCCTCACCCACAACAAATGAAACCGAGATTGCCTTCAAGCCCATTACGGTCTTGCTCCATTACATATTTGCCTTTGGTAGTCAGTAGCCCCACCTCGGTGCTTATATGATTGTTCTGGGAGTATGTTCTCAATTACACACACACATACACATATGCCAGTCGAGCCAAAAATTCTGGGAGGATTACATTATTACACAAGAGATTCGGAATGCCCTCCTCCCGATACAGAACGCATTTTCAAATATTCATGCCTAACCAGGGTTTTGAACCTACGACCTTACTTTACAAAATTTTTATTAGAAAAAATATTCATTTTTGGCAAACTGCCGGTCCGGAAACCGCACAATTTTTGGCAGATTTTTACATGCAAAATTACTTTAAAATTTCAGTAAATATAATTAGAAATCATTTCAAGAAATTGTCTTCGATATGCATTAAATTATAATATACACCGCAAAAGTAAAAATTAACGTCGTGAGAATTATTTAAAAAAATATTTGTGTACTTTTTTACAAAGAAACGTTTAACTGAAATGGTGCTATAATGCAATTCAATGATTTTAAATCTATAAAATCAAAAAATTAAAAGAAAATAGAAGTGCTACGGTTGGGTGCTAATATTGGGAACTGTTACGTGTTATTATAATTTTGCAATGTCTGCCCCACTTCAGAGGTCACTGAAAAAGTCCAAACAAAGCTCCTGTGCTGCATACTCGTATCTGCAATTTATAAATAAATATCCAGCACTTGTTAGGAATAAAGCGATTAAGAGAATGCAACTTCAAACACTAGATTTCATGAGTTCTATAAGTGTATTACATACGCTCGGTTGCCATGGTCTCTACTGAAAGAAAATCAAGAATTTTTGTGACTTGCGTTTTATTTGCCGAGATTCCTTTGCCAATTATTGTTTCCGTCAATCCAATCTGTCAATATAAAAATTGATTGATTAGTATTTCCGGCGTTTCAAATGTTGTGGTCATTAGTACCATAAGTGCAGTGCATGATTTTCGCGGGAGGTGGCTGTGATCTCCCTCCGAAGATTCGATGCCGACTTACTGGTGGGCTTGCGGGCTATTCCCCATCCAGGTATCACTCCAGCCGGGACAAGCTCTAAGCTCTCGACTGCTTCCCCGACATGTGTGATACTTTAGTGCAAGTAAATGTAAGTGCGTGGATAAGGGTAGGTAGAATAGAAAAGTTAAGGGTGGGCATAGGATAAGGAGGTCGGGGGAAAGATCTGGCGCGGTCCGTAACGCGTTTGAGAGCGTAGGCTTCCGCGGCCGGAGTCAGTATTTACTAGGCTGTCCGGGTGACGCCGCGTCCATGGCGAAGGTGACGACGTTTCGGTCGCCATTCTGCGACCTTCCTCAGGGCGTAATGCGATAGCATTACCTCAGGGCATTATAGTAAATACGTAACGCGTTTGTTAGGTTACTATTCCAGCGTTCTTGTGATATTGTTTGGAGAAATCACCGATCAGAGCAAATACCGATCAAAGCAAATACCGATCAGAGCAATCGGCCACTTGAATTCTCCTCCAGAGAGCGGCTGAACTGAACTGTGTCGCCAGTGTCGAAAATCCTGTTACGGTCGCGACTCGAACCCTAACCCCTCTCGGTCAGAGGGGCTGCAGTAAAACCATTGAATGCTCTTAGCCACCTAAGCCAGCCAGTGAATATAAGGAGAATTATATACCAAGATGCAAATATAAAATTTCGAATGGTTTCATTCTCAACTATATTAACAAAGATTGACTGAGTGAGCTTTTTCAATAAAAGCAACAGATCGACAGAATACATTAAGTTCATAATAGATGCTGTAGTTTGCCATCTACTTGTATATCACGTTCATGTCATGACACCGACCTTTCTTTTCAGTGTTCAGTCAGCGCCGCTGGTATCGCAAAGCATGTTACTATAATACTTCAGCTGAGTCGGCAGGTGAACTGATTAGTCACTAGCTAAATGTTAAAAGTCGGAAGACTCCGCTCACGCAATACAGAAATCAATTGTGTAAGATTTGTTTGAAGCTTCGTTGAGCTCCCTGGAGTGATGACATAGCAGATCATTTGCAGGTCAAGCATTTGGAGCCATTCATCATGAGAAAGTTACGACCTTATACCATCCAAACTTTAAAGAGATCACCGCGAGGTGATCCACCGCAAGGTGCCTGATTTATTATGAAAGTTTAGCTGAACACGCCATTGCAACTTTCTTGTATCTAAAAAACACAGTTGGTAGATATCATAAATCTCCAGGCAGTTGTTTTAGAAATGCGTTTTCAATTCTAATTTAAAAAGTGCATGCGAAATACAAAACTATTATTATGAAATATGTTTATTTTTTGTAATATCGACTTCCTTTCTTTATATATCAACAGAACAGAATCTGTAATTGAACAGAAATCAGTAACATGCAATGATACAAGTTGTTTCTTGACAGCTAATCGAATTTTTCCTTGGACAACGTAGGAGGTCGACGACATCAATAGATTTTACGGCAATGCCTGTGATCGGGAAGTGCTAAGGTTCAAGTCCCGACCGTGAAAGATTAGTTGGTTGGTTGATTAGTGATTAGAGGCGCGTCAACTGTTAAAGTCAGTTAAGGTTATTCCCGCAAGTATAGTGCATTTTTTATTGCGGGAGGTGGCTGTGATCTTCCCTCGCTGGATGGTGGCGCACCGTCGGCTAATGGCGTTTCCCCTCAACGTGGTATCTCCACCAGCAGCGCACCGCTCCAGCCGGGACTAGCCCTAAGCTCTCGACTGATCTCCCAGCGTGAGTGTAAGTGCGTGTAAGGGAGGGGTGAGGACAGGGTTGGGAATGAGAAGGAAAGATCTCGCGTAGTCAATGGCCGTTTTTTGGGTACTGCTCCGGCATTCTCCTCCAGAAAGCGACTGAATTCTATTTAGCTGACAAGGTAGTGTTGAAAATTCTGCCACCGTCGGAACTCAAACCTAGGACCCTCATATCAGAGGAACTGCAGAGATATCAGTTGAACCCTGAGCCACTTTTCCCGGTCCGACGGTGACAGGAGTTTCGACACATCATAGATAACTGGGTCAAATTCAGCCACTGTCCAGAAGAAAACTAGCGGCTGGTTGCTCTGACCGGTAGTTTTTCCTGGTTTCTCCGATCACAACCAGGCGAATTCGGGAGAAGTCCTCCAACGCTAATAAATGCCTGAACAATGCCGGAATAGAACCTTAAGAAATGGGTCACGGACTGCGCGAGATCTTTCCTCCCTTTTCCTATTCTCAGTCCTTATCACTTTCTGGTGGAGAATTCTAGCAGCCGGGTGATCTGTTTGGTAGTTTTCCGCGGTTTATCCGATCAACACTAGGCGAATGTTGGAGCGGTACCCTAACAAACTGACCACGTACACGTAGGCTTCCGCCGCGTCGTTGGCAGATAGGCCGACGTTTCGCCCGTCATGTCGCAGGCTTCTTCAGGGTAGTGACACAGTAAAGTTCCGCCTCCGGTGTTATATCTTTTTCAGCTTGAAATATATATATTTATTTTCATATATTTTTTTATATATATATATATATATATATATATATATATATATATATATATATATATATATATATATATATTTTTATAGCTGAAAAAGATATAACACCGGAGGCGGAACTTTACTGTGTCACTACCCTGAAGAAGCCTGCGACATGACGGGCGAAACGTCGGCCTATCTGCCAACGACGCGGTGTCGCCCGGACAACCTAGAAGTAAACTGACCACGTAGCGCGCGCGATCTTTCCTTCCCATTCCTTATCCTGCTCTCACCCCTTTACTTACACACACTTAAACTTACACGCACTACTCTACCACATTCTTGAACATTGGGAGACCAGTCTAGACCTTAGAGTTTGTCCCCAGGCTTGGGGGGTTCCTAGCTATTGAGAAAAACCTGTTGGTGGAAAAACCCGCATGCGCACGTGTAGGTTAGCGCCGCATATCACCATCCAACGGCGGAAGGGTCACAAGTACCTCCCATGATTATAACGTGTACTACACTTTCGTGACTCATAGACAACAGTTGATGAGCTCGGAAATATGGACGAATGAATGAATCAATCACTATGGGCCGGTTTCACCAACCAGGATCAAATTCGTAGCTGATCCGAGTTCTCGTGATCCTGATCCGCGGAGTCAAGGCCGACTTGATCCCTGTGCGTTTCACCAACGTTTTGAGACCGTGAAGTTGATCCAGATCCCATGATTCCCGAGCAGTCGTGAAAATGCGCGGTTGGCAACAATATTACAATGCATTGTGGGTATTCTCCCGATCAGCTGTAGAAACGAATTTGTTTTGATTTCGTTTACTTGGTTTCTGTCCATCGGTGTGCCTTGTGTCCAGTCCTTGTGTGCAGCGTCCTTGTGTTCTATACTATGTCTGCGAATAATTTTTCCGAGCCACAGAAAAATATGAAGAGGTCAGTTAATTTTTCCACGAGCGAAAAGGATTTGCTGGTGTCGTTGATGTGCAAATATAAACACATATTTAATTCACGCACAGACAGTGCTTCGAAAGTGACGAAAACCCAAATGTGGGAAACCGTGCTCACGGAATTTAATGCCGAAGCACGTGGCTCTGCACGCAATTTAAAAAGTTTACAGACATTTTGGAAGAACATCAAAAGGAGGACGAAGGATGTAGAAGGCGAAATAAGACGCCAAAGATACGTGACTGGTAAGTAATTTTTTCTTTGGAAACAAATGTAAGTGTGTATTCAGTTTATGTTGAATGTAAGATAAATTGTCTAGTAAAAAATCGTTGTAAAAGAAAGTAAATATAAATAAGTTAAACAGATCACTTATTAATAATCTCACCACAAATGTAATTTATGCATAAACTTACTTAACGTTTCAGGTGGAGGGCCACCAGTATCAATACGTGTGGATAGGATCCATGAAGAAGTGAGAGATTTTATGGGTCCAGCAGCAGAGGGAATGGACAATCCCTTTGATTCCGATGGGCAGAACTTGCTAAGTAATATATATTTCATTACATTTAATGCACTGTAAATAGTAATGTTCTCAATTGAAGAACAAAGATATCATAATCTAAAAGGCGTAAATTATTGAGCTTTACTGAGAATGTTTTGGTTAGAATTTGAAGTAGTGTGCATGTTTAATTGTTTAAAAATCTGTTATTTAAAGTATAGTAGTATCAGGATTAGATTTTCATGTTGCGTGTGCATTACACATTGTACTTCATTAATGCTCCCTTATTCCAATGCATGTTATATTACTACTTTCATTAGTTTTATCTTGTCTATTTTTCAGGGCTCAATGATGTTTCTGTACATCTAACTGAAGATGAAGAGGAACTCTTTGAGGTGAGAACAGAACTGAATGAATTTCATGTTGCAAAGGTGGAGTTACAACTCACTGTAATACTGGTGGTTGTTAATAAATTATATAACAACTTGTGTACTTATATAATTTGAGCACTAATTGTGAATTAGGCCTATATGCCTTAGAAGAGAGGCTTATTCAGTGTCTTGTAATTACAAATAACTGTTACTTTTTTCTGGTGAAATAGTGCAAGTAACATTTAAAATTGATAAGTTTTCCAAATATCATTTGTGTGCAAGATGAGGTTTGTATGCTTTAGTTTTCATTTTTAAACTTGTTTGCCTTATAAGTAATTTAGTACTCTTGATTTCATGTTCTTTACAGAAAATTCTGGGAACTTTTCACGAGTCTAATTCAGTATCTGACAAATAATTGACTTGCTTTTTTATGATTTATAGACCACTGCAGAAATTCCACTACCACCACCATCGTTACTGAACGGAGACTGGAGCAGGGGTTCGCCAGCTTTGCTGAGAACTGTGATGTGTCCCCTTTTGCAGCCTGTGGGTAGTAAAGCTCCTGCCACAGCCGGCTCTGCCACAGCCGGCTCTGCCACAGCCGGCTCTGCCACAGCCGGCTCTGCCACAGCCGGCTCTGCCACAGCCGGCTCTGCCACAGCCGGCTCTGCCACAGCCGGCTCTGCCACAGCCGGCCCTGCCACAGCCGGCTCTGCCACAGCCGGCTCTGCCACAGCCGGCTCTGCCACAGCCGGCCCTGCCACAGCCAGCAACACACCTGCTGGACGTTGGTGCTCCAGGAGGCGTCCCCGGATGCAAGACTCTGAGAATGTTAGGACAAAAGCACTGCTAGCTATAGAGCAGTTTTATCGAAATGAAAATCTGCGCAACGAGGAATTACACAACTACAAGATGTTTGCTATGAGAGAAGAGAATAGGAGGCAGGAGGAAATTCATGCCCTAAAAATGTTATTAACAAAAAAAGATCAATAAACAAATTTTTAATGTATTCAAAATATTTATTTCCAAAACTGTTCCTGACATTCCATATGTAATACCTTCAATGATTGAAGAAATTTAAAATTTTAGTACTTTTCATTGTCTTGCTGAAAGACTTGTAAAATAATTGCAAATAAGGTTGTTTCTATATGTAAACTGTTCGTTATATCTTCGCCTAGCAGGGACAGTTTCCTGCATTTCTCCCTCAGTCAATAACGTGTCCCATGGCAGATTAAGGTCAGAATCATCAGGTGGTAAGTCTTCTCCTGCTTTTCTTAATATATTGTGCAGGACTGCAGTAGCTACAATTACTGGCAAACTATTCTGCAATGACAATCTGAGGCCCATTGCTAGTACAGGAAACCTCCTTTTCCAGACACCAAAAGTCCTTTCCACAACATTCCTCGTTCTTATGTGGGACTCGTTGTATAAATGTTCTGCTTCGGTTCGAGGTTCATCGAGAGGTGTCAACAAATATCTTGAGCATGCATATCCTGCATCCCCAAGAAGCACACTGTCCCTGTACACGCCACTGAGGAATTTTGTGTTTCTGAACGAATGGCCAAATATCGTACTATCATGGCAGCTTCCAGGCCACCTCGCAACTACATCTATAAATTCCATATTAGCATTACATATTGCTTGCACATTTATTGAAAAATAATTTTTCCTGTTCCGAAATGTTTCAGCATTATTACCACCAGGTGAGTTAATCCGCACATGGGTGCAGTCAATTGCCCCTACAACATTAGGAAATGAAGCAATTGCATAAAAATCCAATTTATTTTTTGAAAGTTCTCGATCGCTCTCAGGAAATTGGATGAACATCTGGAAAAGTTCTGCTATTGCGCGTGTCACTCTGTTAACAACTCTGAAAGCAGTGGATTTACTGAATCCACAGTAGTCACCAGCTGTTAACAAGTCAAAATTCGTTGCATAAAATCTTAAAGCACAGAGTAGCTGAGCCATCGGAGTAATACTGTCATTCCTGAAAAGAAAAAAATGTTAATCATTAATTGTTAAATAAAATGCATGAACTTGTTACATTCACATTAACCTCAATCCTGTGGCTTGTGAAAAGTACAGGGATCTGCAATCGTATTGTACTATAATTTTCAGTGAAACAATGGTATTTCATACTTACTTCTCATATGGAAATTCCAACTTTTCCTCAATCAACGAAAGGACATGAAGTGCCATCCGTTTAGAGAGGCGAAATCTTTTGATGAAATCAGTGTCGTCCAGAGTTTCAAAATAATCGCTTCTTTCGCGAATTATTCGTGGTCTCCGTACGTCTCCCCACAATAAATCTTGAATGACTTCATCATCGAAAACAAACTCCATTCTTATGATGAAAATTAACCTAATAAGAATGAAAGTTCAAAGTATCACTTCACAAAAAGTATTCAATAAAACTATCACACGCTAATTGATATGTCACAAAAATCAAGAAAAATACGGAAAGATATCGTTCTCAATTGACCTAACAAACAGTAATTGTACTGTTAAACAATTAACAGTAACAAATGTTATTTATAATCTACAATAATTGGAAACCAAAATATATTTAAATTTTACTCCCCAATACTGACTATTCTAACCTACAATTGTGTTAACCCTACTTTTATTTACAATACTCTCTTAAATAATATATTCTATCCAATAAAACATTACGCTCAATCCTACCTGTTATCGAATACTTCTTAACTGAATCCAAGTCCAACTACAGGTAAACTACACGCATTGACTTAAAAAAAGCACGGAAAGCAAGCGAGATGAGCGGTTGCTGCGACCAAGATGAGCAAAAACTGGAAGTAACTTCTGCTGATCCGGCCGTGATCCACCGCTCGGCGACGGATCAGTTGCGAGTCAAATTTGATCCGAGTCAGACACGTTGATTCGTGTCAAGTGCGTGGAGAAACGTACAACGGGATCAAACTGAAGTTGATCCGGATCAACTCGGGATCATCTTCTTGATTCCGGTTGGTGAAACCGGCCCTATATGTAGTTTGATTATAAATTTCTTTAGTCATACAAGATATTTATTTAGAATGGTAGTTAACTCTGCCACGTAGTACATTTGTATTGCAGTATTTTATTTAGATGTGGAACTGCGATATTCTAGTCGCAAAACACGAAGAAAAAATAAGACTTAGGGAAATAAATCGAGAATGACGGATTTACAGAAAATAAAATATTGAAAACCAAGAAAACGATTGATCAGTTGTTTGATAGATTACGGGTGTGTCGTCAGTAAGGGTTATTTGTCCCGTAAGTGAAATGCATATTTTCACTGAAGTTGGCTGTGATTTCCCTCCGCTGGATGGCGTGATCCGTCGTCGAACTACTCATCAACTAGTGTTTTTTTCCTCCAAACAGGCATCTCCCACAAGCGGGACATCGCCCGACCAGAAACGATCTCCATGTTCTCGGCTGGTCTCTGGACATGTGTGGTTGTGTAGTGCATCTCAGTGTGCATGTGTGTAAGTAGAGATGGGGATTGGACAAGGGGAAGGAAAAATCCCGCGCAGTCCGTTGCCCCTTTGTTAGGGTACTGCTCCGGTGTTCGGCTGGGATTGATTGGAGAAACCTCGGAAAGCTTCCGATTATACTAGGCGGCCACTAAAAGTCTCCCCTGGACAACGGTTGAATTCCACCTAGCTATCCCGCTAGCGTCGAAAATCCTGCTTTCGTCGAGACTCGAGCCTAGAACCTCCCGATCAGGAAGGCAGCAATGACATCAGTTGATGTTCTGATCCTCCCAACACAGTCACCGCCCCCCATAAAGACCATCCAATATGATGTAGAATAGGTTCAGCTGTGCTGCGTGTACATTGTGTAATGGGCTGGACGCGACAGGAATCAATAATTACTCATACGTACTTGACACATCAGTATCTTGCTTTTCTCCTATGTTCTATAAATGTTTATGTGTTGAATGAATGTTTATGTATTGATGAAAAGGAGATTACTGTATCTTCTTCGTGTGGGACTATGAGTATGTCTATATTGGTTCACGTTCAGACACTTCGTTCTATCTTTTAGAAGCGACACAAGAGGGGGTTACCCTTGGTTCAAAGTCGGGGAGGGGGATGCAATGGAGATTGAAGTATTCGAATGGCAGTGACATTTGTGTGCTTTGCGGAGACAGTAAAGATTGGATCCACATTCTTTTAAATTGCTGTGCTACCGAAACATGGAAATGAAAATGGATGGGAATGAGGAAATACTACTTCCACTATAGAAACTTAAGGCTTGCTCAGAATATATTAAGTGATAGAAGGTCTCACTTCATGAAATAATTAGAATATTTGTAGGAAATGTTCAAACCATTAGGGAAACGGAAATTAAGGAGTAGAAAAACATCACTGTTTAGTATAAAGGGAGAGGAGTAAATAAGTCTTTACGTAGTAAATAAGTAAACCAATGAACAAATTAATAAAATAATGAAAGAAGCACATCAAGGGCGAAAGGGAGTGGGTGTCCGAAAATAAATGCAATGGCGATTGTGCGGCCGATTGTCTATGGCGCTGTTTGATTTCGGATGCTGTAGAGGTCAAATACTGAAAGGTGAATGCGCGACATTTGCACCAGGAAATAAATAAATTGTTTAGAAAAAGTTTTGTAGATTAGCATGTACTCGTCTTCTGACGTTATATTTTCCGGTATATTTTTTTTTTTGTGAGACGTGCTTTATGGGCTTGTTTCCGAGGCTTAGAAGCGAAGGATAGACCATTTGGGGTTAATACCAGAATTCGAAATATTAAAACGTTGTAGGATGTTGGTATTGTAATGGCTTAAATAGCTTCGGCCTAGACTCATAACATCAAGTTATTTAATTTAATTTGTAATAACTACCTATTAAATAAATAAAACTACTGGAGTTTCGTGTAAATTCGAACTCAGGGATCTTCCGGTGAACGACGCTACCGAGGCAACGACATTGTCACTGAGCTTCCGCATCGAATTTGAAATGTCACCCCAGACAGATTTCACAGTAATTATCGGCGATCAACTAAACTTCCCACTCCCACGGGGCCGGCTACGCCAACAAGGAAGAAGAATTCTGCCGCTAGGGGCGCCGGAGGGTCTGGTGCAACCCACGTGGGGCAGGGAGCGGCCCCCTCCCTCTCCTCCTCCTCCCCCCAGGCGGAGGTCGAGGCGGATAAATCAAGAGCGAGGTCGCCGCTGCAGCCGCCGCACGCCGCCGCTCCGACTCAGCTCACAGCTCAGCAGTCAGAGGCCGTGCACGCCCGCGGCGGCGGCGCTTTCTCAGATGGTATCGACCGGGCAGCGATCCCGGGACGGCCTGCTCGCGACGCGTGCTTCTCCTCCGCCGCCGCATCCTCATTACAGAAGAGCAGAGTGCGCGGTGCGCGCTGGCATTTAGGTCTGGAGTTACGACGCACTCGGGCATTCCAAGGATCTGCAGAGTTCAATTAATTCCGTTCCCTCTGCCCGGCCTCCTCGCCTGGTTGCCTAGTGGCGGCCCTCGCGCGCGGACACCTGGTTCACTGGCGATTTTATTTGGATTGTTTTACAACTAATATTTTTTTTAAAAATTTAAGGTCGCATCAACATCTAGGTCATTAGCGACCACTATTGCATGGTAACTGTGAAGATGACATGAGATGGGGTGAAAGGACGAACACAATACAACGATGCCAGAGGCGTGACTGGAACCCGCGATCCTTCGGTCCGAGATCGCTACGGCACTACTGTCTAAACGATCTAGCTCATCCGGACCGGCGGAAATATTTATTTGAAGGGAAAATGCCTTACTTGATAACAAGGTATTGTGCTTCACTTCTTTACGCGTTTTTACCCCAAATCCATTTTGAGATTTGAGGATCACTACCCGCCATTCTTGTGATTTAGTTTTAATTGTTTTATCGATGTGACACATTTAAATGAGAGATAGAAAGCACATGAATGGCAACAAACTCTGCATTTGAATCAATGTTTTGGTATCACTCAGTGGCTCAGAAATTATTTATTTTATTTCTTTAAAACACTGTGCAATAAAAAAAACATTCACAAAAATGGAAGAAGAACCATTTCTCAGAAATAACAAGTTTTACTCAGAGATTAAATTATCTGCACTATTCTGAGACAAAGAATATATTAAAATAATGGTAATTTATATATTATTACTATAATTATTACAACGGCATAACACACCGGGAGAGGTGGACCTGGGTATCAACGGTTGTCACTGCACTGCCTCTGCCTTGGAGGTCCGAGGTTCGAATCTCGAAGGTGGGAGGATTTTCGAAACTACCTTATCAGGTAGTACGAATTCAGACGCTGTCTGGAAGAGAATTCTAGCGGCTGGCTGCTCTAATCGGTAGTACTCTGTGGTGTCTCCAATCAACGCCAGGCGAATGCCGGAGCAGTAACTAACAAACGGGTCACGGACCGCGCGCGATCTTCGCTTCGTCATCCTTGTTCTATCCTCATACGTTAGAAACACTCACACTAGCATGAACTTACCACATATGCCGAGTGACAGGTCGGGAGGTTAGAGCTTTCTTCCGGCTGGGGCGGTGCCCTACTGGTGGGATATACCTGATTGGGGAAAACGCTACTAACGGTAGGTCGGCGCCGGATCTCGCCACCCAGCGGGGGAAGACCACCGATGTGTCCCGATGAAAAACGTTCACTACATGACGGTACTAATGACCTTAGCATTTGACGTGTCCGGAATCATACAATCAACAACGGCATAACAACTTTAGACCAACTCAAGAATCTAACGCAAATTTAGCAACATCAAGATGCCTTAAAATGGAACGAGACATGAAGTCAGTTAGATCGAAAAAGAATAAATTTGTTTTTAATATTCATTATTAGAAAATCGTATTGTATAAGAATTGTGAATTCGTTTTATTCTTTCATTCCATTGCATTCGAAGTTGAGTGAAGAAATGCGGTTCCTATTTACTTTAATCCTGAAAACCCATACACAAAGCATTACTTTCCATATCGCGCAAAAGGAATTAAAAATTAAACAATGATATGAATATTAATTATTTACTAATTATGGAACATGTTACTGAACGGAAAATATATACCATCCATTTCTTTTATTCCTCAAATATCCAGAATTTTGAGCAATTCTTGAAATTTGATTAGCTTCTTTTTTTTCTAATATGTTGCAATGTCCATTGGATAATAACATCACCGACGTTTTATTTAAAGCTTACGTTTGTATTTCGAAAACACAGCTTAATTAGTGCAACTATACTAATATTATCAGGTTTCATCACAAACTGCTTTTAGAAAAAATATAGAACCCATCTATCAGAAACCTGTTTTCTCCATTAGGATGTAGTTGTGTCAGAAAGTTCAAGAAAATAAACATCCAGAAGCCTTTCAGGTAACCGAAATGGTTGACAAGCTCGTACATTTCCTAAAAAATGACCAATGAATCTTCTAAGTTAAACTTAGATTGTTTTGTATTTTATTCCAGGGAATGGAGACCAATGAAGATATTTCTCATTTAGTAATAAAACAAACAATATTTATTTTGATTTGCATTGAAAACCCATTAAAAATGCAGGAATATTTTTTTTTGTTTTAGGAAAAAAGTAAAAGTGTGGGTTTAACGAAACTTGTTACTCAAGTCCGGTTCCCGATACAAAGTCAAAGTCCTTGCCCCTACTTCTCGACATATATCCTCAGGTCAAATAAGATTTTAGTCACATCCACTTTCCTACAATAAACAATGGAAATGTCTTCATCTTGCAACATCATGACACACCTCATTACCTGCAATCCGGCGTAGCGTGAAACAATATCATTACTGGCAAATGCAAGCTGTCATTACAAACCACGCGACGAATAGATCACTTTATATTCTTAAAAAGGGAACCATCAATCTTTCTTAACTCACGTTGAAATTACTCCCTTGTTCCATTTACCTCATTTATTTCTTATGGTGCAATTTAGTTCGCATTAAAATTTCTGGCGGTATAAATATTCAAAAGGGCTTCCACACTTTGAACTGCACGAAAACGTCATTCAGGTATTCGGACGTTGCGTAAACGTTGTTCCTCGAAAATCCACGTGAAAAAAGTGACGGGCCCGCGTGCTATTCGGGAAGTCGAAGGCCCAACTTCTGATTTCGCATTCAACGACCGATCCGAGGAGGCGTCGCGGAGATGTCTTCGCTCACGATTCAAATCGTCACCGCCCCCCCTCCCCGTCGTTAGAGTCGTCGGCGCACGCGTGTCTGAACAAGCGAACGTCGCGAGCGCCTTGGGAACAATCGATGCCGTTCCACAACGGTCGTTGAAAGTAAAATTGTCAACACGGGAACATCGTGAATGTCATCATGTCAGTGAGGTATCCTTCTGCTGGGATGTGCACTACCATTCACGAAAGTGGAAACGCTGCTCAAAGTAACAGAACAACTGCGTGCAAGGCCTAAAACGAAAGGGAGAAAACATGTCTGGGCTATTCTGGTTCCCTTTTCCATCACACATTTTATTTATATATTACATAGTTTCCTAGGAAATAAATAAAACGTTTTACTAGGAGAATAACATATCTTTCATATTGTAATTGCGATAAATGCAATTCATTTTATGTTGTGTCATTTAACAGGGTTGTCAGATTAGTTGGAGAGACTTTTCCTAAAATTTTTGTGTATCAATTTTACATGTGTCAGCTAAAAAAATGTGTAATATAAGAGACTGATCATATTTTCGAAAATAAAATATTTTATTACGAAGATCTCTGGAACCTTTTTGAAATATTCCGATATTTCCCTTGTCCCCTGCGCACACGCCTATGAGAACTGTCTACATCGTTAGTATATAAAACGTTGGAATCTAGCGCAATTTTACTTTTTCGTTGACAGCAAACACCAATTCATTGAAATTTTTCCTTGAATCGCGAATGTTATCCTGATCGGTCATTCTTGTCTGATTTCTTCACCGCACGCATCAATGAACTGCTCCCTCAGGTTGTTCATTACATCTACAATTTATAATTTGATGGTCTTGATGAGCCTGACACTTTGTAATGGCTCTACACTGAAACTGAGGCTTTTCTTTCGATTTATGTTTTGTTCTAATATTCTATTCTTCCTGCCACTATCTTCCTTCAAACTCGGTGAATTCATAATTTTACATATTTGACCATGGGTTGTAATCCGCTTCACACAAAAAATGGTTCGCCTAAATTATTATCAGATTACATCAATTTTATGTAAGGACACTGGGAAAACTTACTAAAAATTGACTACTCGTTCCAAATATGGTGATTTAATTATCCATTCATTCTTATAATCCACTTTATCATGCTATACAAAACGCATATCATTACATCCCTTGGCAAAACACAAAAAACGGTGGTCATAATTCAAAAAGCAAAACTAATATTTATAAATTTACAAAACCAAACAACAAAAATCGCTTCTGTTGGGCGCACGTCTTGACATATTCTATGAGATATATGATCATTACTATTTTTCCAGTTATAAAATCTTAATCTCCGACAACATTGTGAATTTATACATTATGTTAAAAGTTGTTTCCTCTGATCTGCCCATTTGATTGCTTTTTCCGCATTTTCCATCTTCTCAGATGCAGCACACACATCCCGTTTCGGAATAATAGTTCCAATATAATATTTCTACCTCATTAATTCTTATTCGTCACCCCGAAAGAAACAAACACTGTCTGAAAAAAAGTGAAGCACCCAGCAGTGGTTTGAAGTGAATTAAATTACATACGATGAAAGAACATGCATCTTTATTGAACTGATTACAATATGGGATGATAGAGACAAAGCCGGTGTCAGTTACAGGTTGAAAGTTGGCGCCAGTTCAGTAGGATGTTGCACTTCCTCTGGCTGCAATGCATGCCCTTATGCGGTTCGGGATGATGTCAAACAGAATTTCTATCCTCTCTTGGGGCAAGTTCGTCCCCAATTGTTGCAGCTGTTCCTCCAGGTCCTGCAGGTTGGTACTGCAAAGAACTGCCCTTCCAATGACATCCCACATGTCTTAAATAATGGAGAGGATCGGGGATCTTACTGGTCACGGAAAGATCCCAGCATGCTCTAGGTAGTCCATAGATTCACGTGCTGTGCGTTGTTGGAACATTGTCCCAAAGTGATGCGTCATAATGGGCGCGGACGTAGAATTTCTATGACATATCGTTGTGCTGTGAAAGTCTGCCGAAGCACTATTAGATTACTTGATTTGAACGCATGTTCGATAGCTCCTCCCACACCATGACCCCCAGGGTTATGCCTGTGTGTCTCTCCACAATATGAGCAGCAAGGGCCCTCTGCCATTCACGCCGCCACACGCGAATAGGGCGATCATCGGAAGTTATGGCGAAGCGGGACTCATCACTGAACATGATGCGACCCCTGATTCGTCCGCTGACCATGCATCTCCCTGGCACGGAGCCAATCCAAGCGCCGACGACAGTTCTGGTGTCAATGGCAACCGACGCATGGGGCGGTGGAGCTCCAATCCGGCGGATGCGAGTCGTCGAGACACTGTGCGGGATCTCAGGATGTTGTAGACTCGCTAGCACATGTTCGCGGATGGCGGATGCTGACTTCATGGGATTCCACACCACATGGCGCACCTGACGACGATCCTCCCTCAGGGTAGTGATTCTTGGTCGACCCGTGCATGCACAACGTTCCACGGTGCCCTCATGTACAGTGGTCCCAACGTCGAGCCACTGTGACATCTGAGTGGTCCACATGCCTGGAAATTGCATGATACGACCTCATGAAGTTCCACAATGCGGTCTCTGCCAAATGCAGTTAATTGGTGGATAGTCGCGTCTGCGCGGCTTCGGAAGTGCTTCATACTGCACGAAAACGTCGTTCTTCACTGTCTGACTCAAAGCAGTAGACTGATAACAACTGCGCAACAACAGGGCAGTGATATCACAGATACGTGTGAATCTAACATTTATTCACACATCAGTGGTATGCATGTATACTGAAATAGGATAATATTGGACCACTCCAAGGTGCAACACTTTTTTGTCACGCAAAGTGGGTATTTGTGTTTATATAATAAATACTTACGCATATTACTCTACATTTAACTCCATTTGCAATGAATCTGACTTCTTCATAAAATTCATATCTCAAAGAACTGTGCACAACCTCTTGAAAGTATGTCCGTCGTCCTTCTCCTACCTAACGTCCTCTTACTCCGAAAACAAAATAATCAACATCCTTTAAAAAAACGTCAATATGTTTTTCCGATTGACAACGGTCACATGCATGGTTCTCCTCACAACATTTCATTTCCTTTTAAAGAATATTTATCTGAAGTGGGAAATGCAAATACATTCACACACGGCTTAATAGAGAAATGATGCTTGGTATGACACTCTTGTATTTGACTTTTCTATTTAATGTAAATAATGAAACTCAGCATCACAAAATTGAAATGGACAATAAATGCACCATTCAAGCTAATTAAGTATTAGCTACAGTCGATATAATTCTGAGAATCGCCATAAGAACGTATCAGAAATGAACCATCCTTCTCGGTATAGTCCTCACGAAAATTTACCTTAAAATGCATTCTTATGATCTCTATAAACAGAATAGTCATTAGACGTCAGCTCACTTGACGATTCCTTGATTTTAATTAGGAACCTATCTTTGCCGTAGTTCTTAGGTTTTAGGATATTATCAATAAAAATACCCGTAATTAGCGATGTCATTATTTCTAAGAGATTCGACACCTAGGGCATCCCGGTTCTAGGCACTACAATGACGTGATGCCCCGAGCCACATAAGCAGGAACAAGGTCGGCACACAAAGTAATAAATGTCATGTTTAAAAAAATGGTGCTACTGAGTTTATTTGTACCAATATTTACTTATATCAACAGCAGAAATGTTTCAGTTTTTTTCTCTGAGTGGAGAAGTGTTCTCACACTTCTATTAACTTCCACCTGAAACATCAGCTGTCCGTATCTTTGATCCGTAGGTTGTAGGGTTCGAGTCCAGATGATTGTCGATTTTCGACACCAGTTTTATAGCTAAGTCCAATGTAACAACTCGGGAGGAGTGTTCCCGCGTTTGGATGATTAGTAGTTTTTTGTGATTTCTCAATATCAGTACACGGTGACTGCTGAAGCGATACTACACAAATGGGACACGGACGATCTTTTCTTCTTCTTCTGCATCATTTTCCCTCCTGCAAACCGATGTGTAAGATTTACATCTCGGCAACGGATCTCACGCTTCAGCGAAGAAGGAACACAGAAATCACTCGGGATATAACATGCACTACAATTATAGGACTAATACATTGAGTAGATAAAGCGCCCAGAATTAAAACACACTCGCTACCCCGGGCGCTTCCGCCGTCCCTAAGAAACTCAGCTCAACGTATCCCGCCATTCCAGCCCCCGAGCCTTTCCAGCACTTCTTCCTTGCCTGTCCTGTTCCTTCCCCTCAACCTCGTCCCCGGCGCCGTCACGCTCTGCACCCATTCCATCTCCGTCCTGTGTCCGACCCCGTCCCCTTTCTGCCCTGTACCGTCACCGATCCCACCCGACCCTTCTTCCTTCACTGTAACTGTTGACATGTGACATGTGACGACCCGTATCCTCATCGCACCCCGCTCCGGATCCCGACAACGCCCTGTCTCCGACCCGTTCCCGCTCTACCTTGTCCCCAGCCCCGATCACACCCGCCCTTCTTCCTTCACCTACCCCGTTCCCTTACAAAATCATCTCCATCTCTATCCCCTGCCCGTCACTATCTCAAAGTCATCCCTTCCTCACCATACGTCCGTCCTCAAATTCGAATCCACCCTCATGCCCCTTTCCAGCGCCCGTCCTCAACCACACCCCTGTCACCGTCCCAAATTCGTCCGTCTCCACCCTGCACCCGTTCTCAACTTCGAATCCGTCCGCAGACCCCTTTCCGGTGCCCGACCCCACCCTGCCACGGTCACCGACCCATTTCCGTCCCGTCTCCACCCTGCACCCGTCCCCGACTTTGAATCCGTTCCCAGGCCCTTTCGCGTCCCGACCCTGCCCTGCTCCCATCTTATTGCCTCGTGTCGCGCGTATCTGGCGCCGCGTCGCGCGCTGCCTGCGGCCGGTGAGAGGCGTCGGCGTCGGCGTCGCCGCGACGAGTGAAGTCGCGCCACCCATGACCCCGCGGCGCATCGCCTCGCACGACGACGCTATATAAAGTGGAGGAGCCGCACATCCCCAGCCAGAGAAGCTCCACCGACCACCGCCTCCAGGTACACCTGCAGCGCCAGCCCCCGACGACATGACGACTGCCAAGGTGAGCTTGCTGCCGCCGGCCGGGAAACTGCAACTGCGACGGGGGGATAGAGCGACGTGGGGGAGGAAAATCAGGGGTCGTTACGATTCCCAAACCGGAGTTCAGTTTTGAAAATAAGGGAAGCAAAAGGTCCATACGAAAAAGTGTGCGCAGCGCCTTCCCGACATTTCTTACCGCAACTAAACCGTTCTTTTACGCCGTGGCTACAGTCAAAATGTGCCTTTTTGTGGATCTGGAAGTTACATTCACAAGATGGAGACAATTATTAGAGGATAAGAGTAGAAATATAAATTGAAAATAATATTTTCAAACTAAAGAACAGAGAAGTTAGAAAATCTATAAAAAATGTTATAGGAGAACACTCACGCAATATCTTCGCAATATAATTGTATTCCACTAAAAGGTCATTTAAATGTTATCAATACCATGATGAGCTTTCCCCACACCTGAAATTTTCTATTTTGAATTTGGAGAATTCTATTAACAATTCATTTTAACTATAAACAAACAAGTCAGTTCTTGGGATATGCAATTTTCATTGCACTTTTTTTAATTTTCACTGGTGATGTGTTCGAAACGCGAGGTGGAAAAAAAATACATTCCATGATTTAGAAAGCATTTAATATTTAATGAATTGTTTTTTTCATTTTATTTAAATTTTCATGGTAGTAAAGATTTTTAAAAACTTTTTTTCCGAACGTTCGCAAAACTAATGGCGACTGGTACCATTAAATGATATAAATATTTGAAGTTGCTGTGGGAAAGTGAAACAACTTCAATTTAAAAACGGGTGATCTGTTTTGGAAAAATTTAGTCTCCTTTCCATTTAAATAAATGTAGTATTAACATTATAAAAGTGAAAACTGTGCCACTCGGTATACTGACGGTGATTTTAAATAGCGGAACGGTGAATTGTACGATCTTCGCTTCGGTAAACGTTAAAATATTTTAATACTGTTAGAAATTATTTTCAATGAAGAAACGAAATTTAAATCTCGAAATTTAAATTTCGAATAACAATGCATTATTTTTCCCGTATCTGAACCCTAAAACAAATTAAATTTAATTTTTTTATAAAATCAAAAATAATGAACATTTTTCAGAAATGAAGATTTTTTTGACTACGAGAGATTTCATTATCGTTTTATGAAAACGAATGTTTGGAAACCAACAGCAACTCTCGAATTAATGAACAGTACCTGAAAATATGGAATAAGAGAAATATAACATAACAAATTTATTTCGAAACAAATAACTGTTAAATGATAGATTCGAAAATGAAACAAAATTAGAAGTTAGAGAAAAATGGTCTTCAAAACACAAAATAGGCAGTTCTTGACAGATCATTTTTCCTTTTCTATTATTTAGATATAAAAATAATTTTCTAAGTATTAAATTTATTTTATTTTACTTATTTAGTTAAATATAAAAAAATTAATTTCAATTTTTAGAAAGACACCCATCGTTTACATTTAGAGTGCATAGTATCTATGTTGAATTCTCTACATTTATCTAAAATAATATATTAATGAACTTGTTTTTACATTTATCTCCAATCAATTAACAGTAACAATAAAAAAACACAACCTATTTTACATTCAGAGACTTTCAGGAGTTTTCCGGAGAAAAAAAGCATCTCGTCTCTAACAGGATATCCAGATTATTTTTGTGCGCCAGGTTCTGACGCAACAGATCCCTAGTAAAAAGTCTTTCAGAAGAATACCGCGCTTTTCTTGACATTTTCGATGTTGGAGAGAAGAATGAGCACTTAACAAGTTTCTATACAATCGAGGAGATTCACAAGATGAGACATCGTGAGGCCGAACAGCGTGTTCGCGATTATAACTTAAACCGGATGTAACAAAACTCACTCTTTAAGGAGAACACCAACAAAACATTTCAGAACAATGCAAAATTTTATTATGCTAATACCGTAATGTTTTTCGTTTATGTTCATCAGATGCTGGGTGTGGCCCTCGTGGCTGTAGTGATGTGCGCGGATATTGTGAGGACTGCCGTCATCGAGGGGGTGGCCCAAGGGTCGTACAGCCGGGGAACGACCGGCGGCTTCGGTGGCAGCCCCGGCCAAAGCGGTGGCGCTGGGCAGGTGAGTCTACTCCCACGGGGTTCCTGACAAGAAGAGTTGCAACATCGATGTGGATGTTTCCAAAACATCGATATTTTTGTTAAATCATCGGTATTTAACATCGATTTTTACTCTCTCGCTAGGTAGTGGTGAAAATCCTCTAACACGTGGTGTAGTCAGATTCCATGATTTGTGGGTCCTTGTTAGCGGAATATCAAATGACGGCAAAACGTCTGTCTCTCCATCCGTTCGTCTGTCTGTGTCCGTCCGCAAGTCTGTCGTTTGGTCTTTGAACAACGCTAACGGCTACATTCTTCAGCCGATTTTATCAAAAACTGATATTCCCCAATCTATCTGGCTAATATCGCGGCCCCTTGAATATTTCAATTTTGAGGTGTACTTTACCTGTAGCCCCCTGGGACATTTTCCTAATTTAAAAAAAAAATGTTTGCATCGTTTTTGATTTTATTTTTTCTTCGATAGTGAGAAGCACGTTTAAGAGAAGCAGAGAGCACGTTAAGAGTGCAGGTCTCATGTACGTTGAAAGCCCTGTTTCGAAAATTGCAAAAGTTCAAACTTTCTTTGGAGTCTTCCTACAACTAAAATATTAATGATACAGACTTTTTTCCTGAATGAAATATGTTCCTTAAAAACATTTTAAAATAAGATCATGTACAAGTTTTCGAAAATGTAGGTACTTTTTGCGTGAAAAGAGGTAAGTAGTAATCCTCGGGGCTGCGTCAATCAAATTTAAGACAAACATATTAGAAGTTCACAGATTATGATATGAGGGGAAAAAGTATGCGCACATACAACCAAGTCGTTATCGTGCGTAAATAGAATACGTTCGCGTCTACAACCTTACAAGTAGGCTCTTTAAGGTTTCCGCTGATGTTATCCTTCTTATGACGTAATCTACGATAAGAGAATTTTTGAATCTATTACATTTTTATAGAAAATCCCCAGTCCGCAGCACATACTGTCAGAAACGTTTAAAGTTAGCTTCATGTCACACTTCATGTAACGTTAACTTCATGTTCACATTTCTTCTTTTAAAACAATAATTTAAAAAGTACAGAATATTCGCATGAATCTGTGCATCAATTTGGAATGTATTGAGTTCCTTACAGAAAGCAGAAAATTTCCTTACGAGCAGCATTCCAAAATCATTAAAATATTGTTATTGTTTCCTTTTCTCTCAGAGAAACACAGGTAAGACGTTTGTATACTTGGAATATTACCACAATTAATTTTAAAACAATGTGGAGAAATTCGATATGCATATTGCAAAGCTTCCAAGAAATAAATGCTTGCTGACACCAAGTACTCGATTTTCAGTTGTTGTCACACCATCCAATGAATTTAGAAGGCTCAAACTTACAATGAAAGTTCACTAAACAGATTTGGGATACGATATTTCTATTCTCTTAAATGAAGCAATGAAGATAAGAAAACTCGGGATGATATTCTTTCCCCGTCGTAAATGTCACATTCACTATTCATAAATTCAAACATCGATTATACCCAGGAGAAGAAGTAAAACCTTGTTTTCTCTCAGTCCATTCACAGAGAGAATCTCTGACCAGTTCCCAAGCAGGTCATGTCTATTTATTCCTTTCTTCCGCCTTACCACCGCAGCGGGTACTATTTCAAACGTGATCAAAAGTAGGGGTAATGTGAAGTCAATTGCGATCTCACGGCCAGCGCCAACCGGTTTCAGAACAGCAGAAGTAGTAAGTGAGATTTATTTGTGAGAGATAGTTGAACAATGAGATCATTTTTTATACTCAGACACACAAAGGTGGCATAAGCAAATTAGATAAAACTTTCTTCGTTACAAACGATAAATCACATTAGATACTCCTGTTCTTCAGATTTACTAATACACATGACAGACGTTGTAAAGCGAAGATTTCGAAGAAGTAAAATATGAATATAAAATGAATAATAAAAAAATGAATTCATTTGAATTTCTCCATTCTCAAGTCAGTGTAGAATACACAATAAGACGATATTGCTAAAATCGCCCGCTCTTTATTTCTTCAAAATTTGTTTATTATTCAATTGCATGTTGGTATGTGCAAAATATCCAAAATCATTTGCACTTTCACAACTTGAATATTAAATTTCTTCCTTCATCAACTATTTTAAAGAAACTATTTCCTCAATATATGTACTTCTAATATCCAAATGCGCAGAAATTGAAACACAACTGTGCACCCACCGGCCGTGCAAAAGATGTCTTCAGTTGTTAGAGAATTCGAAACGTGAAGAAAATGTAGTGGCACTAATAGTTTGATATTTTTGGAATATAAATAACTGTCGTACTATGAAGACTGTTTTTGTAAAAATACTTAATTTATTGCAGTGTTGTTGTATGGGAGTATTTTATTTGTTTTTCTTGTGCTACTTCTTGGAAAACCATTTTGTGTGGTTGTATTCAGTAAAATTTTTGTTGCTGCAAGCCAATGGTTTATTTTAATTTTGAGTTCCTTATTTACATTCATTCATAATACGCTAACAAGATGCTTTTTCCAAGAGTAGTATATTAGAGAGTTCTTAATACTGAAAACATCAACAAACTAAGGGTCATTCTAGATATTGTCAAACACTTTAACTCATTCATTCCGTCATTCTCATCTTCCAATCATTTCGTATCTTTTTCTTAATGGCCATGAAGATTGTCTTGCATAAGTTTAGGATAAATATCACTAACAAATGAATCCCAAACAAGGGAAAAAGAAACCAGCAGTAAATAAAAGAGGTTTCTTCCACCAAACAAGATTCCCGGCGACATTTTTGTTTCCTAGTGGCAACAAAACACGCCGAGAAGAAGTTGGCCGTGAGAATTACGCTTCCAGTAGAGTGAATGAACTCTCTTGCAAGCACGAAAAAAGGAGTTTTTTCAGCTCACAAAAACAAGTTACAACTTTGTAGTGAGCTCGTAGTTGGAGCGTGCACTTTTTCATTTTTCCTGTTTTCTTTCTCTTTTCCTCTCTAGCCTCAAAATTCATAACTTTTGGAGTCAAAAAATTATTTTAATTCCCTCATTTTACCCAGTACTTTGCAAAAAAACTTCATATAGATTATCTGAAGTACGTAACTCCAATGAAGGATACCAGTTTCGAAGAAAGACCTGTTCAATTATATGGAATTTTCAGACTTATCATTCGGGGTTCCACAGAGAAATTGTTAACACTGTAAGTAGTAATGTGTGTAAATTCCAGAATGCAGTGTTCGTCAATGTGGTAAGGAATCTCCAAAGGTGATAATTCTACGCGATGCAATCTTAGTCTTCGTTTTTGTGGCAACTCTGGGCATTCACCGATATGCTGCAGGTTACGCTCTTGACTACGCAAGCGAAGACCTCACGTTCTCAGGGAAAACGTTGGCAGATAATGCCATAGGTTGCGGCGTGGGTATCGTTTTACTAACGCTTTTCTAACCGATTTAGCCTGCAGATGTGGCAGATAATCATATACTCTTAGCTCAGGCAATATCTTGATATATGACTGATACAAAGAAACCAACTAAAATACTAATAATATACAATTTGCATTATCAAAAAAATATGCTTATCCCATTAACGCCCAGCGTCATCATTTGAGAACGCAGATTCCTGGTCAACCCAAAAATGCTTCTTTCGCAATACTTTGTGAATTTTATTTCTTCAATAGACGTAGACATCATAAGCGAAACAGATAAGTAAGTTGTTCATTTCTGATTGCCAGATGACGATTTAGCCGTGATTGCTAAAGCATGGTACACTCATGGGCACGGTGTATTCATGACTTGCATCGATTCGAATCTTCATCTAAAACTGCGCTTAGCTGCTGTATGCCTGGGGTTAAGTCGGAGGGAGATGCCGATGTAAAGCAAACGGTGGGTGGTTCACACCAAAGTGGACGAGGCTTATGTAGCTAAATTCTAATGATTTTGCTTCTTCTAACCATCGGTTTACGCTGTGGAGCGCTTCAGTAGCAATTATTTTGTAACACGAAAGTTGGTTCGCACTAAAAATTGCAAGGAAGGGAGCGGTAAGATCGCGCTGTTCGTGGCCCGTTTGTTAGGGTACTGCTCCGGCATTCGCTTGGTGTAGATTGGAGACATCACGAAAAAAACTACCGATCAGAACAGCCGGCCGCAAGAATTCTCATTCAGACGGCTGGTGAATTCGAACCACATCTCGGTCAGAGGACTACAGTGATATCCGTTGATGCCTTGAGCCACCTAGGCTGGTCACACTAAGAGGTCATGTTTTGGTTCACAAACACGAGTGGTTAACGTGGTCACAATTCACGCACAGCAATTCGCATGTATGCATATTTCTTTACAACGCGAGTTGAGTTATAAACACTTTTAAAATGAAAATTCCTTAACTGGAGAAATAAGAATTTGTTTCTAATGACCAAAATACCATTTCACTGAAAACTGGGATCACAATTTTCAACATATTGTAATCGATTCAAAACAAGGGTCACTTCAATAAGTGCGTGAATGTTTGAGTTCACTTTCCGTGATCTCTCCCAACAGTAGGTTACATTTCGAAAGATTCCGAGCGCCCGTACCATTCGAAGAGATCCCCTGTCATGTCTTCTCTACGAACTGGCCACCGAAGTCGTGAACGGGTTTCCCTCCATGCCGGCCCCCGGAGAGAATTGGTGGGCAGAAACACGTCGTTTGGAGGCAGGTGTTCCTCTCGATCGGTACTCTTCGACACAGGCACCACAAATCTATATTTTCAAAATTCAAAACTGTTCCCCAATAATGTTCATTTAAAGAAAATTGATTGTTGCCTGGCACTTCAATTGCTGTAGTCATTAGTCCCGTTAGTGTAGTGATTTTTCTATGAGGTGGTCTCTTCCTGGATGGGTGGTGAAATCCTCCGCAGACCCACGCATTGGCTTGCGGGAGATTTTCCTCTCCACGTGTCTCCGCCATCGGTGCACCGACCCCATCGGGACAAGCTCTAAGCTCCCGATTGCTCTCCCGACGTGTGGTGTACGTGTGTTTATGTATCAGAAGAGGGGATTGGACGAAAAAGGGGAAGGAAAGATCGCGCGCGGTCGGTGGTCCATTTATTGGAGGACTTTCGCCTACTATTGATAAGGAAACTATCCATGAGAACAGCTGGCCACTAGAACTCTACTCAAGACAACTGCTGAATTCGGCGTAGCTCTCTACTAGTGCCGAAAACCGGCCACTGACTCGAGGCTCGAAGTTTTGGACCTCCCGCTCAGAGTCCGTGTAGGGTAGGCGTTAATGTTGGGGTTGAAATAATCTGAGTCAATCGTATAATGTTGATATTCTACAACAGCAATACGTGCGCTCCGGCTCCAAACTAGCACTATGCAACCAGGGGAACGAACCGTATGGCCTAATTTCAACAGTTAAACACCATACTGTTTTTTTAGAGAAATGAAGAATAGAAACAGTAAAGAAAACATTGCAAGTAGAATCTACCGTTGTGTCTTTGTATGCGACGCGAAATAGTAATTATCCATGGTTTCATAACGCTTGCGGAGAGTGGGTTCTAACGAGTAGTATAATTTCCTATATCACTTTCTTCTGTCAGGTGTAAGACACCTGCTGCTCGGGGTCACCGGAAGGAAGCGTTTTTCTTCTCTGACCTAGTGAGATAATTTTCCAATCGTACTTCTCTTCGCAGTAGCGTGGGTCGATGCGCTGAACACCCAAACCCTCTTCTCCGTTCATGCTCAGGGATCCCGTCATATAAAAACCTGAAAAACGAGTGACAGCGCAGTAGCTGGGACGAAAGGAGGGCAGTGTTTTGATACTATCTCTGAAGACGACACACTCGGTTCGAAGTGTTCAAGTAGATTTAAAAGCAGTTAGGTTTGTCGAGATATCATTTAAAAATTCAATGATAAAAAGAAATTCAAAACCAATACGAAATAATCTTAAGCTGTAATCAAAATACACAGTTTTTAAAAATTACTTGTTAATATTTTTTCTAAAAGTATGATCTGATATGGGAGGATGCGATCAAGAAATAGATGTATTAGTAGAAACGGAGTTGTAACCACAGAATATTGGAATGCTTTTCACTATCATACAGTTTGCCTTCTTTGTTTACACCTTGAGAGAATTTGATGACTACAAACGTGAACATCAAATTAGACAAAACGTTACACAAATCTGAAGAAAGCGTATAAAACGAACACTTTGTGGAAAAGTGTGTGAAATGTGTTGTGAATTTATAAAGTTGTACGAGTTTTGACACTTGGAATAAATTAGCTTAGAAAAATACTATAAAATGTTACAGACTCAATTTCATCTATTCCTTCGTGAATTTCCAAATAGTCGGCGAGGTTCCGATCTTCGATTTCCGCGGTAAACATACAACATTCTTGAGCCAGGCAAACACAAATAATTACGAAGAATTTTACACCCAATTACATATGCGGCTTACTTTTACTCACTTCCCCTTTGCGGCACTTTCAACAAAGTATTTTTATGAATTAAATGCAAGCGTTCCACAGTTCTCTTAGTCTATTTCTCTCGTGAAATTAAAACCAATAGTGTTTGTACAAATAGATACATACAAAATGCCTCAATCGGGGAGGGGTTTTTAAAAATATTCTCGTTTTATCTATCGTCTTTTACTTACCGTCCCTCCTGCCCAATTATAAGCTGCTACTTATCTATCATTCTCGTACAAGGCGATACGTATCAAACGTTAACTGTTTCATTTTAACATATTTTCAGTTATTTTCAATATCTTGAGAATTATAGAATTTTGTTGGACGTAATTTCATTCGTGGAATAGTCCTATTAAACACCAATCCTTCTTTGAAAATTCTCGGATAAATTCCCTCATCGCTTCGCGATTCGTAATTTATAGACAATTTCTAAAGCATTGTGGTATTACCTATGATAAACTTCAGCTGCTGGTCATATATATACTCGCCGTCTGGACTGGAGCAAGACAACGCGTTGGTGCGGAGGTAGTGGTGCGGGGCGGGGCGGGGAGGGATCGCTGAGGCGTGGGTGGGGGTGGGGGCGTCTAGACGGAGGCGATGACAACTCCGATTAGCCCGGTCGCTGTCACGCGCCGCAGGGAAAGTGCCTTCGCCATCACGCCTCCGCCGCCATCTCTCCGCGCAAGAAACCGCCATCTTTCCTGTTTCGCGCTCCGTAATGCGCTGAAACGGTAGTCTGTCCAGGATACTTCGCCATCTCTGTCGTTACACTACCGGCTTACAATGCTTCAAATTGGTTCAAAATGTATGTTTTGAAAAGGGGGAAAGAGAACGGAGGTAAAGTAGTAATAGAGTTTAAGGCTACTCTTAAAACAAAAGCATTTTTGGTCAACTTTGTATTTTCTACTTTTTGCTCCGAGAATTATGTGTACTTTGTGATGATCCCTTTTTCACCAAAATACAAAAACAAAATAATTTTTAACCGTCAGTAATCAAATAGAATTTTTAACCAGAATAATTTGCAGCTCAGAGTTAAGTTGCATTACGTCATAAACAAATCCATTAATTAAAAGGTCATTTAGATGAAGCTAATCGTCCATACCGTAGCTGTAATTACTATATTGCAATGAAGTCGGTTAAAAAAGATAAAACCTTTAGTAATGGAGTCTATTCTTACGTGATATGTAGACAAGTTTCATTGTAAAAAAAGTAAAGAGAGCCCAAACTCGCGAGGAATGCCCGCATGACTCGGTCGATCCATTAGGAATCGTTCGTCTCGGAGGATTACCTCAGAGCAACGTGCCCCCTCCCCCGCCGAGTTGCGCAACGAAGAACGAATCACAGAGCAGATGGATGGGAACGCACGGAATAAACACGTGGTCGAAAGCCGTGACCTCCCGACAGATATAATTAAAGAGGCCAAAGTGTGGGGCAATTGAGGGGTCTCGAGCGGGTACGATTTTCCTTGTGCGCCTGTCTCCTTTCTTCGGGGGTTCCCCTCCCGTCGGATCGTTGACGGGACGCGACCTTGATGAAAGAAATGCTCATCACGGTTACGTGGAAAACTTTCGGAACTTTCGTGCCGACGTCCATTAGCTCGCACAAAGCAAACGAGGCCTGTTGTACCACAGGAGCCTGAACCCACAGTCAGCTTGCTCTGTAGAGGGTTTAATGAAATTATTTTTTCACGCACGACTTAGCGACGTGTTGCCGATGAACTGACTCGTTGCCCTCCGGCGTTTGTGTGTTGTGGTAATCCAATACCAACAGATCGGTGCATCAGACAGGTCGAGCAATTTAGTGTAAGGAAAGTACTTCAAAAGCGAAATGAATGCTGGGTTGCGATAAGATACAAAAGAAATTTATGCCCTGGGAGGAATTCGGTATTACGTGAAGTACATTCTTTTGCATTACTGTCTAGTATTGTAGGATGTTATCAGAAAAGGCTGAAAAATGAGTGAAGTATTTATGATGGACCATAAAGTAACCAGAAGCTGTAGTTGAGTAATCATTTCTGCCTTTGAGAAAGAGTTTTAAATAGAAGGCGTTTAATATAAAATTTTTCTTAATGTTAGTAAAATATCATTTGGAAATTCAATATTATTTAATTATCTGTGTCTTTTGTCTTTTCATCTATTACTTTTTTATGATATATTATATGTTAAAGGACTTACTTCGTGCCAAAATCATTAAGAAATAAATGTCATCAAAGAAAATCTTTAATACTGAAAAGAAATGGAAACGAAAACGTAATTTGCATTGCAATAAAAACTTAATTATCATTATCTCCTTTTCTCTATTCCTCCGACGGCTCTCAAAGACACATTTTTTTAATAATTAAATTGTGCTTTATTTGAGTACTTAATTGGCGAAAACACCCCTGGATCCCTGGAACACCCCAAATGTTTGGATAGGTACGCTGTAGCCGATTATAATATTTCACATAACCCAAACTTCGTATTTTCCCCAATTTGTGCCAATCTTCAAGCCAATGATCTCACATTCAGGAATTTTACTTGTTATAAACATAAAACTGAATTTGCATGTATCCATAGGAGTGCTCATAGATGAGGCAAGGAGGGGTGTGGTCTTTCTGCAGATTTTCAAAAGGGTACTATAGCTTTGTGAAAATATAATCAGTCCCTAAATTTTTCTTTTCGTTGACCTAACGATTTGGTAAGTTTTTATATGGTTTTTGGGAAGAGGCATTTCAAGCAACGTGACTATCCTGTAAATGGTTCAAACAAAAATGAAAAGTTTTGTTAACTGTAATCATTAATGTTGTACTTTTATTTTCTTTGTAGTACGTTTTATTCATTTTATATAAAAATATGTCATATGTTTTATTAATTTTGTATAAAATATGTCATATGTAAGACAAAAAATTAATTCAAAAAGAGACCCACAATTGTTAGCGCTCGTATTGTTGTATCCAGCCTTCGCATGCATCCAGAAATTCAAATTTTTCGTGTAAATATTTACACAATATTTTTAGCAAGTATACACTTACTAGCTCGATATGCATATGTGGGTGATTTCTAGAAGAGAAATGCCTTCGTTTGATTAAAGTGGAATTTCTTCTGCCGACAGCCCGAACCCTACAGCTTCGAGTACAAAGTGCAAGACCCGGAATCGGGCAACGACTACGGCCAGCGGGAGTCCGGCGACGGCGCCGGCAACGTGCAGGGCGAGTACTACGTGCTGCTGCCGGACGGCCGGCGCCAGACCGTCACCTACACCGCGGACGAGGCCAACGGCTTCAACGCGGAGGTGAAGTACGACGGCGAGGCGGCGCCGGGCGGCCCCAGCGCCGGCGGGGCGCCCAGCCGCCCCGGGGGCGGCGGCGGCGGCTACCCGCGCCCCGGCAACGGCGGCGGCGGCGCCGCCACCTCCCCGGTCTACCTGCCCCCCAACGGCAAGTGAAGCCCATTCCGCGCTCCCCGCCACGCCAGCCACACGCACGCCCCGCGCGCAGCCGCTAACCATGCCAGTGCCATGTACGCTCTAATGTACCTTCATTTTGCTACTGTACTCTACACTTACTTGTTGTTCCTGTTATTTATTAGCATTTGTAAGCCTCAATAAATATTTTGCAGGTAAACGCTGGCTTTTATTTCTCCTCTATCCTCGAACCGGATTAAAATCTGAAAGAGCATCAATGATTATAAGAACCCATTAAAAATTAAAATTAAAAATTAAGAAAATAGGTTTAAGAAGTTTCAATTTTAAGAACTATTATAATTTTAAAATATTGGGGATCTTCTCTAGCGGATTCATTTACCTTCACCACGAAAGATCAAAATTATTCATTTGTCTCTCTGTATTTCCTCAGTTTCCTTCCTTTTACTCACATCCTCTCTTGCAGCGTAATCTCTTATACAATTTCTGTAGCCTTACCTTCCATTTACCATTTACTCAACATTTCTCTTCTCTTCTCTTCCTCCAGGAACTTTCCTGCAAACTTTGTGACCTTCTTTGGGACCACTTCAGCCTTACATCTCTCTCCGGAAAGTTCCCTGAATGTTTGCCTCTACGGAATGTTTCTTTCTATTTCTCCTTCTTCCCACATCTTGATTTATACTAATGCATGTGGATTATTTTACTATAATTAACTCCGTTTGCTTGCTCCCATTTCCCAACAAAAGTATTTAATTTTATACCTACAACACTTGTTCCACCTAACGTCTGCTATCCCTATATTAACTTCCAACGTCCTCTCTTAGTTTATCTATCCTCACCATTGGTTCTTCTTGTCTTTTATCGTCACACACACATATATAATTCACCTTCTGCAACTATGTACTTAGTCAGCTTATGCATTCAACTATGTACTTAGTCAGCATGCACCCCCAGTGAGAGGCCGCTAGGACCTTGAAGGTGGATTGAGCGCGCACTGACTCAACATCTGGACTCTTCGAACTGATCGTTCGAATCCCGCCATGAGTTTCATGATTTGTTGTTTTTTTGTGTAGTGGCTTGCGTTGTGTTAATCTTAGAGCTGAGAATCCCGATAGAATATTAGTGTTTAATGAGTGGGTGTACAATTATTTGTTTAGTGTACAGACTGTAAATGTTCATAAAAATGTCACAGTAAAGAAACTATTCATTGCCCTTCACGAAAATAATAATTCAAACGTTTCTAAACCAAAATAAGAATTTTTAACATCGCAGAGATATATTGTTTCCATTTTTATTGAAAACTGTTTGTGTATTGTCCAATTTCACGTGAGTCCTTGCTTAGTACCTGATTCGTTCCTTGTAGATTAGCGTCTTTTAAAACGTGTTTCACAAGCAGAGATAACATTAGCCTTGAAACACAAACAATGGATCTCGAATATGTTAATTGAAGTCTCTTCTTCAAACAATAGCTCCACACCTGTCATTAGCGATTCATTGTTTCATCGGATAGTAAAATCGATATCGATGATGTGGTGAAGATTGCTTCGTGCCGACTGGGCGAAAAATCCGTCGCTTTGTTTTACAAGGAATTTTGGCGTCGGGAGGAATCGATGGTATCAGTAAGCGGAGAGAGGTGTTGCCAACCGAGCAGGCTCGATTCCCAGCTAGCCACGGAGTGGTGGTGAAGGTGACGATGTCACGGGTGGCGATGGGGGTTTAGTAGATGCGATGTTAGCTGTATTCACAGCACGTTTCGATGACTCCAACTAACGGGTAAGATTAGCTTTGATTGATTGATTCTTGGCGCGTCAACTGCTAAGGTCATTAGTCCGGTAAGTGTAGTGCATATTTTTGCCCGGAAGGTAGCAATGATTTTGCCCTTCTGAATGACGAGTTGAGATTTCGACCTACTTTTCCCAAACCAGGTATCACCAACCAGTCAGCACCGCCCCAGTCGCGACAAGCTCAGCTCCTGCTCGATCCCCCCTCGCCGCATGTGTGGTAGTGTAGTGCCTGTAAGTTTAAGTGTAACTAAGGGATAGAGTAGGACAAGGAATGGGAAGGACAGATCCCGAGCGGCCCGTGTCCCATTTGTTAGGGCAGTACTCCGGCATTCGGCTGGTATTTATCGAGGAAACCACGGAAAACTATCGATAAGAGCAACCGGTTGCTAGAATTCTTCTCGAGTCAGCGACAAACTCGACCTAGCTATCTGGTTTGTGTCAAAAATCTTGCCACAGTCACGTCTCGAAACCCAGGACCTCCCGGTTACAGGCACTGCAGTGGCATCGGTTGATGCCCTGAGCTTCCTCTCCTGATATTAGGTTTGAATATTTGGCATTAAGAAAAACAGGCGTGGATGAAAATATGTTTCTGAGATGTGAGAAATTTGGTTCTATGGCAAGTTGAAACGTTGGACAAAAATTGAATCGGGTACATACATGAGAGTTGGGGGTGGGAGGACAGACTCGGAGTCGGGCAGGAATCGGGCACAGATCAGCCGTGCTTAGGAAACGGGTCAGGGATGGATCAGACTCGCGTTAGGCATAGGTTTGGTCCTGTGGCAGAAAGTCGATGACTTGAAACGTGCACACTGCAGGACTGATTGTGAGATGACGTTGTATTGAATTGAAGAGTTATCTTTGCGAAATGGGTGGGGGGAAACCTTACATCGAGGCCTTAAGTCGTGAGAAGTTGAGTAGGAGTAAGTGGTAAAAGTGATTCAAAGAGTGGAGAGAGCAGTGAATATTATTATTATGGTGAGAGAAGGTCTTATAGACCGGCTTCTAGTGCGGAGATGAGGACACTACATGTCGCCTTCACGTCGTATGTATGCTCGTAGAGATATGGTGGGTCACAATCTGCTATTACGTAATACGTAGTGAACGATAAACCGATGGTGAAGAAGGTGGGGTTTCAGGATAGGCGGAAGAGGGAACGGTGATTTAAAAGGACAAGTAACTCATCAAGAGCCCAGCGAAGTGAGTAAATGAATGAATGAATGAATGAAGGGCGGAATGGAGTATTTATTGTTTTGAAATGCGCCATCTGTTCCAGTCACTAGACCCATAAGCGCCCCGCGAGGTAACAGCTTCATTCACAGCTGGAACATGAGATGAAGTGCAGACCTACACGTCTTAGGAATTTTCTCCCTTTAAGTATCTTTCGTGGAGAGGCACTGCCCCAGCCGTAACGAAAACTATCTACGTTTCTGACTAGTCTCTCGACATATTTGATAGTGTAGTTCCTCTGAGGAGAGAATGGGCCAGGATAAGGTAGGAGAGATTGCGCACGATCCGTGTCCCTTTTGTTATGGAAATTTTAGGCAACCGACTGGTGTTGATTAGTCAAACGACAGAAAACTATCAATCCGAGCAGTTGGCGGCGGCACAGGTAACTAAGTGGCCATGAAGCCGTTCTAGCCGGTGAAGTCCACAAGGACGAAGGTGGACTGGCTGGGTGGCTCGGAGGCAGTTTTACTGCTGCTTCTAAGGTCTGTGAAGTCTAAGGTAAGTACCCTAAGATTCAAGTCCCGACCGTGGCAGAGATTCGACAGTAGGTAGATACCGAGATCGAATTCAACTGTTGCCTGAAGGAGAATTCTAGCGGTCGGCTGCTCTTATCTGTAGTTTTATCTGTGGTTTATCTAATCAATACAAGGCAATGGCAGAGCAATACCTAAACAACGGGCCACGCGGGGACTTTCCTTCTTTTTCCTTGTGCCCTTCTCACCCGTTACCCACACACACATACATACATCGACTACTCTCCATACATTGTAATACCAGCAGAGAGCTTAGAGGTTGCTCTAACGGCTGGGAAGATGATGGTCTAAGCGATATACCTGGAGAGAGAAACCCGCAATGCGACGTGTGGATTTGAGCGGGATCTCACGTTCCATCAGAAGAGGAATATCGCCTTTACCCAGAGTATCAAATTGAATACACCTTCCTTGGTCTACCAAGGAAGCATAGCAATCATAGCAATCAACGCGCCAGAAAATACTAATCAACCAATAGTCCAAACGACGGGATGGGAGGACAATAAACGATGACGAACATGGGGACTGGAAGATCGCATCGGCACCGCAGAGAACATACCGAGAGTGCGACAGGGCGGGAAGATAATAGAACACCTGGCCTACAACATCGGGAGAGCGGTAGAGAACTTAGAGATTGCCACGGATGGAACAGAACACTACAGAATAATATACGTCAGCATAGACTAAGAAACTCGGATGACTCTTCTTACGGCTGGGGCGGTTTTCCTCTGGGAAAGATATGTGAAGGAAAAAACAGAGCCACTCAGAGGTACGTTACCTACGGGAGAAAAGTAGTCCTGTAATTCGACACAGGATCTCATTATATAGCGTGAGAAGAACACCACTACCTCGCAGTATATAAAATTCACAATATTAACAATGCTAAGAATAGCAATTGTCGCGTCCGGCAACATTAATCAATCAATAAAACGACGGGATTGGAGGACAATAAACGAAGAGAGACAACGCAAAATATGGTGTCTGGAGAACATTGAACCACAGACGACCGTCGACCCCGCAGAGAATCGACCAGCAGCGCGATGGGTGTGGGGGAAGATTACAGAACAGCTGGTACCAGGAAGGTGAGAGTGCAGGCAAACTACACCCTCTTATAAGGGAGAGCGGCTGGCTGGTGCGGAGAGCCGCTGGGTGATATACGATCATACCCGTAGGAGGAACCTCGGTCTGTAATTCCACACCAGATCTCACCATCCAGCGCGCAAGGAACACCACTACCTTACGGTATGTAAAATTCACAACACTAACGAGGTTGACCGTAGCAATTGACACATCCGAACTGAACTCCGGGACTGGAAGACGAGCGAACATGGGCACAGCCGAGCGCCGTCCGGCAGCGCGGCGGGGGTGGGAAGATTACAGAACGGCCGGCACCAGGAAGGCGAGGGTGCACCGCAGCTGTGAGGCCAAAGCGGAGGTCGTGGGCGGCGCCGCTGCGCTGGTGCAACCGGCTGCCGGAGAGCGCCCACGACACAATGGGCGCTTCATTACCGCAGGCGCTACACTCCATTGCACCCGCGGCGCCCCGCCGCTCGCCGCTGCCCGCCTACGCAAACGCCACGGAAGGGGAAGCGAGGGATGAGAGTGCTTGCTGATGAGGAGATAAAGGAATAGGTATGCGGGTTTAAACTCGGAGCATTAATGAATATTGGACAGGAGAGATTATCGATAATTCCAATAACATGGTCAGCGTGTTTACAAATCAATACATTGCTTGTGGGCTCCAATACTGGAACAACGCAAAAAATACTAATTTTGAGATAATGGTTTGTTTCATACCTACTGTGTTGGATATAAGCATTATCAGTTAAACGCGATATCAACGTATTACCTTAGATATGTGTACTGCGATTCGATATGATTCACAGCCGTTAATTACATATAGCAAAAATAAATCAAAAGACTAACACAGCATAAAAATACGGAGCGTCCGGTTGTAATTGTTGCGGTCTGTGAGAAATTGATTTTTTTTTTCGCCTGATAGGGTTTCTTACTCAGTTCACTCAGTTCAAACTTCTCACTCAGTTCAAAAGTGAGAAGAGACACTCTCATTAAATTTTACAATGTTATGTCAATACCAACCTGCTTATACGGGAGTGAAGTGTGGACAATGACAAATAAAGATATATCAAGACTGCAGGCAGCGGAAATGAGATTCCTTAGAGCGGTAGCGGGATATAGCCTTTTGGACAGACAAAGAAACACACAAATCCGAAACGAGCTAAATGTAGAAAGTCTTATAGAGAAAGTCACCAACTACAGACTCTCATGGCAAGATCACATGTTGCGAATGAACAACGACAGAGTTCCTAAACAAGTGGCAAATTATCAGCCGAGAGGAAAAAAGAATGTAGGACGTCCAAGAATGCGCTGGAGGGACCAAAATTAAGCGGCGTAACAGGCATTATGCCTAAATACTTGAAGATAAGAAGAAGAAGAAGAAGAAGAAGAAGAAGAAGCATAAAAATACAATAATAATTCGGACCAATGATATTAATAATTGCATTAATACGGTAATAATAAAATTGGTGACTACAAGGAAATGCATCGCGATTTACGCACTACCAGTCTACACCTTCACGTAGGCTTGATTTTTTCTTAGCTTTTCCTTCATCAAACTACACTATACTTTACGCATATTGCTAGAGGAAGGTGGAGAACACATTCAAGGTAGTAGTGACGACTTTGCTAGAAATAGAAATAAATGAAGGAGGAAGAAAAAGTTCCACTTTGATTACGGTAGTCTAAACGATTATGAACGAAAAGAAGTGATGAGGAGCGCGATAACTGCAGAAGATTGGGTGTGAAAGCCACACCATCTATTATTAAGATACTTGAGAGCGATAAAAAGTAATGTCTTTTAATAGCATAAGTGAGCCGACCCAGTCCGAGGTTTCTAAGGTATGTGTGTGTGTGTGTGTGTGTGTGTGTGTGTGTGTGTGTGTGTGTGTGTGTGTGTGTGTGTGTGTCTATAAGATGGATGCTAAAGTGCGGTGGCGAGCTCGGTACGGAAAGCCTGGGCTTTGAGTTTCACATAGAAATTATTGTTTTTACTCGAATGTGTTGTGACCTGTCGGGTTGTGTCAACGGTTATGCATCGCATCACCCTTCCCATATCCTTTTGTTTCTAGTTCGTTCGGGTGGCGTTGGAGCATGTGGTATCCATTTGTTTCTAGTTCGTTCAGGTGGCGTTGGAGCATGTGGTAGAGGCAATTTGCGCGCTACTCTCAATGAGTGCTCACATATACTACCTTGCATATTACCCTGATTCGCCTACCTATCAACTGAAACGTGGCAACTGAGAAATCTCAAAAAATCTCTTCAAGCAATAATTTTGTACTTATCAACCAAAATGTTCAAGGTTTATCTTCTATATTATGAGCACTTTTCAAGAGAATTTGCAATCACCATCAACAGTGACGTCAGTGCCAACACAATCATCCTCTCACCACTATCAGAAAGGCTTTCTCTGCATCATTTCATCCTCATCATTTCTATTCAAACTTGCACCTCACCAATAATTATTGATACCTCAATATAGGAAAATATACTGATTGTCGAATGAGAATCAAAAGAAGATGCTCAATTCAGCCATCCATTCATTCATTCAATCATTTATGCATTCTACCATTCATTCAATCAATCATGCATTCACTCATTCTTTCATTCAATCATTCAATCTTTCATTCATTCAATCACACATTCAATATTTCATTCATTCAATCACACATTCAATCATTCATTCATTAAAAATAGTTAGGCCAATATTAAACTGAAATTTGTTCAGCTCACAATAAAAAACGCAACCACCAACCCAAAAGGTGGTAAAATAGTCACTGAACCGCATCCAACCGAAGGGATTGAAACACCCCGAGAGGCGAAGGTTGCACTGACAAGCGGAACACCGGCTAAGACCATGTCGGAGCCTCCTGCGCACGGGGCAGCGCTGGCAGCAGCCGTGTCGCTGTCAGAGACGTTACAGAAAGCGGCGGCGTGGGCGGAGCGCGGGCGTGGCGGCCGCGGCGGCCGCTGTGGCGGAGGTGGTGACGGGGGGTGAGAGCGATGGTGTTGATGGTGGCCGTGACGGGGTGGCGGCGGGGGTTGTGATGGGGGCGGGAGCAGAGGCGGGGGCCAGTGCGGTTGCCGAGGAGTGGGCGGGGAGGGTGAGGGACGGGAGTGGGTGCTGAGAGCGGAAGGGAATGGGAGGGGCGGCGTGGTGAGGAGTGGCGGTGGTGGAGGCGGAGGCAGAGGCGGTGGCGGTGACGGGGGTGGCTGCAGGGGCGATGTCGGCGGCGGAGGTGGAGGCGGGGGTCGGTGTGGTGGCCGGGGTGGCGCGGGGGGGAGGGAAGGGACGTGCCGGGAAGGGGAGGGGGAGGGGCGGCGGTTGGGGCGGAGCGTGGGCGTGGCGGCGGCGGTGGCAGAGGCCGGGGAGGGGGCGGAGGTAGGAGGGGGCGTGAGCGGAGCGCGGGCGTGGCGGCGTGCGGCGGCGGTGGTTGCCCAAGGCAGGCGGAGTAAATCAAGCGTGCCGTCCGCCCCACGGAGATGAAGAAGCGCCGCGGTGGGATGGAGAGCACGCGTTGCGGGGAGCCGTTTCGCAAACGGAGGCGAAAGAGCGCGCCTTGGGAAAATCCTCCGCTGGCCACGGGCTCTCGCCCGCCCTTCCGAGCTGAGCGGTCCGCTTAGGAGTTTACGCGCCGCCGCTCCTAGCGACCTTCTCCCCGTGGGAGAGGAACGAGAGAGAAAGCAATCGAATGCATGATAAGGGAGACGTGTCCGGGAGGCAAGATAGAGAGATGATGGAGATGAAGAATGAGAGAAAAAGAAAACAGAGAAAGATATGGGGAAAATAGGGCAATGGCGAAAAATTAAAGGGTTAGGTGAAGTGGGGGAGTAAGGATAGGAGAGAGAGACGAGGAAGGCGGAGAGAGAAAGGAGATGAGAGGGAAAATGACAAGGAGTAAAAGAATAAGTAAATGAATACATTGGACAGAAGTAGAGAAGACGACAAGGGGTAAAAATGGACAAATGGGAAACATCGCCACGATCTGGAACAGCCTCGTGTCGACTTGGAAGCGTCGAACGCCTGGCTTTCCGTTGTCGACCTGTTTGCCGAAACCGAGGGATTCATGATAGCAATCCAGGATCAGGTAATCAACACAAGATATTGTCGTAAATATATCCTTAAAGATTCAATTTTGGAAAATGATTTATGTAGAAGGTGTCATCATTGTCCAGCGAGACAATGCGAGACCTTTTCCCATCCGTCTAAAAAACCATAGCCCAAACTGATAACAAATTCAGACATGCCCATATAGACAAAATGCTTAGCCAAAGAACAGTAAGAATTGACACAGTTGAACAGTAAGCTTCTGGAAAACAATCAGCCATATTACAGGTGCACATCAAAAACAGTGATGGAAAATCCTCCTTGCAAGCTATATTGGGAAAACCATATTTGCAGACAAGACGATAGCACGCAACACGCCGGACATTACGAAATATCCTAATTGATAAAATCAAAAACATCACAGCAGTCTACGACAGTTACAAATGGCGAAGACATTGCACATGGAATTATATAAAGTTGTCAACTTCAACACATGGACAATAGACAGAAAGTTTCTCAACACTTCTATTACACATACTTAATACATATAATCCTACCTCGATTTTGTAAAGAGCCGTTACTTAGCAAACGCTCGTACGGATACTTCTATCCTGAGATTTTATTCAGAGACAGAATCACATAATAATAATAATAATAATTTAATTAGTAGATACTGGAATTAGTATCGCTGGGATCACTACATAAATTAATTACTTTTGAAATGGAATTTTCATTAAACTGAATTATAAATTTCAAATTATTTTTCCGAGATGTTGAGTTAATAAGTAATCGCTTGTGACATCCACAGTCTTGTAGGTGCTATGGTTCTCTCAACATTTTATCTCTAACTGGTAATGTATGTGTGAGTATGAGTGAGCAATGTATATGAGAGATATTCCAAAAAATATTATGTAGTCCCTATAATATTCGATAAATCAAACGTTTTATTGAAATTCTAAAAAAAACTTATTTTGTATGATTTAGTGCCATTTGGTCTATCAGTAATTCAACAAACAAATTTTGAAACTTACACTCTTTTACTCAAAATTATGCGAAAACGTTGTTTGCATAATACTTGTTTTTAATAAATGTTACAAAGGTTTAGTACGGGAAATTTTAACTGATAACATTTTATTTCAATCCAGATGAAAGCTAATGAAGAACTCCGAAAAACAAATATTTTCCCACAAACATGTCTAACAACTCCTGACACTAAGCTCATGAATTGTAGTAACTAGTAAGATGTAGAACTGAAGCTATGTTTATTACGGCCGAAAAGGGATTGCAATGGCTTACATCCGGACTCCGGCATACGCTTAGTCTCTGAGTTAGGACTCATAAACCTGTTTACCGTTTTATTCGCACTACATGCTTCCTTTATACTTCCTTTAACTGCCCATAACTTTCCTGCGAGGTTGGGAAAGATGATGTAACTGTTAATTTATTATTTTCGTTAACTATGGTTCGGTTTACTGTCACGGCAACAGATGGTTTTACTTGATGATGCTCAATTAGTTCAAAATTTCAATGCGAGAATTTAGTTCTCTTACATAAGAATTAAAGTTAGTGATTCGTAACGGAAAATCACAGATCTTTAATAATATGCCTCACGGCTGGAAACATAAAAGTGATTTGTGAGAGTTCTAAAAGTATGGTATTGTCAATAATATGCTAGGTTCAAAATATGTTGTTTGTTTTTCGGAGTTCTTCATTAGCTTTCATCTGGATTGAAATAAAATGTTATCAGTTAAAATTTCCCGTTTACCAAGCAAAGTTGTGGTAGGAAATATTAAATCAAGTACAGATTATTTCCAAAATGTTTGCATTTTTGTATGTTTGAGTAAAATCCATTGAAAATATTCTTATTAATTACATTTTTTGACCAAATTTGTGTAATATATAACCCATTCCATCAAATGTAACTTCAAATTAACTTCTTTCTATAGCACGTCACACACAGTTTTAACTGATTTTTACATAAATAAATAAATAAATAATTCGAAAAAGTTGTGACGTTTCTTAAATCTTTCTTCACATTCTTTCTTCGTATATAGTTCACACCGCCAAGAATACCAGAAAACATAAGCCTCATGAATAAAAGCAAGTCCCATGAATGTTAAATCCCACCTGTTCGTCATTTTTCTCAAGTCACAACATGTCATTTTGAATGTCTCACAATCAAAAATAAATAATCCCAGAGTAGAGATGGTTTCAGGTGTGCGTTATGCATGATAAACACAGTTCAAGGCACTGAATTATACGAATACGGTCATTTGTATTGTTATTGCTCAGTTCGGGCGTACACTAAGGAGGCAAACACCACCCATGTCGTCTTACAAATGCGACACCTTGACAACGCTCGAAGTGAGAGTCACGGTCAAGACAAAGCTTCATTACCGTTCTGCAGTCGTAAACTCATACGGCCTTCACTTGTGGGCAGGAGAAAACCATGCAACAGGGACAAACATCTGAACGAACAATACGCTGATGCACGCATTTTCATTGCAAAATGGTGGTAAATATTTTTTTCTAAACCATAAAAATGTACTGCTTCCCAAAATACCCGCCGCATTTTCACGTGGTCACTCACGCGAAGGGAGTGGCTTGTTTTCGTGCTAACATGAATTCCCGAGATGAAGGACACATTAATCAGGACGCAACTGCGAGGTTTCAGGAATATTTTTCAGACTTGGAAAATGGGTGTATAGCAGGAGTTTTGAGTAGCCAGTTGAAATACTAAGTGTTCATTTGATTATAATTTGCACGTATGTAAATATTTACGTTAGCAATTAAAAATGTATCAGAGAAATAATAATTTTAGTTTATGTAGGAAGAAAACGGCATTACTTGGTGTTAACAGCTGAGTTTACCTCAGACTCTGTGCTAACTCTGCAGCGAGTCTGGCCGGGATGTCCAAGGTTTCAAATCCTGACAAAATGACACAAAGTTTCGATACTAGGTAGATAGCTAGGTCGAATTCAGCCGCTGTCGGGAGAAGACTTCTAACAGCCGTATTAGCCTGTTATCGATATTTTTTCATGATTTCGTCGATCAGCACCCTAACAAACGGGACACGGATAGCGCGTAATTTTTCCTTTCACTTACTCTTCGTCCTTTCCTTTCACTTGATGCTTAAAAGCAACGACACAACCACACATGTCGAAAATAAATCGGGAGGTTAGAGCGTGTCCCGGCGGCAGTGATGACCCATGGAGAGAGATATCCTCCCAAGTGTAGGACGGCGCCAGATCTCAATACTCAGAAAAGAAAATGACTATTTTTCAAATATTGCTAATCTTGCGATTTTTTAAATTTATTTTTATTTATTTATGTTAAACATTTACTCATCTTTTAACCATGACGGGAAGGGATTCTGAAACTCAAGAAAACCTACGCAGATAATATTTCCCCCCTACGTCACATTTAGTTTTTACTGTTTTATGACTGAATAAATCTAAATCTAAATATTCAGCGGAGGGGGGTGAACACCACTTTCTCACGTAACAAAGTTTTAGTACAATGACGGAACTAATGATCATAGTTTTCAGTTCCTCAACAATCATGTACCGCCTAGTCTAGCGTAATCGATATTTCGTAGGACGAAGATTAAATGGGTCATAAATTAATGAGGACTGATGGGAAATTATCCCAGAATTACTTATTTGAGACAACGCTTTTGCTAACGACAACAAACGCGCAAGAAATGTCAGATTAACATGTCCACTTTCATTCCCTACCCTTCATTCATGAAAACAAGTTTGTAACCTGATCTTCTAAACCCATCTAGGAGCCGGAATCTCGAGCTATCTCAGGAATATGAGGCAGTAGGCAACAAACCACATCCAATGTCAGAAATACGAGCAGAGAAAAAATAATGTCACCTGCCACCGTATATAGGAGACAGGGATCTACAAAGCACCAGCTGGCAGCACGTACTCGTTCCTTCCATGCAATTTCGTTACATGAGACATTGAAACCTCAGAAAAGGACGCATTAACAACAAAAATAGAATATAGTTTAAAACTCATAAAAATATTGGAATTGCAAGAAAACTTAAGCAAATGTAAAGTTTATGAGTATCTCCTTCCGAAAACTCATTTTATTGTTAAACCATCGCCCACTAATTCGGGAATGGAAAATGACGCACCTCAGTGTCGTTTTTTATCTATCTCTGTTTAAGTAAAGTGTTACTATTTCATCATTTAGTTATTTTATTACGAGTATAAGAAACTTTCCCTTTAAACTATAAACCGCATCGTAAATTGGTACGAGTTGGAACTTGTAAACAAGCACAATAAACATTTGTTGTTTTTTACTTCTAGTTGGTTTGCCGGTTGTTTGTTTCTTAGTGATTCTGACTGCGTCCACAGATTTAATTTGTCTCGTGCGTGTAATGCATGTTTTTCTCCCACAGGAGCGGGCAATGGTATTGTCCAGCTAGATAGCGAGATCCGGCACCGACCTACCGTCGGCTAGCGGGATTTTCCTCAACCAGGTGTCTCTCACCAGCGGAGAACCGCCCCAGTCGGGACAAGGTCTAAACTCCCGTCTGGCCTCCCAGCGTGTGAGGTAGTGTAGTGCATGTTTGTGTGCGTGTGTGTAGATACGTGGTGCGGATAGGACAAGGAAGAGGAAGCACCAACCGGTCGCACGCGGTCCGTAGCCCGTTTGCTTGCTTACTGCTCCGGCATTCACCTGTTGATGATCTGCGAAACCACGGTAAACGTCCGACCAGAGCAGCCGGCCGCTAGAATTCTCCTCCAGACTGTGTCGTTACTCGACCTGTCTAACTGGCTCGTGTCGAAAATCTTGGCACTGTCGGGAATCAAACCCCAGGACCTCCCAGTCAGAGGCACTGCAATGACATCAGTTTATGCCCTGAGCCAATCCTTCCTGTGTTTTATGGGACAGAACAATTTGTACCGCCGCCGGTCCAGTGTTTGCCGACCCCTGACGCCGCGCGCCCGCGCGTTCTCACGTCAGGGCAGCGATGACGCAGCGCCGGTCGCCTCCGTCGCTTGTATCCCGCGGCGTCGCGGCGCTTTCTCCGCTCTCCCGTGCGGCGCCCGAGGGGAAGCTGTGCGACGAGAGCACCCTCCCCCTCCCTCGCCCCCCCCCTGCCGCCGTTACGCAACAGGAGGGGGCGGCCCGCCGCGCGCGTAACTTCACGTGCGCCCCTCACGTGCACCCACGTGCGCGCGCCCGGGGCGCCGACGATGAATACGTGCGCCGGCCGCGACGACGCCGGGATCTCTTCTTCGGCGGACGCGTGGACGTGAGCGTTTATCCGCGCGGTAACCGCTGGTTTGCGTGTCGCTCCGCTGGGCAGAGGGCGGGAGGCGGCGGCAGCCACTTAGTGTTACGACGCCTCTGGGACCTCAACCCCCTTCTCCGGATTCGTGCCCGGAGCGCATTTTTCTCTGTTGTTTCCAGGTGGCTGGCCAAATCGTTTGAATTTATTTATTATTTAATTGGCTGTCCGGGTGACGCTGCGTCCATGGCAAAGGTGCCCACGTTTCGGTCGCCATTCTGCGACCTTCCTAGGGGGTAATGAATATATTTACTTTTCGGTCTGTTCAGTTTTGGCGTATTGCGCTACAAAGGAATTTGACCACATGATTAGAGGTAGTTTTTATCATGTGATGTTTTGTCTCTGTCTTCTAGTGTATGGTAAGCCGGGTCTTCTACTGGTCTCAAACCAAGGACCCGTGGTTCCATGTTCTTGAAAATATAGATACTGGCAGAACCAACTGATTTTGCTGGATTGACTTTTGATAATCTAATCTCATGATTTTTTGCACTCTGGTTATCGACGAAAACTTGCAATAATTTGTGCAGCAAAAACCGTTTTAACAATGCTGAATTACAATCAAAAGTCACGAAATACATACCATGTAGTATTAATAATTGACATAACAAATTGACAACTTACACATTATTAGATAAATGTTTGAAAATATTCGAAGTACATCCGGGATAATTAATCCTTAACTATAATCCAGTCACCAAATATCAAATCGGGGTTTAGAAGAGTATCTGTGAAACAGAATTCAAATATATATTTATTTCTGCAAACTAACTGAGTCCTCATAGGTGTAGTTCCTCTAGTTACTGCAAATTGTTAACCTTTTTTTAATAATAGTTATTTATGGGGCAAAATGGGACGAGAAGCAAAATGGGACAAGGAGCAAAATGGGACATGGGCCAAAATAGGACAAGAGGCAAAACGGAACAAAAGGTAAAATGGAACAAGGGCCAAAGAAGACATGTGTACAAGATGGCTCAAGAGGACAAATGCCAGCAGATGAGTCTAGGGGACAAAAGGACAACATGAGACAAAATGGAATTAATTGAACATAGGGACAAAATGGTATCAATGGCGCAAATGAAACAAAGGGACAGGAGAAATGAGATAAAGGGCAAACAGAGATGGGGACAAATGGGGCAAGTGGAATTAGTGGGACATTGGAGACTAACTGGATGAAATGGGACAAAAGCATAAGGGGGAAAAGGGACATATATGCAAAGATTAATGAGCACAGGTAATATTTGAACCCGAGAGCCAAAATTCGCTAAATCATTTTAATGGACTGTGCATTTTAACGGCCGTTGCTATGGACGCGCTTTTAAAGTGTTGTTTAGATGATTGGTTGTTAGGGAGATAAGCGCGTGTTTGGCGACGTTAATAACAAAATAATATTTTGTGAAATTTTCTTAGTATTTTCTCGGTTAAAATCATTTTTATCGTACCTCAAAGTAAAAAAAACTAAAATATTTTCTTCCAATGATCTTTGTAATCTACGTTGTTGAGCTACTGCCATAAGTTGCCTTTACAAAAGAAATCGATAAAAGTTATTGGTGAGTAGAAATAAAAAAACAGGAGACATGAATTTCTTTGTTAAATAAAGCTTTTCAAGAGAATAATTTGACCAAAGATTTTTTTACACACTAAGAGAATTGGGAAAATTAAACATTACTTGGGGTTGTTGCATCTGATGATCTAGATGAATCAAATAATTCTGATTACTCGTATGCCCAGAAGCAGGTATTTAGTGTATTATGTGTATTAAGCGAGGTAGTTCTATTAAGGATTGTAATAGTCTAACCTTGCGAGCGCGCGTGTGTATATGTGTAATGAGATATGATGTAGTATATAGAGGGAAATGTCTGCGAAGATATTTCATTATTATTTGAAGAACATGTTTAACGAGCAATAAAGTAATTTAATTGTGCCATAACTGAGACAATGATTTGCAAACTACAAAATGATGAACGCTAGAATTTATGATTTTCAAAACGTACCATCCGTCACATTCCTTACTATTTTTGACGAAAATAAATCCAATCAGAAATAGTGGATCAACAAATGACACGTAATGTCACCTATTACAAATAGGTTATAACCTCATCCTCAAACCTTTGCGAAATTTCTAATGTCCAGCATTATGACCCATTGTTCATACAAGTTCATTCCTTTGCTTTCAACAAGCAGTCAGAATTGCAGGGGTCAAATGTAATATTTGTATCTGGGCCACGACCTATGAGGCGCAGTGATTTGGTATAATCGTCCGCAAGAGGTCATCCTACAAATTCTGGGCAACGCCTGGACATCAGTTCTTTGGAGCTCCGTCAGAGGTCATCGGTCACTGGGACTACTTAATTTTCTCAAAATTATCCGATGTAGTAATATATTTGTGTTTTGTAATAACGAGTATTAATACATAGTAATTAATAGGCCCCGAACGAAAAGATGACCACTTTCATAGTAGCTCACTGAAGTTGCCCAAATTTTGCTGACAAGCAAATGGTCTGATTCAGGGTTTTAATGTCGTCTTTAATAACGTAGGAAATGGCTTTCGCAAACTAAATTCGAGATTTACTTTTCAATGTTGATATTGGTTGTGTGAGTTTACAATAATATTTATCTTCGGAAGTAAATATCATTTTTTTAAACCAGAAATCTTTTCAAAGCCAAATAAAACATACTTTCACGATGATTTTTTACACTTGATGTTAAGATTTAGGAGAACCACATTACCATTATAAACTGTTGGTTTTCTAACAGGATCATGACGAACACCATGAGGAATAATACTATTTTTTATGGTCCATTACTTAATAATATCATGCTGTTACGAACTGAATCACTGTTACTATACATAGACGGAACAAAAAACTCAAAATTAATAGAAACAATTCTCGCTATTCTGAGATCTGATTTCAAAACTTGCTATGCTTGTCATCTATTTCTAGAATCGACCACCAAATATTTCACATAAAGCAAAATTTCGCCCTCAGTGTACAACTATATAGAATAATTAATCCATTAAAATTTGTAAAATTATATTCTGTAATTTGTTGCTTACAATATTCGAAGAGAAATTCTGTAATAATGACGTCTTCAAATCCTTTTTGTTCTTACAAGAAGACATTTTCTTTCCCATCAGTGCCTCATCTTTTTATGGTTTAAAAGCATTTACAGTTTTGCCTTGGCCTATCAACGAAATATCTGAAATTTAATCTAGTCTATATGGAAATAAGCCATTTGAAGGAAAATTATGTCTCCGTCGCTTGGCCCTATGGCAAGGGAGAAGGATAGGAACGGATAAGGTAGGAGGAAGAAGGAGAACCGGAAGAGGTGGTTCAGGGCATCGCTGCAGTGCCTTTGACCGGGAGGACCTAGGATCCAGTCCCGACAGTGGCAGGATTTCTCCGAACAACACCAGGCGCATGCCGGAGCAGTAACCTAACAAACGGGTCACGGACCGCGCGCGATCTTTTCTTGTTCTTTCTTACCCTATCCTCTCCCCTTACTTACACTCGCACTTACATCCACTACACTACCGTACTTTCCGGGATACCGGACGGGAAATTACAGCTTGTCCCGGTGGGCTGGTGTCCCCTTTGTGGGAGATACTTGGTTGGGAAATCTCCCCTAACCGACGGTAGGTCGGTGCCGGATCTCACCATTCAGCGGGGGAAGATCACCGCCACCTTCCAGGAGAACACGTGCACAACACTTCCTCAACAAAGAACCTAAGCAGTTGACGCGGCCGGAATCACTAATCAATCAATCAATCAATCAATCAACAATAAATAAGGAGGGAACACACGCGATGCGTGTTTCGTATTCGAGAGTGCTGCTCAGGCATTTGCCTGGAAGTGATAAGAGAAGCTACGGGTTAGAGCATTCAGACTGCGAATTCTATTCCGGTCGGCGCTACAACCTCACTGATGCATCATATAAATTTCTGGTACCCAATGGAGATCGAAATCGCAATCTCTCAATCACCAGAACGCTCGAGCGGTAACACGTGACCTTAATACTCGTCGCCAGTGATTTTCATATTATAGTAATGAGCACCATTAAATTATAAAGTTCAAGCAATTTATATATTATGAATTACGTATTCATTTAATTATTACACTATCAAAGAGAGATTGGATTGATTTAACTCAGAGACATTGCATCGGGACAGCTCGGGAAATAGAGGGTTGTTGGCGGATTTGAGACACTAGCTAAGTAGCTGGGTGGAATCAGAATTTGTCTGCAGGAGACTTCTAGTGGCTGGCTGCTCTCATCGATAGTTTTCTGTGGTTTCTGCGATCAACACCAAGCGAATGCTAGAAGCAGTACCCTAACAAACGGGCCATCTTTCCGCGCGCGATCTTTCCTTTCTCTTCCTTGCCCTATTCTCTCCCCTTACTCTTGCTACGCACTCTTACTCTTACTTGCACTACACTGCTATTCGTGTCAGGAGACCAGTCGGGAGCTTAAATCTTGGCTCGCCAGTGGTGTGCACAGCTGGGGGAGATATTACTCGTGCAACTTTTCTCAACTCGCATTTCTTCAATCCATCGTTCAAGAAAAGTTGCGCGAGTAATAATTGAAGAAGGAAATCACCCGCGTAGCAACGTGTTGGTCGGCGCCGGACCTCACTAGCCAGACAAGGAGTAGGAGGTCGACCACCACTTCTTTCATTCACTACACTAACGAGACTAATACTAACTATCACTAACTATCACCAGAGCTGACATGCTCGGAAAAATGAATCCACCAAAGAAACAAGTATGTTCTCAAATACCGCTCTCCACAACGTTTCCAGTATCGATATACGAACCTACAGAAATCCAAACAGACCAATAAATACCGGATCCGTTAAGAGCGCAGAAGAATTCAAGGCATTTGATTAGGTCGTGAGGTGCTTCATGGCTCGACCCGCATTCGATGGCGGCCTCCGGCTTCTCGAAGCATCTGCGGTGAGTTATGTGACCCGCAGTCCGGACCTGCGATGACTCAATTTCGGGCGCCCCAAAGGAAAGCGATGGGTCGCGATCTCGACCCGCCTGACCCCTGGTGATGTTGGTGGCGTGGCACGTCCTTGCTCCACACCGCCCCTGCCAACCCCCCTCCCCCCGCACCCGCATTCACCTGCGTAGAGCCTTAGTGACGGTCGGTACCCCTAGCATTCAATACCAAGCTAGGGATGTGACGGAGCTAACCAAACGTCAATGTTTTAAAAATCGGTTATCAAAATACAGCGATGTTTTTAAAACTATTTTAATAACCTCAGGATAGTAACCTAACATCAGTGACTACATGGGGAGGGCGATTTCATTTTACGATGGTCATGTCATTAATGTTTCTACTGACATTGTACAATATTCTCAAATTAGATAACTTCAGATCGTTGCATACTGGTATGTATTACGATTCAGCTTCATTAGAGTACAGGTACAGAGTACAGAGTACAGGAATTCAGTCATTGGTTATTGTTCTATTAAATGTTTCGTTTGATTTTATATATTACTGTGCCCAGAGAACTTGAGGGGATATCACTGTAAATCGGACACCCCTCTCGTTTCCAAAATTCAGAAGTAAATAACAATACTCAAGTCTACTGTGGCGACATATGTATCACTCTAACATATCTGTGCCCACTACTGTATTACATCTTGGCACCACATCAGCTGAGTTACTAGGCTTTTATATTGTCTACACGGTCGCCTAGAAGAGAAAATTTATGATTCAGAAGATAATTGAAAAACTTAACAAGTACACGTACTTTTATCGTTTAACAAGTCCTAAGCCGCTATCAAGAATATTATAATTATTCAGGATAAGCAAGCTAGCAACTGTTACTGTCTAACGATGTGTGTTTTAAGACGCTTAAATACACTATTTCGTTTCATGGATTCCTATTGAATAAATGAAAGTTGATTATATTAACATTGACCCCACACCCACAATTGGGATAGTTTCAATAATTAAGCTCACAAGAAATAATAACAGATACTAAGCTATGATGGCTTTGATTTCTGTAATAAATTGTATACTAACTTAATACGTGCATTATCCATTTGAATTCTAATTGTGTTTATGTCTAACAAATGTCACTTGGGACTCCTAGGAGACTGACTGCTAGATGGCGTTGGCTGAATACGGCATGCCAGCTGCTACGTAACTCTCCAATACTATTGCTGACTTAGAATAGAAGCTGTAGAAAATCTATGGTATGAAACTCGATGCAAAGGGTATTAATACGCTCGTGTTAAGTTTATGAGCCTTAGTCGCTCGTATCGTTATATCATTTCACACTCTTGTAGATAATACTCATCATTTCACCATCGTTTAATAATACAGTGTATGTGTGAGATTTGACTGACAAAAGAATGTTAAACATTTATTATCCATCTGCAATATCATTCTTGCCATCTTCACTCATCATTATCATCACTCATCGACGTCATCATCCATCGTCCTCACAACTCACTTCCCTTATCACCCATCGCTCTCGTGCCTCATTACCCTCGCCACTTCATGTGCTCTTCATCCATCGCTTTTGTCTTCGCTCTCGACATCCTTTGCCCTACTAACGTAACTCCATCTTGACTCATCGCTCAATTCTCCCACCACCGTTCTCACCTATTGTTCGCCTCACTCATCGCTATTATCATCAGCTACAGCCGTCGTCTCCCACTGGTTGTTCCACTCCAACCACTCTCCTTCCTCTGGCTCTTTTCTTCACGTTTTCTTCGCTCTATCCTAATGACTTTCGCATCTATTTTGCCAAAAATTCCAACGTCGCCATCAACTAACAGTTCTTGGACCCCCTGTAGTCCCAGCAACCCATCGCGCCTGAACCTACGATTCCACAAGTATTCGTTGTTCTTCTCGCCGTTCACAATCCCTAGCGCCCCCGTTACTGCGACATCCAAACCCCGACTGGCTGCCTCGGCGCCCTCGAACCCGTAACCGTGCGCTTTACCTTCCCCTCACCCCCGCCCCCATTCAGCCTGAATTCCTGCGGAGACGAGCGCCGAGCCGCGCGGCTGGGAGACGGTCCGCCTTCCTTTATGTCTCCGCCAGCCGGATCTGTTCCCATGCTCGTCTCGCAAACGGCCGGCGTTTGCATACTGCAGCCTTGCTGCGGGGAACGGGAGCGACCGCTTCGACGCCCCGAGACTTCGCCGCCCGCCCCTCGCACAAACAGATCTCGCAACGACGCCAGCCTCACACACTGAGCCCTATGGGCCAAAAGATGAAGAGCACCAACATTTAATTTCTTATAAAATAATGACATCAGACCAAAATCTCAAAAGGTGCAGAGGGCCATAATTTAATTTTGCGCAAAAAATAATTAAACTGACCCCAAATGACCGAAAGGTGTAGGGCCCCTGAAATTAATTTGGCACAAAAAATTATAGCACTGAGCTAAATGACCAAAAGGTGTAGAGCTCCAGAATCTAATTTTGCGCTAAAATCGATGACCCTGAGGGCAAATGGCGAAAAGAAGCAGAGTTCCGGAATTTAGTTTTGCGCTAAAAACTAATGAGAATATTGTTGTGATAAATATGACGATTTATTCCGAATGTAGTGAACAGGGTGGACAGTGGTCAATAAAATATTTACATTTCTAGATGGCTTTTAAAAATTAAGAATGTCTGTTTTCTAACAGGTAAAAAACTTACCAGTAAATATAAATTCACATTATCACTTGACGAGTGAACATAACAAAATAGAAATATACATATACGAGTAGTTTATTTTGTGTGCGTTGCGAAGCATAATTCACGAATTCCAGCTTATACCAATGCCTAGAAGAGCTGGTGATACTACGATATTGATAATGTGATTAAGTGATAATTATTTACTGAGATTCAAAAGATTATACATATCCTCCAAACCCAACATGCAATATTTACCTATTTTCTAGTGATTAAATTGAGTAATTTATTGGTTACTTAATGAACAGAAATTACAACCCACAACTATAGAAATATAGCGTACTACCACTAACATCAGGGCTACCTCGAATTGGTCCGAAATAGACCTGGTGTAAACAAATTGATTGTAAAGATGTTCATTGTGAACATCAAAATAATAGATTTGGAGATTAAAAGTAATACAATGAATGCTTGTATTATGAAGTCCTTAATTGCAAGTTATCAACTAGAAATATTAAAACAATAAACTATTTTTAAATTTTCATTCCGTGTGCACTTGGGAAAATTTTGGAAATTTTCGGAAAATAAAATAAAACTAGAACAGATACACCCGAAACATGTAATAAACTAAACATTTTAATTTCATCTATGCATATGTGTGTGTGTGTGTGTGTGGGGGGGTGTTTGCGCGCACGTACGACTTGAAAATCACAGAAAACTGAAATACAATGTTTCGCCATCATATCGGCCCACTGTTGGCAGCTTCTTCTGCTTTTTTGTCGCAACATTTCGTGTGTCCCTGAGCACGGTGTAACCTCTACGTCGCACCTGTCACTCGCAACAAAACCTATTGTTAAAATCTCAGTCACGAGTTCGACACGATTAGTATCATTGTAGATCTCCACCGAGGTTGAGTTTATGCATTTGTGGGTGTCTTTGTCACGTACACGTGAAAGTATGTTCGATTCGAAGGATGAGTAGAACAAGAATCTGGTGTAAATCGTTAAAGAAAATGTCACTAGTGAACGTGTTGACTCTTTCAGACTGACGGGTGGTACAGAGGTCTGGCTTTGGTATTTACGGAATGTATGATGTTCATGCTAATCACAGTTACGTGGATGTTACCTCAGTTGTAACATCGTTTCCCATTGACTGAGGAAAGTAATATGCAGTTTTGCAAGAAAGAATTCTTCAGTCGGAAGATTGTATTGAACAAGCACGGTTAAACTTTATCAGAAGTGAATAAAATCAAGAAATTACCAATAAAACATAAATATCCATTTATTTTTTACACGAATGAGGTTATTCGTCCAAAAGTCTTACTTTTTCAATTGACATTTCGCGTATTGGTTACATTCATGATCAGTTGTGTACATAAAATATTCAACATGTTTTTATAAACACACATTGAAATAAGCACGTACGTTAATTCTAAATCTAAAAAAATATGTTGGTTACATTCATGATCAGTTGTGTACATAAAATATTCAACATGTTTTTATAAACACACATTGAAATAAGCACATACGTTAATTCTAAATCTAAAAAAATATGTTTTAGAATAAGGGATAATTTAAATAAAAGGAATGTTTTTAATAAAAAGGATAAAATAATAAAACAGGAAAAATTTTACGGGAACTTTTTCCGTTTTATATACAGGAATTAGCCCTCTTTTCATATTGGTCTATTCTTTTACAATTAAGATGCGCTTATTTAAACATGTTTCGATGATGCGTATAACTAACACGCAAAACTTTAATTGAAAAATAAAAACTATTTGACGAATAACCTTATTAATTGTCAATAATAAATGAATATTTGTATTTTATTGTTAATTACGTGACTCAACCACAATCATTTCAAGATGTATTTGCTGTTGAAATTAATAAGACTTAATGATAAATCGAAAAGAAAAATAGTTTTAACTCATCTTTACAGAGAACCTTTTATAATAATCCAGTAATCTGCGTCCGTCCGCCACTCGGTCGATAGTTACGATTACGCCACATCCGCTCTTCCAATCGAGGCTAAAGAAGTGTCATTAGACGCTGCTCGGTCTCCTGATGGGCAACTGATAATTTTTGTGCGGTTCCATTCAGAAGATTCTAAGAAATTTCTCTAAAAAAACCTTTTAAAAACTTTTTAAGCAACTAAAACCAGCTTTGGGTGACTTACGGCACCTACAGACGTGATCACGAGCTCATTCGATTCCTCTCGACAAGCCAAATAGATTAGAATAATTCTAAACTGGTTTCCTTGAGGACATCTGGAAGTATTGGAGAAAAACCCTTGTTTATTTTGGTTTTACTGCACCAATGAGCACATTGGTGTTTCACTGTGAATTCCTATAGTCCCTTTTCGACTTTTACATGAATCGTTTCGTTACAAGTTTATTCATCCGACTGACGATAATAGAACTAATTTTGTAATAAAACAAAAAAAATTAAATAAGTATTTTAATCGATACCTTTTTATTTTACGTTCTATGCCTGAAAATGAATTACCAGGGCACCGGTAATATGTTTAAAATTTATATTTATTATGAACGTTTATTAAGAGCTTTTATCCAGCCGATTGCTAGTTACCCTTCATGTGCCGATGGGACGCATATTCGCCCATAAATTAGACACCAACAGATTTGCGTGCACCTTTGATCTGAAGTCAGCAGAGTCCCTCCGCACAACACATACATGGGACAAACAACCATGCCCAAGGAGGAACTCGACTCTTCGGATACTAGCGTTGAGACGGTTCATGCTTTTAGCCATCCAGGTCGGTTTATGAACTTAATACCAACAGGTGGTGCCACACTTAGCTAGGTGTTTTTTCCGCGATTTGTGTATTTTGCGCACGCAAAGCGCAAGGTGCTTTTCACAAAACCTTTGTTCTGTCTTCTAGAAGCAAAAATATATCTAAATTATTATATCATAACATATTTCAATTTCCCTCCCCTTGTGGCGACAAGAAAAGTCTCTTCCTGATTATTTCTTGGTCTGTATAAATACACACATAAGAAGTTCTTCCTACCATCACAAAATTTGTTCTTTCTATGTGCAGACTTCCCTTCTGCTTGAACCCCTCCCAGTTGCCATACAGTTTCCACACTTGCGCTCTCCGTGCTCCCGTCGGCATCCCACGATGGGAGCAGAATGGGTGCACGGAGCACCGAGGTCACCCGGACGCGCGGTTTGCGTATCTGAAGGCGGCCATGGCGCAAGGAGCACGTGCGTTTGACTCTCATGAAACCGTAACGCCACGTTGCGGGTTCTCACTTGTTTTCTTTGTATGTGAGGCGTTCAGGGCACAAGACAATATGCTAATTTCGTACATATTTCTTATTTAAAATCTCGGTATGAAACCCTTTATCAGGCTTTTTAAAGACAGATGTTCAAATCTAGTAAAAATGCTTATTAATTCTTAAACATGTAAAAGTTTCCCTGAAATTAAATGATTCGTAAAACGCTACAACTATGTTTCACACATGTTGTAAATTGATTGATTCCTTGATTCCTTGGCGCTGTGAACAGATCAATATTGAGCAAATACGTTAATTTCACGAATCATCCACTGAGTAGCAGGGCCGACTGTTAAAGAAATAATGTAACACACTTGAAAGTGTTTCCGTTATTGTATATTTTTTCTTAAAGGTAAATCGTTGTTTTCTCAAATCTTTTCATTATATGTAGATTTTTGTATGTTTCGATTCGCAACACTTTTATCTGTTGAAGCACTGATAAGATCACCAAAAGAAATGAATGATATCTTAACCATTTTTGAAACAAATTTTTACTTTCTGAGCAGTTTGTAAAAATACATTTAAATAAACATCTAAGCTACTACTACTACTTAAAATAAATAATTTGTTCATAAAAGGCCATCCACAAAGTTCGTAGCGCAAATTTGGAGTATTTTGAATAACCCTTCTTCCCTCTGTAACGTGTGATTGAACTCCCTTTAAATAATTACGTAACGCGTGCGAGAGCTCGCCCCCTTATAAGTGCAAGAAGGGAAAATCAATTATAGTTAGTAAAAAATTGCATTTAGTTTATTAGTGTTGTGTATTAAAATTTACAATAATTAAAGTCGGAATAAAATGTCGATGCTGACTGCATCTAACAATAAGATTAAGGGCAAATTTTGAGTGAAGGAAGGATTCGCAGGCGAGAAAATTTCTGATCACAAGCCGGCCACACGCCGCCTTTTTGGATGGCACATGGTCGAGAATCTACTACGCCAATTTAATCGAATTCTACAAAATACTACAAATCAGTTTCGAATACTTTCTTCGTAGTCTTACAGATTCAATGCAAAATGGATGAAAAATATTTCCATTTATTGTAACAACTTCTAATAACTTTAAATTAATTGCTTTAAAACTTAATTAGATAATTCCCATTTTAATATTTTAGCATAAGACTGATAAAATAAAGTATTTCTGCAAAGTTAAAAAATATAAAAAATATATCAATATTACGTAATACTCATCAATTACCCCCTGCCCCTATGTAACGCAGCACCACGCTGTCTCAACCCCCTCCCCTCTCTTTAGTGTTACGTAATTTTTGGACGACCCTACGATACTATAAAACTTGGATGACATGCGTAAATAACGATATAAAAAGCAATGCACATTCTTCTCTTTACTTCTATAAGATTGCAGGTTTATTTACTAACTTTCATGATCAACAAAATCTGATTTGTCTGAGGCATTCGTAATTAGTAACTACTATCACAACTACTTCCATAAATGTATAGTAAATCTCGTGTAATAAATCTTTAATATACAATACCATTCATATTCATCAAATATAAGGGGTACCGATATATTTCAATTTAATACATTTTACATTGATGAAACTAATGTGTCGTGGTTTTTAAACTGGTGTGAAGGAAATTTCATTATAAACGCGTATATATTTAGAAAAAAACTGATGAAGCAAGTAATTCTATGTTACAGATCCGAATATAATGAAACAGAATGTGAACCAATTAAAATAGAAACCAATATCTATAATCGCATTCATAAAATTCTTCCTAGTCCGCACACCAGAGACGCATGTTCCAATGGCAAATCAGATTTCTGCGTATTATTACCCAGGAAGTGAATTAATGCAATAAATTAATTCACCGTGAGGTAATAACTTATAATTGGCAATGAGCGGACAGAAAAGAATTCCCGACAACGACGATAATTGTAGAACTGACATAAAAGTAGCACTGAATTGCTGCAGAAAATACTATTTAACATTTTATTTCTCATTAATTCGTTGTTTGCTTCCAAAGGTAATGTTCAAAACGCAGTAATTATTCTGCTATCAAAATATGACATTTTTTGAAAGTGAATTCCCTGTATTAAACGAGAAGGTATGTACGAATGAAAAATTACACACGACATAGTCTCTCACATCTTGTTAAAAAACAACATATCCATTACTTCTTCTGGTTTATTTGCGCTTAAAGAATTCAGTTAGTCGTCTATAAATATCGTGGGATATTTAACGGCCTTCATTTAAGAGTGATAAAATATATTCAGTACTTAAATAACAATGTGGTGAAATTATTGAACATATACTGAATTATTGAACGTTGTTAGTGGAATGAGTAATCAATTTGATTTTTTTTCTTATTCAAGTGGTATCTTACTACATAAACCATAGAAAGTATGCATAAATTAATGATAGTTCGTAAAAAAGTGATTCCATGAGGACAAGATACGTACTGTGCACATCGTGTAATATAATGCAAATTACACAAGAAATGTTACACAACTATATTGTTTCAATAGAATTAAACTGACTAAAAAGAGCTTGATACAAACACGTTGCGTACTATATTCACCTCATCCTCAAAAAGATTTTATTGTAGGGAGAGGCGTTACACTCAGCAATCAGTTCAATCTGTAGGTCACGTTTTCACAACTTCAATAAGTATTGCCATGTTTTTTCAGTCACATTATAGCATAACTTTGTGATTAATTTATGGTTAGCAGGTGCATATGGAGATGCGAATAATAAATGTTTGAACAGTAAATAATTTACGAGGTAAAGCATAAACGTGCTAACAAGTGGCACGTTATGAATACAATGGTGTCAGTAATTCGGGAAGTAAATGAGAATATAAACGTAATGCAATACGCTTCTAAGTCATAATGAAGAACAACAGGATTACACCTAGTTATTTTCTTAAACAAAGAACATCTCAAGGATCTAGAATTGAAAAATCTAAAATAATTGGCGCTTCTTCATCTCGTGACATCAGAAATCTAACATAAACAATGTGGTGCTAGAAGAATTAATTTTACTTCGTTTCCTGTATCATATTTTACTTTTTCCCTTATTACACAGATTACAGAACCTGATATATTACCTGATACTCAGCTTTCCACGCAGTTAAAATATCCGTTCGGAATATCAATTTAAGGAATATGGGGGAACTAACTTTTTGGGGGTTTAAAAAGAAAATATATTCTTGCCATCAAAAATACGTTAACTTCACCTACGACTAGGAAAATAAATACCATCACTGAAAGCTCTTTGTGAATGGAATTCTCTTCTAGAAGTAACTTTCTCATTTTTCCTCGAATTATGCAATTCTCATCTGAGACTCCCATCTCATTAAAATGCAGCGCCGTTCATTTACAGTGATATGATCTCTTCTGTCCTCATAGAGTCAGTCCTATAGAAAGATTAGGAAAAACCTCTTATGAAAGATAATGTTCTTAGAAAAATAACCTATGAAATTTACTCATTCCATAAAGGATTATCTTTTCTACATTTAATATTATTCTTTAAATGAAACTATTAGTACGATTGAACTAAATTGTTATTTAAATGCTTTATATTTATTTACGATATTTTTAACGAGACTAACGAATTAACATATTATTAAATTTTGGAGACTCATATACGCGCGCCAGGAAAGTCTCTTTGCTGTGGCACCTTGATGTTGACAGTGCTAGCAACAACTGCTATTTTGGGAGCCCGAGCTGCAGATTATAAAACATAAATTGCGTACTCACCAAATTCGTAAGATATTTTGGGAGTGGTGTCCTCTTAACTTGTTTCCCAGTGATCAGGTTGCTACCAACATAAATGTAATTTTTAATATGAAGCTAACTCGAGTCAGTGCGGAGAGAATTTCCTGGCACACTATACTACAGAAGCAAATATTTTAAAGATAAGAACGAAGAGAACAATAAACTTAACAAAGGTACATATTTCAGTAAATTTCGAGTTTTTTTCCTATCTTTTGTCAAAAACACTCACCTGAATCTGCCTTACGCGCAATCGATCCCAACTAGTGTTGTAAGCCCATCCATGAGGTATATATGTTCTGGCATTATGATTGTAGTCTGGAAGAAAAATATAAACTTGTTCCCGTATCATCGAAATAATCATTCATCGAGTCAGAAATGACCAAGAAAAACAATACGCATTCTCTGAATTTTGTCGCCGACGTCATCAACAACTATGGTCATTAGTCCTTTCAGCATAATGCATGTTTTCGTGATATGATGGTGTTACTCCCCCTCTGGAACGTGAAATTCAGCCCTGACCGACCTGTGACGATTCCCCACCCAGGCATCTCCCTCAGTGGGGATCAGATGTTAGCACCCGACTTGTGTGGTAGTGTAGTGCATATAAATGTAAGCAAAGGAAAATGACAAGACACGAATGAGAAAGAAAAGATCGCAGGCGGTCCTCGAGCTGTTTATTACTTCCCCAGCATTTACCAGGCATTGCTCGAAAAAATAACAATTCACTACAGATCAAAGCAGCCAGAAGCTAGAATTCTGCTCCAGGCAGTGGTTTAATTCGACTGGTTAGTGTCGAAAATCAGACATTTCGGTAAAAATAGGGATTCGATGGATCAAAAAAGTTCCGGCCTAGATGGTTAGAAAGGTCTTTACAGAGCGACCATCTCAACGCCTTTGGACGAAGAGTCCTTGGTTCGAATCCTACCCTGAGTAGATAAATGACTCTCTGTGATGTGTTTCGGAAGTCCACGCTTTCTGCTTTTTGAGATCGTTTTTAGATCGGAGGAACCCCAAAAAATGTGCAGAGAGATGAATATGTAGAGAATATGTAGTGATACTACACACTATCGGGGTACATAGGGTGAGAGGTATCAGCTGAGGTAACTCTCTCAAAAAACAAAAGAAAAACAAAAAAATAACACACTAAAAACGACAATATTTTGTTGCGTGTGTGACTATTGTACACTACGAATTTACAGTCAAATCGTAAAAAGGAAAAGAAAAAAAACAACTAAAAATCACGATTTTTATTGGTTTCAGCAAAGGAATCACTCCTGATATTTATTAACCGCATAGATAACTGGCGATGGTCAGAATCCTTGCGTGAAGGCATGGATCTCTTCATATTGGGACTATGTTCTGATAGGTAGTGAAACAATACGTACTTACATACAGTTATTTAAGTAACGATTAATTAATTGTGTAAATAATGAAATGCCGTAGGTTATATACAGTTCTCTGAACCGATACACGAATATCTTCGCAGGACGATGACAACACCAAAATAACCACCTACGGCTCTCGTTCCGAACGTGATCTGTGAACACCAACATTTCGCGAGCCACAGCTTCTCAGTCCATCTCCGTCCCAGAGGGGTCAATGGAACCGGGCCGCAGCTTCTCGTCTTCCGCCGTCTATCTGGCGGCCATCTGCCCCAAGGCCGCACCGGGTCGCGAGCCCGGGGCCGCGGGTGGCAAGGCCGGCCACCGCCTACGCCCCCGCCCCGCCCCCGCCGTTACCGCTCCGACTTCCGGTGGACCTCGTCCGCGTAACGGCGGGAGCGGATCTCCAGGCGCGCGCCATCAGATATCGCGTTGCAACAACCTGCCGCCGCGGCCCCCGCCCCCGGCCCCCGCCCCCGCCGCGCCTTCGAGAGCGCGTATTGTTCCTGTATTGTCTGCGGATCGCCGTGACGCAATCCGATATCTTCACGAGGAGAGGAGATGCGAACAAGCACATGAGAGGGATAGTGGAGTGGGAGGGGCATCTGGGCAGAAGATCAGGAGCTGGAGAGGAGGGGTGAGAGCGTAGAAGTGGAAACGATGGTGGTAAAGGTGAAACTGAGAGAGAGAGAGAGATGGCTAGGATGAAAGAAATGAAGATAGGCCAGGGAAAAAACGGAAGGAATGGGCTGCAAAAGAGCAGGGCAATAGAGAATGGAAGACGATCCACACAGTGTAACCGTTCACAGCAAGCTTGTGGTACACATTTTTTATTTTATTTTTATTTTAGTGCTATCCAGAAAGTAGTACAATATGGGAAATGAGAGGATGTCGAATGCGAAGAAGTGGAAGAAGTCCAGGATATTACAGGAGGATGAACATAATAGAAGTATTCTATGGATATTGGGTGAGAATATTTACGAAAATATAAAAGATTGTTAAAATTTGCGATGACGACTAATAAATGCAGTACGTAAAATGTTCCCAGGAACCATTGCTCGAAATATATTCATCCATCCAATCCCCAGGTACTAGAACAAAAACAGTGTGTTCGTGTTGCAACAGGTGGGCCACAACTCGAACAGCAAAACACGTGTCAGCGATCACGGCCAGGTCTGTCACCAAAGGTTTGTGAGAATGCCGACGAAGATGTCACGGAACAGGTGAGCGAGGCTGCGGAAGACGCAGGAGCGGCGGCGGCGGCGGCGGTGGGGCAGGTGACGCAAGGCGAAGCTCCAGTGAGAGGCATCACGCGCCGCCCCGACCCTTGACACGACCGCCACCTTTTCCCGCCTGTCAGCAACCTGCTCTGATTATTTTTATACCCGCCAGAGCTTCCCCTCTCGTTTATTGGCGATGGCTATCTTTCGGCCGGCGGCGGCGGCGGTGGCGGCGGCGGCGGCGCGCGGGAACCAAGCGGAGTGGCGCATCCCTGCCGTCGCTGCCCCCGCCGCCCTCCGCCGCCCCCCGCGGCCGCCCGCGGCGCGGACCGGGCGCCGGCGAATCCGCGAGGTCCCAATGGTATAAAAGAGCGCTCCGCCTCCCGGTTGGCATCAGTTCGCTCAGGTCTCATCTGCCTGGGCAGCAACAGTTCAGGAACTGCTCCTGGGACCTAGCGACATGACTTGCATCAAGGTAAGTATCCAAAGGGCGGCATTTTCGAATTTCCAAAACAGGATTATATGCATTGACTTTTCTAGATCTAGCAATTTCCTATACATACGGTTTTCCAAAATCATATTCATAAGGTTATTCCAATACTAATTTATTCAAGTAGATTTATGTTTAATAACGTTTCAAAATTTAAAAAGTTGTATAATCTGTATATAAGTAAAGCACCTTGTAACGTAAGATCTTGCAAATAATATTAAATGTGTGTTATAAAATAAAAAGTTTTAACCACGCAAAAAATCTTCATGGAACTTACAAATAGTCGTGAGAAAGCATGTATAACATGCTTGCTGTACTCGTATATATCACTGTCAAATATATTTTACAGATGTAAATGGAAAAACAAATTTTATGATGTTACCGTTTTCTCAAGGTAAAAATTAAATTCTCTGACGTTTTTAGGCGTACGGGATAATGAAATGCGAATTTCTCAGAGAATTAACGGATGAAAATATGCAATTTGTACCTTCATCTGTGTTCTTAAGACTATCCTATATTACATGGCCATGAAAACAGACACAGTAATTTACTTGGAAGAATTCCCTCCCGTGTTTCAAATTTTGTAGTATTATTAACGAGTCTCTAAACGAGAAATACGTGTATGTTTATTCCATGACCAACATTCTAGAATTCTTTTCCTGGAAAAAAATACCTATAAAAATATTGGATAAATTGTAAAAAATGTACAAAAAACAGGAGCATAGAAAAGTCTCGTATTTACAAACTAATTTGTTTAATAATGATTCCGTATATTCCATCAGAATTTCATTACCTTCTTTCTTAAAACATACCATATTTTTTGAACTTTTACCAAAAACTTTTGAATTATTCTTTTGTTTTAATTTCAAAATAACAATGTCTGTATCCAGGAAACCACACTTATGTTATTTTTTTATTATTTTGTATATTTTTTTTCGTTAATCGGCCAACTAGGACCACGCAAGCAAGCATCCTGCATTCACCGTGGCTCAGTTTTTATTTATTATCACGGTGGCAGGTGCTTGCGACAATTCTTTGGGGGGACCAGCATTTAAGCTGGATCCGATTTTTATCCCCCACGGTTGTTAGCCCTGGGGGTATGGAAGATGAAATGATGATATGATGATGATGGGGGTGAAAGGACAACACATACACACATACACAAATACATCCATGCCCGAGGCGGGACTCGAACCCGCGATCTTCTGGTCCGAAACCACTCCGGCACTACTGCCTTAGCGATCTCGGCCATCTGATCGGCTATTTTGTATATATTATTATAAAAATTATTTTACTCTTTACTACGACAGTAAAAGTATTCATTTCAAGAATCAGAGAAGACTAGGTATTTCAAAATTAATTTCTTTAAAGCATTAGATCTTCCTATTTTGACAACCCAACAAGGTTATAGTGTGAAAATTAAATATTTTAAAATATTTCTATGAACGTTTTTTTAAGTCGAAAATCATTCTAATTCGTTGTATGTAAATAAAACTTTCAGAGTAAAACATCAAACATATATGTGTCTCCAGTAAAAATTATTGTTGTTTTTTTTTACATTTTTTAAATTATAGGTTCACATAGTTAAACATAGGTTTACTTGAAAGAGAGCTTCGTAACTCTTCTGAATCATATATCTCTGGGAGACTCGTTTGCAGTACGATCACAATTGCAAAGAAAACACACAAAAGTGAATAACTTTACGCACGCTCCCACAGAAGTGTCGGTAACAAGTGCATACGAGCAAAATGCAAGAAGACATTGCGCATATCGACCCAGACGGGTATTTCGAAACTCTTCATTAGGCGGTTGACTCCCGTCCGCATCCCGGTTGCCTCTTTGCGCATGCAATGCCCTGGGAATGCACTAGAGTGCAGGACGAGTATAAAGGAGCCTGGAGGTCCGTTCGAACGTCAGTTTCCACGGCACGAGCACACGCAAGGCACCATCCGCGGAGACATCATGCTCAAGGTGTGTATTTCTCACAACCAGCGCTCGCCCGCTGCTCGAACTGCGGTGCGGTGCATTTTGTAGACACATGCAAGAACCTTGGGGCACACCATCTCTGCATTCACCAAACGTGGCCCTTGTTTGGGTCGAGCTTCTATTGTTTTGGCGGACACACGACGATAGAGAAGCACGCGATAGTTTTGTAAAAAAGAGACACGGCCGCTTGAACACGAGTTCGTGACACGGCGTGTGAAATTTTTGGTGTTTTAATGTTGAGAATCCATGTTCGCTAATTTCCTTAATTTGTTTTTACAACCATTTAAGTGCCAGACGAGTTGTTTCAATGTCTTACTGTAGAAAAAAGGATAAAAAGCTAATTACTGCCTCTCGTGAAAGCGCAGTTAACATCTTGAACATTTTCTTTTCATAAATCAAAAATTTTCCAATATTTCAATTAGATATTTACCAAAAAATAATTAAAATAATCAACTCTATTTTTAAAACAAATACAGCGTGTGTTGTATTTTACGGGCTGAATTTATTTTGTGAGTTTTTGGAGCTATATTTTCTGAATTTATCTGGAGTATTACTTTTGAAGATAACAGTTTGGTTTAGTTGTGTATGCAATAATGTTTAAATAGCATACATAATTTTTAAGATTGGATGATGTTCACGACGGCTCTAAACAGCCCAAAACCGAATTCCAACACACATCTTGACAGCACGGATTCGATGTTAAGATATCCCTGATATTGAGATTTTGAAAACTCGGCCATTCTCCTCATTAAATAATGAATTAATTTTTCTGGACTCAGAGAAAGAGCAGAAGGTAAGAAGAGAATAGAAGAAGAAAGAACGCCCAAAAACCATATATCAGTACGTTTGTGTTTTTCGACATTTTGAAAACAATGAAAGAAAAACATATCTCGAAATAAGATATCTCCAGGTTTTTAAACTTGTACAAAACGTATTATTTTTATTTATTTTTACCCGCCAAAATTTGCCAGAAACAGTATGAAGCGCTGCCTGTTGTTCAATTGAAAACTAAAACTGCTTTTCGCACCATTCAGATCCATTGATGGAGGAGATCACCTTTGTATCAGTGTCTAGTGATAGATAGAACCCTCTTTCCGAAGTGTTCAACAGGATGGACCCGACCACGCAAACATACTAAATCAGAACGCCGTAAACTGAAAATTTTTATTGAAAAAATATTAATTTTCCTGAACGAGTACGAGTTTTATTCGAAGTTTTGGAAATATTGCTTTGCAAAATTTGATGGTGTCTGCTGTTCAAACAATGCAAGCTGTAGTTTCTAAAATTTATTTTTGTGTGACTATTACACAACTAAAACAGGTATATCGAGGTTATGGGCAAAATAAATAGTTTACTAGAGTTTGCGGGTACTGGCGCGAGATTAAAAAGTAAAGTTTGCACAAATTGCCCCGGATTGATTGTTAGTGATTCCGGGTGCGTCAACTGTTGAGTATTAGTCCCATAAGTGTAGTGTGTATATTTTGCTCGGGAGGTGGCAGTGGTCTTCTTACGCTGCATGGAGAGATCCCGCGTCGACCTACAGTCAGCTAACGGAGTTTTCCCAAATCAGGTATCTCCCATCAGCGGGGCCATACCGAATCAGGTATCTGCCATCAGCGGGGCACTGCCCCAGCTGGGAGAGGCTTTAACTCCTGACCAGCCTCCCGGCGCATGTGGTAGTGTAGGGCATGTTAGTGTAAGTATGTGTAAGTAGGGGATGAGGATAAGGAAGAGGTAGGAAATATCGCACGCGGTCCGTGGCCCATTTGTTACAGTATTGCTCCGGGCAAGTTGCTCTGGAGTTGTGAAACGACACTGGATTTCTGGCCCGTAACAGTTATTTGGAGAAGCCACTTTACACTTATTTTTGTAAATGTTGCTCTAGTAATTTTCCATTAGTTCCATTATTTCCAATAGTCCATTTTCTCCACTAAAGCAAACAAATGATTCGTTTAAATTAAGTGATATATCAGAAAAATGTAAATTGACAAATGAGGTTAAAAGTTATCATTTTGAAACCAAAATATTTTGATTTCGTAATCTGTTTACTTAACAGTACAATAATTGCATCAACTTCTCTCGATCAGGTGAGCAGTTTTAACAGAAAAAAATTATTGCCTGTGAAAAGAGCTGTCCACGCCTAAGTAAGAATTGTTATTTCATAGAAAGTTGTGAATGTATTGTGGCTAATAACAACAAATAACTGAATGATTTAAAAAACAACACAAAACGAAAAGAAAGAAAGAAATTATCATTCAAACATTCCTCCCTTTTGGCAAAAATGTTTACACCAGTCATAATTTAAAAAGAAAATTAACATGAAATAATAATAGGTTGTAAAGTACGTAAACACATCACAAATTTCGGTTGTTTGATAGAACAAATCTGGCAAACATAATTTTCGAATGAAGTACTATCCCCTAACCTGCAGCTTGCGCTCGTGCACATCTTTATGGAATTTGAGTTGAAATGAGAGCGGAGTCAGGAGAACTTGCTCGTGCTCGTAGAAGCGCCCGTTTTTCTAGGTGACCAAGTTGCATGTGCGGGTGCGGTTCGACAAGCCTGAACTAAACCAAAGTATGGACTCTGCTTTGGCTAGAGTAGAGGCTCGTGTTTCGTTGTTCATAAAGTCCTCAAAACAGTGACATGCTATTCAGCACGTACGTATATGCTCTGCCACGAATAAGATACTCTTATTATTTCGTATACTTAGATTTTGGTCATCATGAAAATATTAGAAATGCACTAAATTTACTTGACTTTTTTTTATCAGGGATTGTATTCGTTTTTTTCTATAGAGTTTCGAATTGCAATAAAAATGTTTTATGACTTTGTTAAATATTGATATTATAAAAAGCAATTTTCTGCAATTCCACTTTCATTTTCAGTGTTTAGAACATAAATTCGAATCATCAACGATTTGAAACATATGCGCTTCGTCTCAAAAATTAATAAAACAAGATTAGGTGAATATGATAAAATACAATATTGCAATATTAGATGTGCGAAATCTTCAAGATTTAATTTTATTTGTGTTTTTACATTCACATATACTGAAGGTGAACGTAGCAAATGTGGACGCTTGTTACACTGTGAATAAAGTTGTTTCATTGGATTTTTTAGCCAGTGAAACTCTCTTTCAGAAAAAAAATGAATTGGCAAATGAATGATGGGGTAAATAAAAAGTACCTTGCAAAAATGAAAAATAGAAGCAATAATTTATCCTCGAGGAAAATTTTCCTGACCACCATAACTTCTGTGTATAAATGTGGTATCTTGAATTGAAAGCTGGTATTTACGCTACGAGTCGCACTTCGTAATACTGGAGATTCCATTTGAACGCAGTTAGTTCTTGTTCAAACACGTTGCTTACATTTCTAATAGAGCCAGGCAATAGAGAACCAAGTCTACCTCACTTGTGTCGACAACACATTGCAAAGCTCAGTGCAGCGTCGTAATAGTATCTCCGAGCAGTAAACAGCTGACGCGATACACTTCACACGGATTCGCATATCGTCTAATTCTGAAGGAAAATCCACCGAGTTATCGCAAACAGACAGTTTGCACTGGAGAACCATTTACGCGCTCGTGATTGTTCAAGCGTGACACCTCGAGAGTTCAATCGTCCTGCACATTCGGTAGGCTGATCGTCCTAAGGGAAATGACAGATGACTAGCGATGTGAGTAATGTTGCAGAACTACGTAAGTTATACACGTGAACATTTCGAGCTATTATTCCATTTCATTTTGTTGCATTTTTTACTACGTACAAAAGATCTTCAATGTGTAATGGAAATATAATTATTAATAACATACATATTTCTTTTCGGCCATATTGATCAGAATAATGTTATTAATTCTCCTCATTGCTCCGCATATTTGTCAAAAAAAAAGTTATTATGTTTCTTTTATTTCGTGTATCAGCAACAGGAATAAAGGTATTTTCCCTAATTTTGTTTGCGACGTGTATATGTCACTTTTCTTTCCCATTTTTATTCATAATTTGTACTCCTTATTTTGACTTTCAATTTTAGCCTTTTAATATTGCGTTTTACATTTGATATTGCGACGCAACTGGTAGACTCACAAATATTGAGCGTCAGATCCACAGATTCTCGGCTGACTAGTTTCCTCTCAGGACCTACTATTATACTGGATTGCCATCTAGCGGATTTTGAGTAAACTACTGCGAGTTTTAAAAATAACATCGTGTAGAACTCTATTATAGGGGTACGTCATCGCCAACTAACCATCCAGGTTTGGAAACATACACGGTAAAAATTAAAACTAATGTTAATGACGGCGACAGAAAATATAGATTTTTTAAAACTTGTTCATTGATTTATAATTGAGATTAATTATAAATCTTAATTATAATATTTATTAAGATTATAAATTATTAATAATTATAAATTAAAATTACGATCTGACAAAACTAAGTCGAAAAATAATGAGAACGTAACTAATTATTTTCTTTCCATCATACAATTTTTTTAAAATTTAAAAACAAAACAACGACATAAAGATATTGAGCACGTAAAATAGATGTTCAAATCATCGACATTGTTAAACATCATTGTAAAAGAAATCTCAACTGTATGTTCTGTTTCAGACACTGGGCGTGAGCGTGGCGGCGCTGCTGCTAACGTTGGACGTGGCGCGGGCGGCCCTGGGCTACGGCAGAGGGCCTGCCGGGGGCGGCGGTGGCGGCGGTTTCCCTGGTGGCGGCGGCGGCTACGGCGGAGGCGGCGGTGGTGGATTTAGAGGCGGCGGCGGCGACGGACCCGTAAGATTCTACACTCTGGGGAACATGGGTGGAACACGGTTCTAGATCTGGTGATGAATAAGAAACACTCACCCCGTTTCAGTGGTACCCACGTCGTTAGGGACAAAAGAAGCGGGATTCCAGGATCCCCGAAATTAGATCCAGTCATCACCTTTGGGTTCATATTTGCCATGATTAGAGGTCCCCTACACAGAGGTAATAGGTTAGGGACTCGTTCCGAAATCGAACTGGTTAGTATATATTTTTCCTCAACCCTGAGAACTGGTAGCTTGTAGCTTGTGAAGCGACTCACGAATAATACGAACGGAATGAAGTACCCCTATTGAAGATCGCGTTCTGACGTTCGAAATTTCAGACGGAGGAAGAGGAGGCTCGAAAGAGACGAGTGAAAAACGTCAATGAATGCGGGGTCCCTTGTTTCCGTCAGAGTTTTACTTGAACATAACGCTCTATGTAATATCCACGTCAACAAATTCACATGTGTGCTTCTATTATCTAGCTTCAGGCCATTTAATACACATATTCCACCGAATACAGCATTCGATTTCGATACTAGACCATAAATGTTCATATACTAGTAAATTAGTTATGTGCAATCATTGTTTGGGATCTGTTCAAGTGAAACTGGAAAAATATACATGTCGTATTGGCCAATGTATTTTGATTCACCCGAGAAGACTCAATAATTTTACCCAATCACTGCTGGGACTTAAGGCAAGAAATATTACCATTTGCAATATTTAATATATATTTGATATTCTTTAATCTAGCTCGAAAATTATATACTCATAGTACACGTTCTTTAAACCGAAACATCCAAAATTTGAATCAGTGGAACAACCCGCCAAATATACAAAGAAGAGATTCTACGTTCCTCTGAAACGCTCTGCGCGCTCTCTCGGAGCAGGTGGAGAAACTAACTGGTTGGATCGATATTGGAAATACCACGAATACCTCGTGCTTCTATTGTCAATCACGAATCTTCCCCCCATGAATGAAGAACTTGCGAGGGACGTGTAATTGCCACTAGAGATTTTCTTTCTTTTTTTCTAGTGAAATACAATGAATGAAAACAATCCTTGGATTAATTTTTAAAGTTTTATACACTTAGCAAATTTTGAATTTTTTTCTTAACTTATCATAATGGAAGTAATTTCCTTCTCACCCTACAAAGATACATATTGAGAAAGGAAAACGCAATACATCTGAACCAAATGTCCTTGTTTATTATTAATCGCATTCTTGCAATAAATAAAGGGTAAATATGTAACGGTGAAAAAATGCACGATTAGACTTTGGCTGCTAAGCCCTACGTAATTCATCGCATTTCCCCCTAAATACATAAAAATTGTCTAAATACGATCTATGTATTACTTTCTCTACATAAAGAAACAAAGATATTCGTACGACAAACGATCTCAATGAAGTGTAATCAACCACATGTCGTCACCCCATCCATTGTAATCGCCCGTGTCCCATCGTAAGCAAACATCACGTGCTGTTCGAGAAAGAACTGGTTCTTTGGTTCGCGCCGGTCGGGGAGTCGTATGGCTTCGTCGGGGCGTTAATGACGGGTCTCGCTGCTTCGGCGGCGGCGGAGGCGCGTGTGCGGGAGAGAACCGGTTCCCCATTGTTGTTGCGTGATGATGGGGGGGGGGGTGGAGAGGAAGGGGGAGGGGAGGGGAGGGGAGGGGAGGGGGCGGATGCAGCGCCGCGATGGGAGCGCGCGATTCGCTTCGCAGCGGGAGAAGTGGCTGCGGGAGTCATGCGATCCCAACGAAGAGGGTAGAGCGACGCCGGGAGATCGCTTCGGAGCGTGAACACGAAGAGATGGGTGTCGTACGACGATTCAGCTCCGGGGTGATGTGATAATTTGAATGGGTGTTAAAATAGTGAATTGTATTGCAGTTCTCGGGCGAAGAGTTCTCGGGCGAAGTTCATAGGCCAAGTTTAAATATTCCGACGTGTCATGGGAAGTCACTTTTGCTTTGTCATGTACAACCCTCGTATTTAATTCGAGATCTCAAGTTTACGAGAACATAGTAGATATTTTTCTGTTCGGGGGTTGGTAAGCATTTTTTCTAATTACTTTAAATACTAGTTCGGGGCGTTTCCGAGATGGTGTTGAAAAAAGTTCAATTTTAATGTTCGAATATTGTGTATCTTTCGCGTCACTTTCTAGGCGGTCGCGAAAAAGTGATGCATTGATAGTTGTTTCCAAACCTACCACTGCTAGGATGAGAATAGAGGTCGATAGATCTGATCTGTAGTTTCTGCGTTTCGCTTCCGTCAATTCAAGGTGAATGCTGGAGCAGTACACAAGTCAACCACAGATCGTACGCGACCTGTCCTATCCTATTGCATCCTCATTTCCATCATTAAAGCCGGGCGATAGACCTCTTTATCATTCTGATGGTTGAACATCCATTTATGAATGTTCCATTCTTCGTTGATTCAATAAAATCTCCGAGAAGTTTTCGAAATCCGAGATTTCCCCGAGGCACTAATTGTGTCTCGAGAACGGGTAAACGGAATATAAGAATATGAGAAAATATTTTTTCACAGTTGAATTCAACTTAAATAATGATTCTGTGGTTGATTTTCAATTCACAATAGCAAAATAGTCTGTTGCAATATCGCTGACAGTTCGTTAGCACAAGTTTATATTGAAATGTTTTTTAGTGACATACGTATAATTGATCGGAATTAAAAATACAAGGTTTTACCAAACTCAGGATTGTCGTAAAATCAAAAATAATACATAAATGTTGGAATACTTCGATTTAAAATAAATAATCACAAAAGTTTTAAACTCATATACCGCTTTACTCACTGATTCACCGGCTTGCCACATACCACGTCATGTAAACTAACTGCTTATCAGGTAGTACTGCAACAATCGAACAACCTAGGACCGCCGTTGGAGAGGAAACTTCCAATACAACCCAAGGGCCGAAGTAACTAATATATCCCCTCTCCTCTCGTTGCAGCCAATTCCCTACAACTTCAAGTACGACGTGCAGGACGCCCAGAGCGGCAACGACTTCGGCCAGCAAGAGAGCGGCGACGGCTCGGGCAACGTCCAGGGCAAGTACTACGTGCTGCTTCCCGACGGCCGGCGACAGACCGTCACCTACACGGCAGGAGCCAACGGCTACAACGCCGACGTGCAGTACTCCGGCGGCGGCGGCGGCGGCGGTTTCGGAGGCGGCGGCGGTTTCGGCGGCGGCGGCGGTGGCTTCGGAGGCGGCGGCCGCCCCGGCGGTAACTACGGCGCCCCCGGTGGCGGCGGATTCGGAGGCGGCGGCGGCAGTGCACCCGGAGGAACGTACCTCCCACCCGGCAAATAGTTTCGACCTGACGATGCTTTGCTACCGCAATGATTTTGTACTAGGCGTTTCTCCCGGTGTACCGCGAATATTTTTTATTTTTATTTGTATTTATTTATGCTATCCAGTACTCGAGACTCTTTCGACGAATCCGCGAAATTAAGGGACTTGGCAAGTATTAAGCTGGGTCACCGCTGGGAAATCTTTACATATCTTCGCTAATACCGCGAAATGATTCATAAATTTGTTTTTCGTAATTAGTGTATCGTACAAGGTGTGTTTCACTTAACTACACCTCGTATGACTTATAACTGAAAGGTTTTCTGGCCCATGCGTCTTTTTTTGGGAGATTTTTCGGTGGTAAATGGAGGGAACAGAAGGAACCATCTCCTAGTCTCGACACTTGGAAAATGTCGTCTTTTCCAAGACGTCCGTGGGCATCTTCAGATCCTAATAACTTTTTTACTTTAATCTTACATATAATATAATATATTCATTGTGCCAACAAGCTTTTTTATATAAAAAATTAAACTATATTGTCATAGCAACATTTCTCGAATTAACTTGTGATTTTAGAGCACACCATAAAGTCGTAGCATGTTAGTGCTCGACTTGAACGGAAGGTTGCGTTGTACAAGTTTACAATGAGAAACTACTGCATGTTCTTCCTTTCTTCACCTCATTGTTCCGCGGTGTGCTAATTAGAGCTCACAGCAATGAGATCACGTACTTTCTCCTAATGATATTGTAAGCAGCAAATTGGCCTTAATTGGGCAGTCGCACTCTTCGGCGCACTTCTACATTCGCGGTGCTTGGGAATTCGCCCACCTCTTGTTGATTTCCTCTTCGTGTTTATAACTGATCTCCATTCAATTGAAGCAATACGTTTTCTACTATTCTGCCTGACTTGGATATGAATTTGCGGTTATCTAACAGGCTAAATCTGTTATCTGTTAAATATATTAAATTTGTTATTTTGTATAAAGCTGCGTATATAAGAGAGAACGGCTGCATGGATGATTGAAATGTTAGTATGCTTTTAACTATTGTAACTGCTAACAGTGTACAGCATGACAATGGAAATAAATATTTTCACTTGTTCATAATATCTGTTTTTTCGTTCACTCATGTACTAAATCCATACTTTTTCGTAGTTCAAAATAGTCAATAATCGAAGTTAAATATGTCATTTAGATATATAGTGAGAATACTTGTCTCTGTCTTTTCTCAATTATTTCAAAACAATGAATATTTTATTTTCAAAGGTCACGTTTCAAAATATCATATCTAAAATTACTATTACAGAATTAATATTGTCCAAAACATTACCATTACTTCCTTTTCCAAATTACGTCTTGTCTCTCTTTGTTTTTCTTTACATTCACATTCCTTCACAGTCCATTCACATTCCTTACAATTCCTTACTATTCCTTATTCCCTATTTCTTACAAGAACTCTAAATCATTTCTACCTTTTCCCTAGACTTCCTCTTCTCATGTTGCAGAGATTTAAGAAGTATTGTAATGCTCAAAGCAGTAATGCAATACTGTAAATTAAAATTTAAAGAAGCAGTTTATTGTTTTAAAAACGATACCATTTTCACAGACAAATAATACATTTCTTTACCTTTTTACGACCTATTCTTCTCCCTAATAAAACGACGCAATATTGCGTTACCTGGAGTCGATTAGCAGGTAGTTACCGACATTAAAATAGCATTTCGATATTTACCAAAAGCGAAGACGCTGAAAGTCGTGCAGTTCCGTTCACGAACTGTTGGATACCAAGTCAGCGAAGGCTGACGTCATAATCGAAGCGGCAGCAACTGGAGAACTATGGAGGAAAGGAGACGGGAAGGAAGAAGAAAAGGTTAGGAGGCTGAAGTCTTATTGGCATTTCGGTCTATTATTAATTATTATTATTATTATTATTATTATTATTATTATTATTATTATTATTATTATTATTATTATTATTATTATTATTATTATTATTTTGTGATACATTCTTACTATTAGCCTTTTTTAAGTCGGATAACACGCCAAGTGGTCATTACTTCATTAGTTAACTCAGTCAAACTATGCCCGAACGAGCTACTTGCCCGCCTGGGAAGCTCGGCGCTCCTGTGGCCTCATGCAAATTCCCCCAGACTTCGCTCTCATTTCCATTTCATATTAAGAAAGAGGTGTAGAAGCGGGGATAGTAAGTGCGAAGCGCGCTCGAATTGTCACGTAGAATGGTAGCTTTAGACGAAAGAATGTTTACTGGATGATTTAAATCAACCAAGATTTTGATTTTTTATATACTTTACTACTTATTACTTTATTTCATCATTTTTATTTTTGCTTAAATGTTTGCTCTGGAAAATCATTTTCCCAAGGAGGAGAAATGTGTTTGAATGTCATATCTTCAAGTACTTTTTTGTGTTGTTTTAGTAAGTGATTTTGTTAGTTGTATGTTGCAATAATGTGAAATAAATTAACAAGTTTCTATGTAGCCTAAAACTTCTTCTTATATTGATTATATGACTCTTATGGGTGACAGCCCTTAGACAAGAATCGTAGTAATAGTGCATTCTTAACTAAATGCGTTTACGAAGTCAAGATCCTTCGAATAAAACATGTAATTTATTCGCAAATAATAAGTTCAAATTTTAGCGATGTATTTCATTTATAAAATTATAAATGAAAATTAATATTACTAAATTCGAGCCAATAACTGTCAAATGACTTCTCGAAAAGACTCAGAGTGCAAGAATCCAGTGATGTACCACTACCCCGGAGAAAGTTGTACAACCCTTACTTTTAAACCGCTCACCAGTTCCTCTGAACGCAGTGCCCGCGAACTCTAGTACGGTAGCTACGAGTACTTTGACATGCATATTTTACACCCTCAACCGCAACAATTTTACACCCTGAAGCACTTTGTCCAGCGCCCCGTCCTTCACGCTGCAATGGCCCTTAGGTCCCTCTCGGCCGGCGCCTACTTGCCGTTAAATCCGTAGGTCCTTGGTGACACTCCAAACATGGACCCGCATTTAAGATAGTATGTTCGTTAGATTGAGCACTGTGAAGTACCCCCAAAAAGTACTTTAAATGAAAGCAAAATATGTGTTCTTCAAGATGGTAAAAAAAGTTCCTTTTACCGGCCTATTTTTTTAATAAGAGAAGTGTATATCAGTACAGGCTCTTAAGGAAAAACTTTCGCGGCCATAGGTTTGTTAAAGAAATAGAAGAATTTATAAAGTGAAAGTACTATTTTTTACTTTCCCGTACAAAATATACGTAGCAGAGGTAGTAGTCCCTTATATACGTAGCAGAGGGAAAGTTATGAAATGCTGCCCAAAAAAACGCGGATTTTTGGAAGAAAAAAATTCAGTGCCAGTCCCCGATAACAAAAAATGGGATAAATACACTTGCTATATTAAGAAAAAATCATCTAACACGTGGTGTAGCCAGAATCCCTGTGCTGTCGGTCCTTGACACCAAAAAATCAATTGACGCCAAAAGGCGCGTCTGTCTGTCCGAAAGTCCGTATGGTGTCTGTGAATACTTGCGCCTAAAGCATGCGTAACAAATTGAAGAAACTCCTGTTCATCTAGCTCGGGTCGAAACTTTGCGATTTTGAAAAATAATCATCAATTTTGGAGAGCCTTCCCGACATTTTCAAAATTTTCTCAAAAATGGCTCTAATTTTTTTTCTTTAAATTTCGTGTAAGAACAGAGCAACATACACATTTAAACGGGGTGTAGGTCCGACATTCACAGTTAACTCTAAATTTTCAAAAACTTGAAAAGTATGAATTTTTTCGGTGTCTTCCTACAACTACAAAATTAAAGATAGAGATTTTTCTTTCAAAAAGAATGGTTTTCCAAGGTCATGTACATTGTTTTGAATATTTTAGTAATATTCGAGCAATATTGCGTTAAATTATTTTCTCAAAAACTGCTCTATAGTTTTTCTTTAAACGTTTGGTAGAGATAGTGCTAAATGTACTCTGTAAGATGACAAAACTCCACATTTCCCTATTCTTTTGTTGTTTTCAAAAACTGCAATCATTTATTTTTCTACTTGTCTCTCATGTCGTTAATATTTACAGTAGCGGCAATTTATTCACTTTATTGTATTTATGGGAATATGTTCTTTAAATAATGTCAAATAAAATTTCCCCCAAACTACCGTTTTCTGTGAAAACAAGCTCAAAATTCATTTTTCGAAACGCTAAAACGCCAGTTTCTAAAACAGTGTTCTTCCTCCGCTTGATGATAAGACGGTACTAAATGTCAGAATGTGGGGGTTTCCCCAACCAGTTATCTCCCCAGCCAGTGGGGCACCGCACCGCCCCAACGAGAACAAGTTCCAACCTTCTAACTGGTCTTATAAGATGTTGGGATGTAGAAATGCATGTAAGTGTAAGTTTGGTAAGGGGTGAGGGTATGAAAAGGAATAGGAAGGAAAAATCGCAGGCGGTCTGTTGCCTGTTTGTTAGAGTATTGCCCCGGCATTTGCCTGGTACTGATCCGAAAAAACATGGAAGAATTCGACCACAGACAGCGGCTGAATTTTACTTAGCTATCTACCTAGTGCCAAAATACCAGCCACCCTTTGGGACTCAAACCCCAAAGAGAGATGCACTGCAGTGATATAAGTTCATGTCCCGAGCCACCTCATCCGGTTATATGTTTCAATTAATTGAGCATTCTCAAAAATTGCATTCCTTAATTGATTATTATCCTTAATCAGCAGTTATTGCCGTACAAAGGTTTTTAATAGAAGTAACATTAAATAACATTAAAAATAACATACATACGGTCGTCCAGGAAGGAAACGCAAATTAACAATAGTCAATTTTGCTATTGAATTTTATTTAATTTGTAATTTTTGGTTGAATATTTAATGAAGATATTTTAGCTAGAAATTATAATTAATTTTTAATAGCACAAATTATAGAGTAAGTAGATCTCGAACCTCCGCGAAATGTACTTTTTAAAAAGCCAGAAGAGCAAGCTGATTAATCTTAAACTGTGTTAGTTGTCAATGACATAGATGTAGTTGGACGCCAGTTGTAAACAATTTTCACGAGTGATTCACTCTATTCCTGTATTATCACGAAAATAATATTATAAAATTGATAATCATGATAGGTGATAATTATATGATATTACAACAAATTCTCTCTGTACGTCAAATGTAAATGGGCAGATTACAAATCATCGAAAATGAAAAAGCCGACCCTGTTCACATTTATTAATTTTTAATTAAATTCGCAATAGACATTTTAATCGAATAATTATCCATGTAAATCATATTTCTTAAAATTATGTTTACAAGTATAATTTACTGAATTTTAGTTTTATAAATATTTTTTTTTAGGCGAACATTTTCCGATTGACAAAAGTTACACGTAAATGGGAATATTCATCTCTAAACTTCGATTTATTTATAATGGCACTTGGCGTTTAATCAGCTAACACGGTGTCATCCAACCGGGGGCTTCAACGTCACCATAGTGACGACACAGTAGTGAGGTTCAATCTCCCGACTGGATGACACCGTTGCAGCTGACTCACATCAAGTGCCACTACAAATAAATCAAAGTATGGCACGTTTTTCAACGTTCAAGTCATAAATGCCAGTCATTTCTGCATGTTACTCACCAACCACGCCCCAACATGATTCGGCAGAAATGAGTACTAAAACAACCGCTCGAGTGAGTGAACCTGTGAGCGAACGAGGTGGCGTGGGTGCGCGAATCAGAGGCTGAGCGGCGTGAAGGCGTTGCGTAGGGTGGCAGCGAGGAAGCACGCGGCTGTGCGAATTACGCAAACACAAAAGCCCGGAGTTCCGCGCCCCACCGCACGAGTACCCCTGCGCACGTCGTTTGATCCTCCTCGCTTTCGCGCATCGCGATGCCAGCGCCTTCTGCCAGCTGTCGATGTTTTAAGAAAATTATTTCCCCCTCGCTTGTGTCTCCGTGGAGGCGGAAGTTTAACAGTTTGTACCACCGCCTGGCAGTTTAGCAGTTGGAGGGGGGATTTACTGCAAAAACACTGGCTGAAACCAGTCAATTCCAGTTTAAATTTAACAGTAGAAGTATTCGCCCTGAGGAAGGTCGCTGAATGGCAGCCAAACGGTTGGCATCTGCGCCTAGGACGCAAAGTCTCTCGGAGAGCCGCGGAAGCCTACATTCTAAGAATGTAACTGTACAGTACACTCCGCAGCCTACCTACTTGAAGTAAAATATTTTAATGGTATTTTTCCCTTGCAACTAAAACTTATGGAATAAACTGTTTTTAATTACAAAATATTCATACATTATTTACATTATATAATTAATTATTCATTCATTCATTCCAGTCGTCACGGGGTCGTATGCACATGAACACGATAGTCATGTATCTATTAAAAATATATTAACCCGAATATCTGAAAATCTTGATGAAATGAAAATTATGCCACTGAGAAATCAGTTCTTCTGAACTAAAACCATTTTTATTTTAATATCATTAATATATTTTGATAATATTAACGTGTTTATTATTATTATTATTATTATTATTATTATTATTATTATTATTTTACTCCCTGACAAAATGTTTTTCTCCTCAAGTATTGAGGTTCTTTACTCTGAAACAATTGCAAGTAGATAAATATAGTTAGCTTGCAGAGCACAAAAGTGATCTAAACAAGAGTATAAATTATATAAATAAGACTGCACTTTAAACAAGTTAAGAAAAATTTAATGAATTATACTTATAATTTTAATAAATTATAACCTGTTGTTTAATTACATTGTCTGAAAGCCAGCCGAATTTGATTTTTTCTACTGAAACAGTTTTAGAGAACATAAGCTCAAAATTTGAAAGCAAAACATATTCCATATACCTGTAATAATAGTTATAATTAAAACAAAAATATATTGAAGACAGTTTTCTGAAAAATGATTTAAATGTTAAGAAGAAACCGTGTGTACTGTATCATAAATTCATTGACATCACAATGTTTTTTTAGAAGTAGGGTATAAAAATGTCTAATTTTGTCTCTAATTCAGATTGCTGTCACTTATATGCTTATTAAGTTTACCTTAAACGATATATCTTACGAAATTAACCATTTTGAAATTTCTTTTATGACTATAGGGTAAAGAGGGCAATGCTAACGAAGCACCAATGTATCTGTGATGAAAGATCGAACACTAAACTAATGTAGTACATTAGGTATAGTTTTCAACATTGTTATTCGATTAGTAAACAAAAGTGAGGTCGGTTATTACAGTTTCTTCATTGTTTTCATTAGTTTCGTAGTAACCGTCTAGAAGCAAAAGAAATATGTGGCCTTTATGCCTTGTTGAATAATTGTTTATATAGGCTCATAAGGTAATATATTTCTTGCTCTACAGAATTAACATGTAGTCTTTCATAAGTATGAATTTTTTATGTTTATTTGTATTTATACGTTTACATGTGTTGTTATGGTATAAACAGTGCTCGTGAGGTCTTTTTTGAGCTTGAAGTGACATTTTTTCAAAAAACGTACATCATATTTTGCTCCACAAATCTGTGAAAAATGATATTATCAATCTCATTATTCTACCTTCTAAAGAACTACAGAGCACGTTTCCGAATGGTAGATTCATGACATTTTTTAATCTCGACTTGTAAGCTGTCCGGGTGACGCCGCGTCATTGGAAATGAGGCCGACGTTTCGCCTGTCATATCGCAGACTTCTTCAGGATAGAGACTATCTACCCTGAAGAAGCCTGCGATATGTCAGGCGAAACGTCGACCTCTCTGCCAACGACGCGGCGTCACCCGGACAGCATAGAAGTCATGAATTCGAGCCGCGGAAGCCTACGTGTACATTTTTTGATCTCGTAAGAATTATATAGAATTCCAGAGTTCAATTCTAATTTTAAGAGAATTTATAAATAATTATGTTTAAAATATCAAATTAAAGTAATCATAATGTGTGCGATCGTTCTTTGAAGTATTTCTATTGTACTGTTTTAATTTACTCTGAAATCGAACTTAAATCGCTAATAATAATGTTCGGTGGTCGAACTTATGGTAATCTAAGATTGTACATTGGATCAGCTGGCCAAACAGTGACGTTGATAATGGGATTGTCTTCCTTTCGGCACAGGGAACTGCGAGGATCTGAACCTTAGCTGGAAGTTGCACAGGAACTGATGTTCGCTCAAGTCCTGACGTCATCTATACGCATGCTTTCACTGTCGTAGATGCTGCAGAAATCGTAGCTCCGGACGCTGGCGTAGTTGGGAATCTCGGCCACCAGCCACCAGATGTCGAGTAAACAAAACGGATCTCAACTGTTATATTCTCAGCTGGCGTAAAGTCATTACTAAATTTTTTGAATAAAAAATAAGACAAGTTTCCTAATCTCTAAATTACACTGAAACACATTTTTTCTGAAATGTCTGTTTGAAACACGTAGTATGATTGAATTAATGAACCACTACGAGAAACATAATAATTTAATTTTAACGGCAATGGGGACGATAATGATTAATAGCATGATACATTTTTATATATTTTCAGATAAAAAATGCTTCCGACATATGTAATAATAATTTAATTTTGTGAGAAATGTATCAAAGTACTTCATTTTCATTCACGTCCCACCTTGGCTGCCCCACGGAGCCGCTAATAGTTTCAACAGAAAGATGTAGTACATCGTCTTTTATTGCAAAAAAACAGCGTCGCAAGTATTTCGTTTACGTCCAATTTCTACACAAAACCATTTAACATCTGCTTAGAAAATACACAATTCTAGTACTTGATTATAAAGATGTGCTATTAGTTAATTTGTTAATGCACTTACGTATATCAATTACGAAGCGTGTATTTAAGCATTTATTCTTAATAGGTTATTTACGAGCATCATTACCTGCGCAATATAAAAGTACGCGTCGTTAGATGCAACCCATTCCTACAAATGAAACATTCACACTTCATTTGTTTGTAGATAGTATCTCGACCTAATTTAACTCGCCGTAACAAATGGGCGCTCGTAACACGAGTTAAGTTACATAACATGCCTCCGTTTAGTAACAGTGGTAACGGGCTTCATCCGGTGAGGCCGCAGAGCGTTTTTTCCGAATACAGTTCCCAGCGGGAGGAGGCGGCGTTTACGTCACATGTCGCACGGCGGGCGCGGGGGCTGGCGAGGGGCGGGCGCGGGCGCGGGGGCGGGTGCGAGGGCGGGCGCGGGGGAGGGCGCGGGGACGGGCGCGGGGGCGGTGGCAAGCGCGGGGCCGGGGTGCGGGGGCGAGCGTGCGGCCGGGTGCGGGCGCGCGGGCGGGGGCGAGCGCGGGCGTGGGCGAGGGGGGCGAGCGCGGGGCCTGGCGTGGGGACGTGAGCTGGCGCGGGAGGGCGTACGTATTCTTCTAAACTTTTACTCTTAATGATTCTTCATTGGTTTCTGAAGTAATGTAAGTAGCACATAATATTTCGTTGGTTTCATTAGTTTAAAGTGTCGGTTCTAAAAACCATGACAATCGTTAAATTTTGTTATTGTTCCAGATTTGCTCAGGATTGTTTTCATCCAAGATATTAATCTTAGAGACGTAATCTTCTCAAATCAGACCCGGAAAATACCATGATTATTATACACTAACCCAAGGTATTTTATACTTCGAAATAACTCCACTAAATGCGTGGATGTGGCAAATAGGAGACTGAGGTTTCTGGAATTAAAGTATTTTTTAAACTCTGAATTAATTTATTTTTGGTAAAAATGTCATTCACTTTTTGCGTTACACACGCGCGAGGGCGAACACTGGGCGAGCGCTTGCGAGAGTGGGGAAGGGGTGGGGTGGGGTGGGCGCGGGGGCGGGGGCGAACACGGGGGCGAGCGCGGGGGTTGGGTCGGGCGTGGGGAAGGGCGCGGGAGTGGAGACAGGAGTGGAGGTAGGGGCGGTGGCCAGCGCCGGGACGGCCAAGGAGGCAAGCATGGCGTGTCACGGGCGCGGGACGAGGGCGCTAACGGGCGAGGGGCGGGCACGGGGCGGGCATGGGGCGGGCATGGGGCGGGAGTGAGTGAGATACTGCGTTGGACGCAGAGTGCAGGCGGGGGGAGGGGGGCAAGGCGAGAAAGAAACTGTCAGAAGAGGCAAACCTTTGTTTCCGGCGTTATGTTAATGAGAAGGCCGCGTGCAGTCGGAGAAAGGTACTAGGATCGTTGTGGGAAAGGTTTCTCCATGGCAAGGGATGTTAAATCTTCAAGCAATAAGTCACACTTTCATTTACTATCAATGTGGTAGAATTTGCAACCAAACAAATGCTCGATGGGTCATGATTAGTGGCGGATTTAATGAAATATATTTTTTTCTTTTCCCTTCAGAACAATTCCTTTTAGAATAGACATTAATTTAATGTGATGACAAAAGGGAATGACACGCGCGCGCACACACACACACACACACACACACGCACGCACGCACGCACGCACGCACACACACACACACACACACACACACATATATATATATATATATATATATATATATATATATATATATATATATATATATTACTTATTCGTCGACTTCGACCAATAAGTCATTCTTTCCCTTTTCCGGCCGTTTTAAAGCATTTTCGCTCATTTCATCAATTTTCATATCGTTTTAATTTTATTTTAATGCTACTTGCTTCAAATAATATTTACTAGATGCAAAAAATGTTTTCATGAAAACAAAACAGCGAAGAAGATATTAACAAATGCTCCTCACAGAATTCCTGACACGCCTATTTGAGTTCGTCGACCAGAAATGGGAATGTCATCCGTTGTGAGTATGTAATCTAAGGTTCCTATGACGCCTAACAGCGCCATTGTGAATTTTGCCGATTTCGGGATAACTAGAGAACGATTTCCTTGAGAAAAAAACAGTCCAAACCAAATGTCTGTAAACCGAGTTCACTTGAACGAAAGGAAGAAGGCTTAATTACATCAGTAATACACTTAGCAGCATTAGTTGTTCATCTGAAATGGTTTTGATCAAATTTTTGCGTAATTTTTGTTTAATTTAATTAATTAATTTTTTGTTTTTAGATCATTTTAAAAGCATTTTATAGATCTTTTTGGCGAAGTTTTAGGGCATCAACCCCCCCCCCCTAGTCATGATCATTTGAATTTCATTCATTGCTGTAAGTACACTAAGAAAATCATTTACATGAAACCCCTATTACAAAACTCCACAAGTGAGCTACACCTCGATAGGAAAGGACACAGCGCCCAATATGCATCAAACAGATTTCTCGCGATGGTCATAGAAGTTCACGGAATATGACATGTAGGAAATCAAGCGCACATGCAACACGCAACACACGTTACGGTGACAGACACTTTACCATTGTCCATAAATAGGAAACGACGTGTCCTAGAGCATTACAACTAAGTTTTCGTGTCTCTGAAGGTATTCGAGTTACGTTTTTTTATGTCGAAAACTACGAAACGAGACGATTCTGGATGTTCTAATACATATTTGATACGAACCTCACTTCCTAGCAGGGGTTGCTCCAAGAGCTAGAAATTGAATTCAAGCCTGAAGCCATTTGCACGTTGAAAATATTTTTAAAAAAAACACGGTGTTCTGAAAATTTCATAGTTTGCTAGAAATTCTTTCGACCATTCTACAATATTTATTGCAGTTTCTGCACTTCTGGGTTCTTTAGCTATACAGAATATCCCCCTTTATTGGCCAGAGGCTCGAAATCTGCATAAAATTAAATTGATGCGTCATCAAGACCTGTCATGATACGCCTGTATCGCTGTTACTTACAGTTCGCAATCTGGCTGTTCAAAGTTGGAATCCAGTATAAACTTTCACTTTTAATACATTTTTTGCATACATTGTAAACATTTGTAAACATTTATAGATGTGTGTGAAAATCATTGGCTCAAGATTACTTGTAAATTTTATTCATTTAGAACAAAAATAATGTTATGTATTATTTGCTTTGAATATCAAGCTGGTGTAATTCATTATTTGCACTGAAGTTTATAATATATAAGCTCCTTGTTATTTTTTCTATAATTAATTAGTTAATTAATACAGATATAAAATTCCTAATAGATTTTTTGTTGGATACTTATTCACTTAAGAAATAAAATTTTGCCTTAATGTGGGAGCCTTCCGGGTCAATCAGTTAATATTCTGTAACCCTTCCTTGTACACCCCTGTCAAAGACGTCATAACCACTCCAGTGGGGGGAGAGGCTGTCTTTACTGCAATTGTAAACTCTGGATATATGGACAGAAAAGTACGTTTGTTTTTCTCTCCGTCTGAGGGCAATTGCCACTTGTCCACGGAGGATCATAACAGAATGTCTGAGCGTTTCATTTTCTGTGTTAATGTCAGACGGTGAAGCTCTTCACGGAAGAATACTAATGTATTGCGTGCACTTTCACGTTGCCCGGACGCTCCGCGCTTAATTTCGATTTCGTCGCGACGGCGATGTCAAAAGAACAACTTTTTCCTTGACAAATCCTCTTCACTATGTATTTATCCTGTATTTTTACCTTGGCTCATTCATGAGCATCCTCGTTATGCAATGGCCTGGATTCCTTTCTTGGGTTTGTATTTTATTTGATTGTGTAATAAGTCATTCCTTGAATTAATGTTTATGTAAGTTACGATGAGGATATTAATAAACAGATTTTTAATAGTACGTGTCGTGAGGGATTTAATGACTTGATACACAAAACGAGAAACAAATAATTAACTTTAATTGGACAAATATATGAAGTTGTATGTCTTCCTCAAATAAATGGATTGCAATTTACGCCAGCAGTGAACGGTCAGGTTTATAAATATCTGTGAACTTGTCAAAAATGAAATTGTAGATCATTTCCTTACACAAATCATAGAAGTTAAAAAAGAAAGTAATATAAAAATGGTGGAATTACATCAAAATAAAATGAATAAATGAAAAATTAAAAATATGTAAATTACCAAGAGAAATGAAAGACTGATACAAAGATTTCAAGATAATAATCCGCAATAAATGTAGCGGTTCTCCACAAATATGGATCGGTAGGTGTATGAACATCTGAGAGTTACAAAGCAAAGACAAATTTGAGGAAAAAGTTTGAAAAGTCGACAAATTTTAATATTATTTGTAACAGAGAATGATGGCATTGAATCAGAAAATAACAGATGAGGAATTAAATTCCAAGAAATAATATTCTCAGGAGAAAAAAAATGGGCCAAGCAAAATAGAAAAGAAAGTGCTTACATTAAATTAATAAAGAATGTGAGTAAGGGATTAGAGGGAAACTAAGAAGTTTATGAAAGAGCTATTGGCAAAATGGAGACTGAAAGAGGCCAATGATACGAAAGTGAACAAAAATTAGGAACGAAAAACCAAGACATTAAATTCCCATTAATCAAAAAAAAAGTCCAATTTTGACAAAGCAGAACATTGAAGACGTACCTTCCTCGACCTAAATTTACTTTCCTAGATCTCACTAGCAGCATTTCTTCAGCAGATCTCCGTCCTTTATTCGCAAGCGGTTTCCGCGTTCGCTCTCTTCGTTCTGCCACCCGCAACGCCATGCCGCTCCCATCACTACTGCCATTACCGCCAGAGCAACCTTCCCTGCGTCACCTCGGGCGTTGTCTCTGCCCAACACCCTTACCACTGCTTCTGTCACTCCCTCTTTCACTTCCACCTCCACCTCCACCATCACCGCCACCGCCACCGCCACCGCCACCACCACCGTCACCGTCACCGCCACCGCCACCGCCACCGCCACCGCCACCGCCACCGCCACCGCCACCGCCACCGCCACCGCCACCGCCACCGCCACCGCCACCGCCACCGCCACCGCCACCGCCACCGCCACCGCCACCGCCACCGCCACCGCCACCGCCACCGCCACCGCCACCGCCACCGCCACCGCCACCGCCACCGCCACCGCCACCGCCACCACCACCACCACCACCGCCCCATTCCAGTCACCTCGATGGTCACCATCGCCACTTCCGCCTTCAACTTCACCTCCATCGCCACAGCTTGAACCCCTACGACCACTTCAACCTACTACTTCCGCCACCATAACCACTTCCCCTGCCACCGCCACCTTCTCAGCTACCGCCACTTCGCCTCCGCCTCCGCCTTCACCGCCACCGCCACCGCCACCGCCACCGCCACAGCCACTCTCGCATCACTCTCAGCATCATGTCATCAACCCCACTAGGTCCTCCACTAACACTACCTCAGACACACGACCGAAAAATCCACCACCACCACAAACATGACTATCATCACGACCACAAACAGAATTACCAACGCGACACCAAAGTCACCATCATGACCAAAAACACAACTACCATAAGGACCAGGACAAAAGCAGCCACCACCCCAAACACAATTGTCATCACTCCAGACAGCCAACACTCCCGCGTCAACCAACGTCTCCTCTCTCATCCATCACCACCAATACCATTAACACTACCACCATTACAAAACACTCGGGCAATCTCCAGTCCCACCTCAATCATCACCCTCACCCACCTATCGAAATCATAATCGCTACCACCACCGCCACTACCAAGAACACCATCTCAAACACAACCACCATCCTCACCTCAGCCGCCAGCCCACTCCAACCATCACCATCATAACCACTTCCACCACCACCACCACCACCACCGCTGCCTCCCGAGCGGCGAGCGCGTTTCCGCAGGAAGCGCACGAGAGCGGCGGCCGGCGCGGGGCGGGGGCGGCGTGGCGCCCCGAGAGCGGGCGCGTTCCCACTTAGCCCTGCACCGCCAATTATCGCGCGCCTCCGATCTGGGAGGACGCGCGCTCGCCCGCGCACTTTCACCCCGCGTGCGGGGGCCCCCTCTCGCTCCTCTCCTTACGCAACGGCGACCGCGCCTGTGCCCCCGCGCGCCCCCGCGCGCCGCGCGGGTCAGCGCCTGTCTGCGCCACGGACCCGCGAGGCCGAACCGGATTCCCCTGGGGGGCACGCGTTTGCTCTGGTATGGGCCTCGATAAACATCCTACATCTTTACACAGATTGTCGCGGAATAAATGTTATAAGCTTCTAGGGTATGCAGAATGGTAGAAAATAGAGAAATAGACAAAAGTAGTGCTCTTCTTCCTTTCTTGTAGCCTATCATAAAAATCCAAGTCACCTTTTGTTCCAATGAATCATCCGCATTCCATTCGTGATGATCAGCATCTTAACTTCTGCTCACTCAACGTCCTGCCCTGACGTCACAAAGGGCGGCTGACCGACGCCATGTCCAGTGTTTTTCCCGGACGTGTCTAAAGATTTGTCTCATTATCTGTTCAACTATTATTTCAAAGCACAGAACTTGAACCTCTTTTGACTAACGTCTATACCAATATTTTCCAAATTACCCATTACGATTCCCGAATCTCTTTCTTGGAGATAACTTGAGGTGCGCAGCATCATCTCCCGATCAATTGGCCAAGAGTTTTCCCCTGCACCGCTGTCTTTGACAGACTATACGCATATTCTTTATTTTTCCGTTTCTTCCGAAGTTCGATAATTTTATTACAAACCATTATCTTCGTTGCGATCGTAAGCTCTTCGAAATTCACTCTGCCAATATAAGTAAAGTATTAACAAATGAACTTCAAACAAATGTAACACTTCCAACAAATTTAACATATTGAACTGCTATCTTCTTTGTGGTATTAAGTACTATTTTTTCTAGTATCTAGAAGAAATATCCTAGTTTCAACACACTGCTTACCTGAAATACTCTTTCTGGGAATATATGTTTACAGAATGCTTATGCAACTGAGAATTGATTAGTCTTCTGTATTTCTCCTGCTGTTTTCGCCCCTATCTTCCACTTTCTGATTGTTGCAAAACTGCGCTGATTGCAAGGGGATCAGCGCAATTTTCTACCTGGTATGCGAATAAATTTCAGCATATTTCAGCATACTGCTTCTCAGTGGAGAGCATACACAGCAGAGTAGCAATTCGTGAGAATGTATTTTGTCACGGTACTGCACACTCTTTTTATTGAAATATCACAATCACAAATAAAATAGTAGTCAGATTAAACAAAAATATCTTGAATAAATGGCATTGAAGTATAAAAGTATCATGTCGTAGATACATCTTTCATTTTGCAAATTTGAGACATTTACAGAACACCGCAGGGGAGATACAAGACACATGAAAAATATTGCTTCTTTTGTAAGAAAACGTGTAACATGAAATCTTTTTTAATTGCTGCAAAATATCAACTTTGAACTAACACTTTGGTAAATCCTCAGGGCCTCCAGGAAATGCAATCAACGAAGTAAAATAGCCTTAAAACACATAATTTAACTTACGATAATATTTTTAAAATTCAACAATTCAGACCTGCTTCCCTGAATGATGCATTTCTTCTAATTCATTTTATTTGGTTATATTCTTCATATTTTCTCCCAGGCTACATTATGAAGCCACTCGTAAATAATTATTCTATGAGTGTGTCAGAGAAAATTACGTGTAATACTAACATTGTCCAGAATTACAATCAAGGAAGCAATGTAAGACGACTTATTGAAAACGGACAAGTAAAACAAAGACTATCGTGTATTCCAAATCAAATGTCTTTAAATCTGCAAAACATAGACGTATTATTCAAACACACAATTCAGTTGAAATAACTATTATAATAATTTACAATGCAATGAAAAGAGAAAGCGATAACGTGAAAGAATTACAGAGAAAATTGATGAATTAAAAGAAATATCTGAGATACATTTGAAGACACACCTAAATTGGTACGAACATTTTGGGAGAATACTAAAAGAAAAATGTCCTTCGAAAGTACAATAGTGGGCACCGCTGTAACAGAGAAAGACGCCAACACTTAACACAGAGAGAGCCACGCAATGAAAAATATGCACATGCGAGATGACGCTTGACAATATAGACGAGGGTGGAAGCATGGATGCGAGAAACAGTGAATAATGTAGCTTCACTCTCACTCCTACTAGCTCTTTGGGGGTAACGAATGGCCAACTGCTCCCTTCTCTTAAACCTGCCAGCATCCATTTCAGGTAGCGTTCGAAGACTGCCTGGCGCTTACGTAACCGGAAGACACGTTCCCGACCCCGCGCGTGCATTTGCCCTGCCCTTTCGCATCTGCCCGGAGCATCGCGCACCGCAGGAGAACTGGTGCAACAGTCTTATTTTTATCAGCGAGTGAAAGCTTACAAATGGTGAAATTCAATTCGTACGAGGGAAGAGTTCTTCGACCTTTGCAGACGCAGTGGAGAAGCTAAATTTTTTATCGTCTAGAGCACTCTTCGAGTACTCATCGTCAATAGTATTTTTTAACAACAGCAATAATGCAAAAGTGTGTGTGTGTGTGTGTGTGTGTGTGTTTGTGTGTGTGTGTGTGCGTGCGCGCGCGCGCGCGCGTTGAATTTTTAGTGCGTTTAGGTGGGTTGGTCAGTGTGCGGAATGGTCGATTATTTAGGTAGACGTATTGGTGAATGGACAAAGAGAAGGTCATTGATGAAGCTGAAGGGTCATAGACAAAGTTGTTGGTCTGTCTCCCTGAGTTTTTACCTTCCCAGGAAGGAGAGCGCATGTAAAATGTGCTACTCAAAGCGTTTGATCTCTCGTTCACCCGGTCTTCTTTAATACGTCATCGTCATTGCGAAGCAGAAAAGAAGCAATTCAAGGGCCGCTTCTCAAGTTCCTTAATATCTTAACGGAACCAGAGAGAGGCGAAGCTGTTACCGCCCTCAAAAGTACAACAGTTTCATGGAAAGAAGAATTATGCACGAGAGGTACGCCGTTTCAATAATGGTGGATGACCTAAATGTTCAAACTTGGTATATGCAAATGCAGTACACATCCTCTTACTTTACTGATGGTTTCCTAAGAATATATAATTGGCAACTTACTGTTATTTTATCATGATCTCCACCTGATATACTGTAGGTATGAAGAAAAATCATTTCTTACAAATATGTAAGATATTTTCTGATAACATAAATAAAAAACCATCGGATATTTTGTACCCAATAGAATTTGATTTACAATAAATGCATATTTGAAAAATAATACTTTCCAAGCCTCTCAATCATGGAACAATCTTAATCTTGGGTTTACGGACCACAACACATAATTAATTTTATTTCCCAGTAATTAAATTAACTTGTTGAATAATATAGATGTGAGACTAAAATGTTTAAACTCCAAACCCATAAATAAAAAGAAACTTAAAATTTCAAACGTATTGACAAAAACTGATTACTAAATCAAAACAGTACGTAGAAATATGTTACACGCACTTCCATGAGATCGTTTCTTAGTGTACCAGTGAGAGCGTATGTGTGGACACAGGATTCAAAGTACGTACCTTCTCGCAAACGAAGCATACGCTGTCTCGCATGACAGATGAGGGGTGCATGGGTACGTGCATATGCAAGCACTGTCTCAAGGTGTGTGCCAACGTATAAAAAAGCTAAGCCGACAACGAGACAAAAGAATTGCACGGCATTGCGTGCTTCGCGTAAGAAGGGAGTTCATGTGTCACAAGTTACTCTTTGAATTTCCTTAGGTACATGATAATATGAGATAACACGTGCGAATATACGTGCGATATATTGCACCTGATAAGTGTTGTTTCTGTTAAAGTTCATAATGTCAACAAATTATATTTGTTTAATTTTTTGAACACCCGAACTTTTCTTTGCGAGACAAGGTGTAAATAAATAATTCAAATTTGAATTGGTTATTGTAAAAGTAATTTCGCTTCACCATTCTTTCAAAATAATGTTCGAACGTTAACATTTTTTTAATGCAAAATCACATTATTCTTAATACTGATATTTTTGAAATTTATATTAACAAATTTACGTTTGATAATAAAAGAATACATTGTATACTTTTTGTTAAATGAATATTTTTATACGTGTGAGAATCAAATTAAGATACTAGGGCTCAGTTCATAATTATTAATGTGATTTAAAACGTATTTAAATTCTCATCTTACATAATTACTGTTTTTAGAAACTTAAAAATAATCAGTGAACTATAAATATACTTCTCGATTTTTAATGACTCAAATGGCAAGACATCTTTTTTTAAATACAAACATAAATGCGTGCGTTGTACATAATCGAAGTCAATTCATTTTTGAATGTTTGTCGCAATAATCCTGAAATACGAAACGGTAGACCAAAACAACAAACGGCGATGAAAACAGAATATAATTGCCTTCTTTCGTCCTAAAGGATTCATTAAATACTTATGTTAATTTTACGCCAATTAATATCTCATCATACTTCAGCTTCCCTCTACGGTTTTCTGAGGAGAATTATTCAAATTTGCTTTCTCCATCATTTCGTCTTACAACCTCTTTCATACCCTGTTGCTTCTATATTTCCAACAGAGTATCCATAGATTCTCTTTTGAGAACATTTTACGATACATACTGTTTGTCGAATTCAGTGTTAAACGAGAGAAATACTTGACTGTCATTGTTTAGGTAAAGCAAATTAGTTTTCCCATATCTATTTTCAATATAATTTTTATTAGTTTTCTTCATTGACATGTATATGATGTTAGTAAAGCAACTTGATAAGTGTCATTCCAACTCTCCAGTGAACGCTTGCTATGAGTATTATTACCTCCAATATGGGAACCATGATGCAAAGTTTCATCAGCGTTCCTTTGAGGCAGAATATTTTCGTCATTCCGCCAGGCGTTCCGCAAGGCAGGTTGAATTCGCTCTTTGTCCGCTGGGGAGTTTTGATGGAAATTCGACCGTGTGAGACAGGCATAATTGAAGCTCGCGTCCCCGCGCCTCGGTTGCGTTACGTTATGAGAACGCGCGCGAGATGGAGCGGCGACTGCGACATCCCAGGGGACTAGACACCAGCGGCTTCCTCTGGAAGTCACGGAGGCGGAATCGGAGGTGGACGTGGAAGCTGAGACGGCGACGCCGGCAAAGCAGAGGCGAAGATGGAGTTAAAAACTGGTTAACCTGTTTGGAGGCGGCTGCGCCGGTCACGGGGAGCTCATATGGTGGCAGCGGCAGCGGGAGCTGAGACACAGATGAAGCTGTCGGCGAGGGCTGGCAAGCGGGATAACCATGGCAGATGCCGCAGAGTTGTCTGGAGCTGGGAAACAGGATCAATAGGAAGTTAAGGGAGAGTCGGCTGAATGGGTGGAGTTGAGGGTCGGTTGTGCTGGTGAAGATATTCACTGATGGGGATTGTTGATCGGCAGATTCAGCTTAGTGGCCGAAATACGATGAACATTATGGGTTGATTGGACTGACGGAACTGTCACCTTAACGGGTGAAATACGATAAACAGGTTTCGTCGATTGAATTGGCGGAGTCAACCGAACTGGCGGAGTCGACCAAACTGGCCGAGTTGACCGAACTAGCGAAGTAAACTTAAATGGCAGAGTCGACTTAACCGGCCTACTTTGGCTGAATTGGAGGTATCACTTCAGCAAGAGAACTCACCGAAATCAGCAAAACCGTCAGTTTCGGCACAACAATAGCATAGGCAGCAATGACGAGGAGAGGCTGTTTTGGTGAAGGAAGGGAGGATGTAGAGGATGGTGAGATTGGTAGAGTTGGAGTTCGTGAAGGAAGGGGAGCAACGTGCAGCGGCGCGGCGGTGGAGAAGTCACCAGCAGCTGCGGAGCAGACACACCAGCAGAGCCGAGGCAGACGGCGGCGACGGTGGTGGCGACAGCAACAACGGGCTTGCGGTGGCGGAGACAGAGGTGGGGGCGGCAGCGGGCGGCAGAGACGGAGGCGGCGGCGACACGAGACGAAGTGGCAGCGTTCCCATTGCCCAACGCGAGGAATATATGTACGAACAAAACGCGACGTCCGCGGCGCGGCCTGCCCGTGGCGGCTGCCCGTCCTCAAGGGCCCGTGGCGTGGGTGTCGCGTGCTGCTTTCAGCCCGGGAGCAAAGGCGGCACCGCGGCGCGGCGCGGCTCTCACGCCGGGATCCCACTCGCCGATGCAGCACTCGCTTTACACGCCGAGCCTCTTTAGGAAAACGAGGAATCGGGATTGCGGGACAGTGGGGTTGTGGGCGGCGAAAACTGATGTCACTGCTGTTTAGACGATGCTGCGTACTCTATTGTACTAGTGCGTAGTGTTGAGTGGTAGGTTGATGTAGAGTTTTCTTCTGGAAGCAATTAGACGACGGGCTTTGTTTTACAAGTAGGTCAAGTTTGGCAACCATTGAATATCACTGGTAGCATTCAAAAGATTCTGCATTGTTTATTTAGAGTTTGCTGACAGAATTAGGTAATGTTTATATTCAGCGGGGTAATAAAGAGCAATTTCTGTAGAAGTGTGTTCATACTTTACTACCCTTGTATATACACAATATTGCATAAAGATGTTTCTTTCTCTTATTTAAGTGACCTAACTGGTACATAAGAAACGTTTTAATAAGAAGAAAATTCTTAAACACAACTTCTGAAGCCGTATTAAGGAATTACATCGTTTAAAATTTAATATTTTTTAAGATTGTAAACCATCGATCATTTTAGTGACGAAAAATGTTTAGCAGATAGATTTCATAAACAATATTGTTACATTACATTATCAATAATGCAAGATGAACAAATGGTAAAACCTCAGTGGGTATTGTACATTGCGCTGCCGTCGAAAAATTAACTACACACAATGAACTGACTTTGTGTTTTTTGGAATGTATTGATTTATTTTTGTTAGTCACCACACCGTCTTGTGTTTGTTTCATATGTACCTTCTGTTTCATTTACGATATCGTCGCCTACTTAAACCTAGTTAGCAGGCTTTCTCTGAAACTGATTATATACACCGGCATTCGCGTGGTGTTGATCGGAGAAACCACCGGAGGATCCTACCGATCAGAACAGCCGGCCGCTAGAATTCTACTGCAGATATTAGATGAATTAGACCTTGCTGACAAGCTAGTGTAGTGGCATCAGTTGGTGTCCCAAGCCATTTAAGTCGGTAACTTAATGATAGGTTACTGCAAAACTATAAGGCAAAATTTTAACTTACTCATCCAAATTACTATTGCAACTAATAGCAAGTCATCGAACATGCGAAATGAAAGGGAAACGCGTCAAATGAGCTTTGGCCCCTGTATCAAACTCGCAACAAATTGGACATTGCTGGGATTGAAACTAGCCTCTCCATTTGTATACTTAGTATGTTTATGTGTACGTTCTAAAACAAATTTATCTCCAAAACTTGATTTCGAAATAATAAATCATTATGAATATTGTTACCAAAAAGAAGGTAACCTTATCTTGTAATAATAAAACATCAGTATTTTACTCCAATATTTAACATTAATATCCGTTTTATTAATATTAATTTGAATTGTAAAGACATAAAATGTTCCAACAATATAAAAATTAATTATTTTTACTCAATATTTTTTTAGAATTACATATAAGTGCGGGCACATATAAAGGGTGTCATTTCCACTGATGCAACGACACAAAAGCTGAGAGACATTTAAAAATAGGCACTGTTTGAGAAGACCACAACGCTTCAGATGATAATGAACACGTGGGCGTAGCCCTTTTACTTTCTAGACTCCTCACACACACACTGACCTTCATTCCCAGGCGCAATACGCCTCACGGGTACCCGCGCTCTGGGAATCTTGACACAGGCCGCTAACAAAGCATACTACAAATCATTTCCCCTGCATAACCGTGCAACCCATCTGGTAATCGTGTGATCACAGCAAAACCGCGAGCAGCAGTTTGCTAAAGCGAACAGCCACGCGTGTTCTCACGCCCATAACACCTCGCTGTTACGCCCATCTTCACGCCTCCCGGCCGGCGCCCGGGCGCGCGTGTGGGGAAACCGGAAACGCTGAATTACCGCGTGCCGGCGAAGTTCGAAATAACTCGCTCACCGATGACGACACAGAGCGTGCGTTCGGGCTGAGCGGAATGCAGTGGCCGGGGGGCAGGGGGGAGGAAGCGAGGGAGAAGAAGAGAGTGTTCTGAGAGCGAAGGACGCCGCTAAGTGCGACTTTTAACGTCTCCCGCGAAAGACGCCACCAGCTCACAACAGCTCATCTTTATCTGGCGCGTTCGGCTCGCCCAAAGTGCACGCCCCTCTCACGAGGAGCCGTCACTGTGGGCCGTGCTGGTCGGCAACGTCCTGAGAGATTGTTTCGCAATAATTTAAATACCATATTTACAGTCAGCGCACATAAATGGAAAAAGTAAGAAAAGCAAAATAAACTAACCTATGGAATCGAGTGTATTAAATGTATTGTCAGCGATTTATATATATTTATAACGCAATTTTGCGGAGAAACACATCGGTTCTTCAGAACAGTTTCTTGACGATATATCATCTGCAATGCTAAAATGACATATTATGAATTGAAGCTCTTATGGTTCTCAGTGTAGTCGAAGAAAACTATATTTACAATATACAAAAGAAGAAGACCAAAAAGAAAATATATATACAAGTCCGAAAATTTAGAATACTTCTGTCTCAGGTCAGTCTCACAACGTATCGCTCAGAACGACATCTCAAATGGAGAAGTATTTTAAAGAAATGTCTTTATAAGGGAGAGTACATTTTGACACCATTTCGTTTATTTGATTACAACGATTTCTTGAAGTATGCTTCCTAAAATAAAGTTTTTCCATTGCTACTTAATCACTGCAGACTTCCAAAGGACTAATAACTAATACCTTATTCCACCAGGCTTATAAATCCTAACATTTCTACACTTGCGTAACATAAACTTTTTGAATAAATGAAAACAATATATTCTTGTGGTTAGTTGAAGAGGATCTTATAGGGGCCCCGTCCCATTAAGCCTAGCAATTTGTGTAATGTGTTTTTTTATTTTTAAATTCTGTAAGTTGGTTTATCTATTGCATCAGAAAGAAATCAGGCCACTTAATATTGGTACTGATGATTGATCATGAAATCAGTTGCCTCACGCTCATTTGCATATGCTATCTCATGCCCATCTGCACCTCACGCGAGACAAAATTGAGCTGCCTGAAGGATAACAATCGACCGACCGAGGCGGAGATAACACTACTGTTATGATGACACCGATTATCTGTCCACGTACGTAGTTTAGAATTGTCCACATAAATGTTTAGTTCTTCCACTAGTCCTCTATGTTATGTTGAAATATTAATTGTCAAATTTTTACGTTAGAACCAATATTTCTTGTTCGCTTTCAATGTTACAAATACCACATTTCACTAGTACAATATAATTTGTTAATATTAAATATTCAATAAAGTATGGTATATTAGGGATATTTGTTACTACTTTGCAATTAGCTGCAGAGTATGATAACATTTTTTTGTGATCTTTGAAATACAAACATTTAATCATTTTGTGATCAAATGCCGGAAATTAAAAAATACTATTTTATCATTTGTTTACTGAAGAAAAAGTCTAACAAATAAGTAAAAAACAATGTGTTATGAATTTAAGATTTTACAGTAAATTCAAAATGTATCATAGATGTATATAAATGATCGTTTGTGAAGAGCGTAAGAAAAGTATAGGTAAACTTCAAACGAAGTAAAGAGTCCTCAAAAAACTCAGTAAGAAAATTGCTTTACGGTTCAAGGAAAATCAGATTGGAATGTGTAACTTACAAATCAGTTTTGAGACCGTACGTTCAAAGCACAAATATTTTAAAGTACAAAAAATCCTACAATACACAACTTCAGACCCATTGGGTGACGCAAGGCCGGCGTGGAAAGGAAACGGTTGACCACCTCCGCCGAGACGTGTCCCGCCGCTGACCGCGGCCGGCGCCGTGAGCGCTGATAAGTCCAAGGAGTGGGTGGTTTGTGGTTCGTTCCGCCGGCCCTTTCAACCGCTCTCACCGGCCACGTCGGCTGAGATGCAGGCGGCATGCAGCGATGGCGGCGGCGGCGGCGGAGACGGCGACGGTGGCGGTGGAAGCGAAGATGTAGGCGGCAACCCGTGGCGGTGGCGGTCGCTGCGGCAGCGGGGGCGGGGGCGGTGGTGGGGGCGAGGGCAGGGGCGGGGGCGGGGGCATGGGCGGTGGCGGAGGCGGTGGCGGCGGTGGTGGCGGCGGCGGCGGCGGTGGCGGCGCGGCGGCGGTGGCGGTGGCGGCGGCGGCGGTGGCGGCGGCGGCGGCGGCGGGGGCGGTGGCGGCGGTGGGGGCGGCGGCGGCGGCGGCGGCGGGGGCGGCGGCGGGGGCGGGGGCGGCGGCGGGGGCGGCGGCGGGGGTGGGGGCGGGGACGGGGGCGGCGCAGTGGCGGGGGCAGCGGTGATGGCAATGGCGGCGGCGGCGTTGGAAGCGAAGGTGCGGGCGGCAACGCATGGGTGTTGCCTAACTACAGTTCCTCCCGCGTGCCCCCGTCGATCTCAGATGGATGTTGGCTTTATACGTCCGTGGGACCCGCGTCTTTGGGCGGGAACGTCGAGCACAATAGATGGTACTAATGAGCTGGATTTCCCCATTAACCTTTCTTCGCTGACAGAAGTGCGGCCGTACCTCTTCCACATGATTCATGCAGCTGCGGGAGTTACGGAGTGTAGAAATTCCGGAAGACGCACAAAGGAAAGAGCTCCTGATTTTCGATTTTTAAATATTGGCTATTCGCATTACAGCGATTCGTTGCCAGAACACGGGGAGATATAAGAAATATAACTTTTGAGGTTTCACATTATGAACTTCACACAAATTCAAGACATCATATACTTCATTCCAATTCGTACTTCATACCGAAATGAAGACTAATGCAACATTTTTGAAAAACGCAGAAAGAAATAAACCAACTGTTCGTTGATATCTTTTGATAAGGCATCAGCAGAATATCAGGAATTCATGAATAATTTTACTCCCACCAAACAAAGAAAGCAATTAAAATTAAAAAAAGAAATTCTGTAGCAATTTCGCAAATTAATGTTGCAGACATGGATTTTATAAACATTTACACTTACCACTCTGCTCTTGTGAAAATTGCCGCCTCGATGATATGCCTGAAATTATGCGGCCGCGATGGGATACCTCCACCGATGGCTCTGTAAAGGGAAGCATGGTAGTTTAGTACTAATAAGCGGAAATGAAATTTACCAACAAACTAATTCACAAAGTGTCGCTAATGCGCGGCCTTCACTAACAGTCCGATGATCTATAGTGGTCAGATGTAGGATTTTCCAGTGACCTTTCTGACATGATTCATGAAGTACGTGTTCAGTTTCGCAGTTTCAAATGGATGTTCCTAAGAATTCGTCACCAGTTAACACCTTCAGTGTGTTGCAAACTTTTCATAATTTTTGCTTATTATTTTTCACAAATTGAAAGTCAGGATGAGAATATTTCGTGAACGCTGTATCGACAAGCAATTATGGCAACGTCACTCTAATTTGTGGATAAATATTGTGAATATATTTCTATCATTTGCGTCAGAGTAAACAGCCATTTCTATGTCTAGTGCTTAGTCTATATAATTAATATTCATACGTGACAATTAATTACTATTATAGTTAAAATCATCTTTCAATTCAAAAAACATTTCCCATCCAATGTTTACTATTAATTTTCTGACGTGTTGTCTCAATAGTTCGTTCATAAGTAATTGGCAGTAAGTAGTGGCAGTAAAACGAAGTTTGAACTTTGATCATCCGGTATAAAAGTTACGAATTTTGGTAAAAGTATCTTTTATGTTGTTTACTATGTTATGTCAGCCAAATATTATCTTAAATACAACTACACTCTAACAATCTTGAAGCCAAAGGATGGTATTCAAAACTGTCGTAATTCATCGTAGTAGTTGACGAATAACGCACATTGCTTTGAACTATTCAGTGCATAATTACGAATTAAAAATGATTGAAACAGTTCGTGTACATCTTGAGTTACTTTCCGCTGTAGCGGTTTCCCTTGGATTTAAAAGGCGCAACAATAATAGCCCTCTCAAGACATCCCAAGGCTGCTCTATATCACCATCTGCGCTTAGACGTTAGAGGATCAGCCAAATGCTGTAACAACAGACATTTACGAGCAGTATTGTGCTTTATGGGAAACAAACTACGTGTAATTTATTAACACAAAATGAGGATAGTCTACAATTTCATCACAAACTGAGTAATAAATTTGGAAGAAATTATTTCACAGTTCTGTTTAGAAATATTACGCATGCTAAGGAGACCGAGAAATGAAAGAAAGACCTAGTCATGTCTAGAACCGGAGTTTAAGGATAAGTGCAATAAAACAAGAAAAATAACTCAAAAAAATCCAATTGCTCTGCTAAGAATAGTAATATCGAAACTAAAAATTTGATCATTGAGATAATATATTATCACCAGATATCTAAACAAATCCTTTAGTTTACGCGCAAAAGATCTCAAAATTATACTTATTGCGCAAAATTATATTTATTGTTATATTATATTACCAATAAATTCATAGGAGATAATCCATTTATATTTGCCTGAGAAAACGGGGCAAACGTTCAAGTGAAGGATGCATGTACACATCCGTCATACACGTAAGAAAAGATTACAAGAAAGAAGATAATTCGTATAGAGTGTAGATGTAGATTTATCTCTTTGACTATTGTAGGGATCTACTTCAGAAACGTTAGGAGATTTTTGTGACAATTATTTAACTTCTATAAAGTTATTGCGGAATCTCGTTCTAAAAGAAATTGGCGCTCTCGTTCATTGCAAGAAAACAAGATAAAAAGTAACGTGGTAATGTCAAAGAGACCAGGAGATGCCTACGAATATAAGAGTTCATATGATATAGTTATTTTATGATGGAATGGAAATAACATAGTAATTTTAGGGACAGTCTTTAAAGACTGCAAGATTGTATTATGAAAACATATGTAAGCCTCAGACTCCACAGTCCCACACATTTTGTACAGTGGTGTATAGGAGAGGTATATCAGATGGATAAGTTAAGTGCAAACTGCAGATCTAGAAGAAGGTAAAATAAATTGTTGTGGCCAATTTTAACGTAGTTGTGAGCCTTTCACTAATAAATGCTTAGTTTCTTTTCAGAGAAACTTTCATGTATCCCTTTTCTCTAATTTCCAAGATTATTAGTTTTAACTTTTTTTAACAGTATGGTATCCGGCAAGGGAATTTTGCCGTTACATCTACAGAAGAATTACAGTCAATGTCTCTCATCACTGGCCTCAAGAAAATGACACACTTATGAAACGTGCTCCCTGCACTAGAAATTGTACATGAAGACACAAAATGGGTAGTACTCCATCCTAAAAGATTTTTGTTGTATCATTCTAGAGAATAAATTTTAATCATCAGTTAATCGTTCTTATCAGGAATTTGGGATTTTATTCAGGATGTCTTTTACACTCCATTCCATGGTGTATAGGTTTACATGTTTTGAGACGGTAATTTTTTCTAAACCAAAAATGAAAATTCAACAAAATATCGGTCCAATTTCACAAAGTATACCAAAAATATAATTCAACCAACCCCAGTAACTTTATGCATGGATTAACCCTGAGTTACAGGTATGTTTCGACGTATAACGCTTATCGCATGTTTAGAAAACAATTAAAAACCGTTTCCATTTAGTAATCGTTTGGTGGAAACTCCAGTGTTCTCTGGCAGCCAGGTCTGCTCATAAACACGTTGCAAATTTAGTATCAGTATAATATAACAGTTGTGTGTTAAATGCAACATAGAGAATGCTTAGTTTCTAGTTATGCAAAAAAGACGAAAGAAAAAATATTTTATTATAAACTTGCAGAAAATATTGTTTTACAAGGAGATTCAGTCCGAGTTGCTCATACAGGACACGGTGATAACGTAAACTAAGTTACTTACGAGTGAAAAAGGAAATAGGGTAAACCCTATTCAAAATTTTGAAAATAAAGTTTTTGTTATTTTTCAAAAACGTATTCCATTAAATATTGGTCCCTGTTGCAATTATTGACAACTTATCTAACGAATATAAAAGGAGAGAGAAAACACTATTATTTACCTGTTTTTAAGAATAAATGATCATATTTGCTATAAAGCCAAATTTTCGCATTTTCGCCACCTCATGAAACAAGGGCTCTACAAGTGTTCAAAATGGCCTTTTGCGTGAACGTACGTCAGGCATCTGCGCTGCACAGCATCTGTGACACATACAACTTTGCCCGGTGATGTCTTCATTTCTGCCTCTAAGCACCGAAAAAGGTAACCAAGATCCTCGACTTCGGCAGCATGAACGGTTTTTCATTAACACTCAGATCCCAAAGCGTTGGGAGTACCTGAGTTATAAAATTGAGATACTGAACGTCTCTTAAATGCTCGGGAAAGAAATGAGGACCGAGGATAAATTCATTCACAATGCCAATCGAAACATTTACAGAAAATCGCTCTTGATGATCTACACTACGTGCAACATGAAGATTTTCCTCGATAGTCACGCGCAATTGTACACATTAATTGAGTATTTTCTTGTAAAACACGTTTCATCTGACCAAAGATATAAATTCCTGATTTTCTTTACATTTGGTCAGAAAATGTCTAGAGAATTGCAAACGACGTGTCTATTCCGCAAATGCTGCACCTGCTGGAAATGGTAAAGTCATAATCTCTCTACAGTATGAATTGTTCGCCATATAAGGGACTGTAATGCCCTGCCCTCGCGCGCTATTTGCCTTGTGCTGGTTTCCTGGGCTTCTTGGATAGTATTAGCAATTGAGTTTTCCAGAGAAGTGGCGAGCCCTAACGAAAGGAGAAGCTGCTTGCTCACTTTCCTTAGCTCGTGTTACTCGAGCACAAGCGCAGAGTCCGAAGTTAAACGTTAATTATTTACAAAACTAAACAAAGAAGAGGATCTAATTTTCGCAAATTGTTTATACATAACACATGGGATAAGGTACTGGCGTATTAGCAACGAAGACTGAATCACCCGCCTATTAATAAAAATATGTAGCATTATTTCTTAAATACATAAAAATTTCCTTAAGTTATATTGGAATTTATTTTGTATCCCACTGACCACCGTTCATTGATAGTCTGTGGGTACCGGATTGACATTAATATACGACTGTTATGATGTTTGAAGGTTGGTTACTACTTGAAGTAAGATGGCTCCCTACTGAATGATCTGCGACTACGAGATCACAACCGAGAACATTCGTGGGGAAACAAACTGAGGAAGTTTCACTGCGAAAACCAGTGAAAAATAATGTAAGGAAGGCTGCCTATTTCAGAATCTGCAAATAAAATAACATGTTAAATAACGAGAAGGAAGGTTAAGAAATAATGGGATTAGACTGCTTGATTTGTGTGATCAATATAATTTAACTTAAATAGTTTATTCCAAGATAATGAAATTCACATATACACTTGGTATCAAGATTCTTTACGGTTGTCTTCCATTATCGATTATATCATAATTATAAAAATACCGAATTATAGGTATTTATTTAAAACCTCTGTTAAATAACGGGATGAAAGATTGAGGGAGGCATCGACTAGTCAGACAGGCAAAATGCCCCGCAGGCATCGGTCGCTACCCAGGAGACCTCCTTTACGGGCAGGGGCAGCGAGAGGGCCGGTGACCTCGGGCAATTACAGGCCAAATTAATGACATCGATTCTCAAAGCTAGAAAAGTGCTGTCGGGCGCCAGCCACGATCTGCCTGGCTCGAGATGCGGTTGCTGAAACTGAGCCTCTGCCGGCTTTCTAAACGGGCGAGACGGCCGATTGGAGAAGTAATGAATGGAAGGTGGGTTCGCGAGTCGACGAATGCAGCTGGAGGGTGACGTGGGGGAGCGGTGCAGTTGTCAGGGATATGATGAGAATGGTGGGCACTAGTCGAATGCAATCGTTTGATAAAGAGCCATTTTTTAGTCACGTTGAGGATAATAAGGAAGTGGCTAAATTCACATATTATAATTTAAGATTTTGTTTTATGGTTCCTAGGTGATTGATGAACTTGATTCATGACTATGGATGAAGCAGGAGAATAAAATCTTTAGAAAATACTACTTGGGGAATATTTAATCAAAAATAGAATACATATAAAACGTAAATATTGTAACGTGTTTACAAACACTACCTTAGATGAAACGTAGTTTTTCTTCTTATAATCTCATCTTGAAGCATATTCTCTATTTGCTCGCTGACTTATGGGTCTATGCATGTGTGTGCTATGCATGTGTGGAACCGTATATTGCTTACATTGGAACGGCTTATCATCTGTCATCTCTAATTAAAATTTATATTCTTTGACTGTATTCTTAGAATGTTCGAAAACTTCCTTATAATTTTGCAGTAATGCTTCTACTGCCTGCTCGCAACATTTCCCATTTTCGTCTATCGAATATTTAACCGCCGCGTGGAATAGATTTCTAGGTTCGTGAATTTGTTCCGCCTTGAATTGGTTGTGTTTGTAATATAAATATTTTTATCAGTAGTTCCTGAAGCTGAATGTGACAGATATTTCAGCAAGAAAGAAAAGAAAATAATTAAGAAATAGATTTTTCGATTGTCCACAATACAGACTCGTCGTTTCATATATTATATCCAGTACAATGGTATACCCAAAGGACTTCCCTAAGCTTGAAGCGTAGAAATTTAATTTCGTAATTTCTGATTTATGCCTTGTCATCCTTGAGCTAGAAGTCAGAATTTAGTTTCGTGAGGGGGCGTTGGTCTCAATTTTTGAGGGGAAGGATCCTAGCGGATGAACGACTGCAGATAACGTAGATTGAGATAGTAGCCGATTCTAAGCTGAGGAGGGTTGGAGGAGTATGTGGAAAAAAACTAAGTGAACGTACAGGGAGAAAACTGGGAGACATGGGGAGACTGAACGGAAGTGCAGGAGAAGGTGATGAAAGGTCGGAAACGTTTGAGAAATATTAGGACAGTAAGAAAAGGTGGGGAAAGGTCGAAGACAACCGGAATTGAAAATGCAGGTAAATGTCGGAGGCGGAGAGGGATTTTGGGCGAATATAGAAAAGATCAGATTCGATGGGGAAATGTTGGCGGTGGAGATGACATGGATTCCTTGGGAACGACGTAGTTGTCGTGACTAATAAGATAATTGTACACGCTCCACATTAAAATTTGTGGGTAGGTGGGTGCGATCCAGTTGTGGACAAAGTGGGAGAGGAGAAGTGAATTTGGGAGGCGCCGAGATGCAGAGATGAGGAAAGGATTGCGGTCCACTGAAGTCAGCAGTGATATTAGATGGAACGGCGTACCATGAAACATGTTCTGAGCTACCGTGCCGTGGTCCATATTACTCGTTTATGGTCGCGAGAGATGTTCGATTCGATTAATGAAATATCGTGACGTTATGACCAGCACGATTTGCTCCAATTGCGCACTCCTCCGAAACAATTGAACAAGCTGCTATAACTTCTAAAGCGGATGGCACGATTCACACGAACATCTCATAATACCTTTCTGAAGGCCTTGTATTACTGTTGTTTTAACTCTACACTGGTTGGTTGCTTTCTCGATGGAAGCAGATCCCTTGTTAATGGTTCATCATTTATTGCCCTACTGAGAACAGATCAAATAAAGTGAAGCAGGTAAGAGTTGTAAGCAATGATAATCATTTGAAAATGCATGTATAGCAAATACGTATGCTTCATGATAATAACGCAAGTTTACAAATGACAATATCAAAATCAAATAACAAAAAATCCACTCTTTTTCTGAATATTTTGTTACAGAAGCTTTCTCCTGTCTCACAAGTGGCAGAATAACACTTTAAATGAAGAGTAATAATTAAATATATAATGAAATATGTAGGAAAAACAATAAAATTTGTTTGTAATGTTTAGAAAACTTATCGTTGAGAGAGACCGTAGGCGTCCGCGGCCGGAGTCAGTACTTACTTGGCTGTCCGTGTGACGCCGCGTCCATGGCGAAGGTGCCGACGTTTCGGTCGCCATTCTGCGACCTTCCTCAGGATGTAATGTCTAGAAGGTCGCAGAATGGCGACCGAAACGTCGGCACCTTCGCCATGGACGCGGCGTCACCCGGACAGTCAAGTAAATTATCGTCGAGAGTTATGTGCAACATAGTATCAATTTCTACTTGAAACGCATCTTCCTGTCAAAGAGCTACACAAAGCACTTAGCTACCTTATTAAAATCTATTTCTCCATCGAAGTGAGTATTTTATAAAATGTGACGGTAATAAGAAAAGAGTCTTCGAGACATTACTCGTCTCTGGTTTACAAAATCACGTTTCACGTCGCATACAAAGTTTCACGTAGCAAGCAGCAGTAAGCGCTGTATAATGTGTCGAGAGTCTTCTCCAAACGAACAGCTCGATTTTTCAGGTGGCCACCGTGGGACGAAGGAAGCGCAGGAGAGGAGGTAGATGCTCCCGCTGGGTGCTGGACGTGCTTGCTGAGGTTCCCATTTGTACACACGGTGCACGGTAGTGTCTGGCATTTCCACAAGTAAAGGCGGTAAATGAGGCTTAAGGGTACATTACGAAACAACGAAGGAAGATATCCCTACACATTATTTGAGTAACTGCTGCTTTGAGTAAGTGCGTGTGCATGTATGTGTGTGCGCGCGCGCGTGTGTGTGTGTGTGCGTGTGCGTGCGGATCCGTGACTCACGGTTTGGTCACTTCCCGTGCACCAATCGAGACATATGATGTGTCACTCGACGCGTCTCGATCTCCTGATGGGAAACTGATAATTTATTTTCGGATCCGCCCGAAAGATTCTAGGAAATTTCCAAACACGGGTTTTAGCGTGTTTTAGTGTTGCGATTTTAGTGGGTAGACGGAGAATTAAACCAACGCCACCTAAATAGATCTCTGTAGGTGGCATTGAATTTTCGGCCCACAATGCCATAGGTTTTTTCTACGATGATGGAAACACTGATTTTTCTTGAATATGTGAAACGTGGCGGAACTGTAAGTAATGATGTTGCTTTGAACATATGAAATGAAGTGTTTCGTTCGTTTTACAGTATTTTTAATAATAAATTTGCAAGCACGTACGTACACTGTTACCTTGGAACTTATAAAATTTAAAGATCGATAACTGAATATGGACCAAAGCAGACCTATGAATAATATTAGATAACGGAATCACATGCGTATTCGACATTGCACATTTACGTTCTTGAGCGTGCAACCAAAAAGCAAGAATCAAATGTCATTTTAAAAGATTTTCTGACAAAACGTTTGGAACTAAGAGAATGATCTTACATTCAGATTAGATAATATGGCTGAAAAAAACTTACAGGTGATCTTTTATGTGCTTTTTTTGTGCATGTTAGAAAACAAAATGTACGAAACATGTACGAAATGTAGCTGAATTAAAATCATCCATACCTGCAAGTGTTTTTTACGTCGATTACTATTTTGAAATTGCAATATCACCATGTTCATATCCCGAATGGAGCGAACATGCAAGGTTATTGAGTATTGGGAATTTTTAGTATTACATTATGAACTACTATGATTCATTGGCAGGTCTAATGTCAGATACTCTAAGGACTTATTTGAAGAAAGATATGCATGACATTTAGAAATTATGGTTACATGAAAAACTTTTAAAACAATTTACAGCGTCAGCGATGCCTCATTCAACTAGTTGATAAAAATGCAGTTTAAGATATGTACCTCTGTCTGCTATATCGTCTTCTTAGGTCAAACTCCACAAAGAGGTCATTTAATAACTAAATAGGCAAACGGAAAAAATGTATTGTTAAAACTATAAAATATTTGTCTTCTTTTTCATGAAATTCTTACCGACGTCTCCACACTAGTCCCATCTAATTGCGTATCTTCTTAATCTCTCAGCAAGGAATTGTTCACTTTGATCTCGAAGGCAGTTTTTTTCGTAACATCTTGGTTGTCATTGAAATTAATGCCACGCAAATATCATTTAATCGGTCCAAGGAGATAAATATCTGAGATGTAATGCCAGGGAAGTAAGGTGCATGTGGTAGGAGCACCATGTTCCCTTTGCCATTTGGTTTTAGTGTCAAGGCGTCAAGCGAAAGGTGGGAGGAGGTGATACCCCAATTCAGAGAGTTTATTAAAGGGGCCTCGTAGACTTACACAATAAAACATATTCTTTTCTTAAATTCCTTCTTGTTTGAATTCTTGTTTACCCTTCTTTGACAATTTTGGAAATTTTTGTCCCACATTTGTGGAAGAAGCTCTTCAAGTCATTTTGCAAGTGACTAAAAGATTTAACATAAAATCAATATTAAATTAATTAATTGTAACATTGAAGTTATAATTTCTTTCTCTTTGTGGTATCTTTTATTCCTTTACTAGCAAAATATGCCACATGTAAAACAAGTTCAATGGAAAAGGGGGTCAGTGATGTATCCACTTTGTTGTTTTAAGCTGTGCACGTCCATGGAACATGATATTTTCTGACACGAGACAAACGAGGGGATATAACTTGAAATAGAAAAATATTTCCGATCGTGTAAATACGATTTTTTATTGAAAATGTAAGCGGATCAGAATGCAGTGCTGAACCCTCTTCAGATCTTACTCTTAGAACCGGAGATCATATTTGAGTTACATCATGAGGACTTTATAGTGTACAAAGTGGGTTCACAAGAGATATTCTCCGGGTTCAAACGTTTCATTTTGCTTTTACATTTCATTTACGTTGCATTTCATTCTATCATTACCCCTTCAAAATCACTATTATTATATTTATTATATCATTAACCCTTTAAAATAATTATTATTATGTTATTAGTATTATTATTGTGAATATTATTGTTCATATTGTTGTTATTATCGCTAATATTATTATTAATATTTAAGTAATTTCGAAGCACTAATAGTGGTTAATAATTCTCGAAAAACCTAAGAACGTCAGAGGTACCTACGCAGAATACGAGCGGTGAGTTGTAGTAGGAATGCCAACAACTACATCAAGGTCTGGGTCGCACAGATGATTCGTTAGGTCACTCCTTGTAGCCCGCAGAATCCTAACTTTGACGTGGATAACTGTGACCGATTCTACAGTATTTCCAACTATCTGCAGACGATTTTTCGTTGTTCAGGATCATCCGAGCAATTATAGAATCTGCTGGAATCAACTCTCTATACCCATTCTTCTTCAATTACGATACAACCCGGTATTATAGCTAAAATCACAGAGTAATTTTGAATAGGAGAACCAACTTCTCGGCTTGTACTACCACCTACGCGGTGGGTGGAGAGCTGGCGTTCGTTTTCTGGTTTGACGATCCAAATTATCTATCTCTGCTTGCGTCCAGCTTAATATTCCAGCAGTGTAGTAGCTCACTTGTTCCGCCTAGATATTGATGATACCATGGATGAAATTTTCACTGAGCTTGGCTCTGAAACGTTCGTGCACCCGTGTTTCTTTGGAGGAGGTGTATGTCTTAACTTAGCGGTAGTTACTCATGGCCTGCTGAAAGGCTAGGTAGTACTTCGCCTCCTCCGTGGACATGCCTCTTATGGCAGTCGTGTGAGGGAGGGTGGTATTCGAGGTGTTGGTGATTCTACGACGAATACTTGACGAATCCTGAGAGTGGAAGACTTGCCTACGCCGAACTCCAATATGGTGCTACTTCTAAACACCCATACTGTGTTAAGCAGCGAATCAAGCACAGTTTCAAAAGTCTGTACAACTTCCAACTTCTGTACTACACTAGCGATAGCCAAAAACACAAGTTTTCAGTAAAATGAATATTCCCCTGTCGTTATGGCTGATAAACCCCCTAGAATTTAAAACAGATATTTGAAATTTAAGATGTAGCCATGTTTACATGAAGCCTTCAGAACATTTCCCACATTTTCTTAGAAATTACCGTTTTTTTGTAATTCAATTGTTTTCTTAACTTTTTTGTTAGAATAGAGCAATGTACGGTCATTAAAATGGCACATGTTATATTTTTTTAAACATTTTGAACTTTAGAAAATTTCAGAAGTTTCAAACTTTTTTCTTCCTCTTTTAGGCTTGAGGATCTTTTACATACAATAAGTCTACAACATTGGACAGCAGGCTTTACTTCCCCCTCCGAAGGAAGGCAAAGTAAACGAAGGAAGATATGAAGGAATTGTTCGCCCATAAAAATCCATACCTTCGATCGGATTTGAACTGAAAAACATGGATGCAACAGCCCGATAACCACCGAACATTTTACCACTGTTCTCGACCATTATACCACAGTGACCAGCTCGACCGGTATACCACCCAAACGTTTTACCACTGTCACGTGCTGCCATTGGCATGCATGTAATTCCAAATGGTCAAAATTTACTTAAATGATCGGACCTTCCTTCGAGGAGCAGGAGGGAGATCTTCTCTGGGAATTGTCCCCATAAAAGTGATACATACTTTGGGAAGTTCTGGTAGGTCCCTTAGCCAGCGATATATGACAGCCGGATATTTAAAAAGCAATCTTTCACACACCTTAGGATGATATGTATATTTAGTTTAATTCAAAATGTGATAATAAATTAGACCAGACGCCTACGTCCAGTATTTTCATAATCTTCATTAAGCGGCCACCGGTACTAACTGCCATTTTTCTTTGGAACCATCAGTGACAGCTCAAGAAAGGTTTCACTCTACTGCTACTCGAGACCTTTTTACCACTTGCTCTCTTATTTGTTTTAGCATCAGTAAGTTTTATCACTGTACATCTTCTATCACACACACACACACACACACACACACACACACACACACACACACACATATATATATATATATATATATATATATATATATATATATATATATATATATATATAACAGTAAGTCTCTGTTTTTCTCTCCTCTGAATTACCTTCCTTTTCCTCTGCAGGAGCGGGCAGTTTTCAGTCTTGCACTGAAGTTGGCCTACCTCCAAAGTAGTGAGAAGATTGTTTCGAACTATCACTCTTCTCAAGTCCGCTGGTCTATGTTTTATGATTTCATATCTCGAATGGTTTCTGAGTCATATATTATTTTTTTTAAAAATCTATCATCAAAAGTAATATAAAGATGCCGAAGAACTTCTGGTATTTTGCAACTTTCAAAACTTCAATGACAATAAGATCCACGTCAGGTGTTCATTACGCCATCCGAAGACATAGTTTATAATCAAGAATATTGGAGCCACTTTTGAGAAAATTTCAAAAATGGTGTTGAGGCTTAATATAAAATACCGCAATAAACCCAAATATCGGTTGTAACCTCTCATGAGATTGAGTTGTTCAGACCGATCGTGGAATATCAATTTTGGAGAAAATCGTATGAACGGTTTTGGCGCTAATGTCGACCATATAAGAACGGACAGGTAGATTAACGGACGGATATACAGACGTTTTGCCGGCCATCAATGCATTGGTAAGGAGGACGCAAGAACATTGATTCTGACTACACAAGGAAGGCGGTGTTAGAGGAAGTGATTTACTACATAGAGGAACACGATTTATCCAATTTTTCGTTACAAGGGTCCGGTAATAATTTTCTAGCGATAACCGCCGATTTTTGGCACACGATTACTACACTTTTCTTCTTAATAAGGATAGAGAGCAAAAAGGGAAAATCTTGCTCAAATATAAAGGGGTCATAGAAAATCAAATTCTAACTACTTTCGTTCCATTTCTGTGTTGAGAACCGGAGAATTCCAGAAAGGTACATAGATGAGATCTTATAGACCTTGAGTTTGCAACTAAACAACTGCTTTCGATGCATCATTTAAGATTTCGCTAATGGATTTCCGCGTCTGGGGCTTTTACGCAGAAACACGACCAAACCATCGAGACACAGTCTTGACTTCAAATAAGATTCGTTTGTTGTAAACGCTCAAAGCTGGCGTTGTGAAGGCCAAATATGTACCATAGGTCAAAAACATTAACTTGTAAAGCGCAAAATAGCCATGATGAGCTCATGATATTTTTTCATTACGGTAGTAGTTGTAAGTAAAGACGACCCCTGAATAACTATACTACACGAAACTACAACGAATGTAGATTGACTTGTTAAAGAAAAAGAAAAAGTTTCTCTAGAGAGTTTGTCACTCAGAAATAACGAAGTTTATGATAGCTTTTTCGTCGCTTATGATTGTTTAACTTGAGATGATAACTACTTTCTAACTAAGAATATTATTCAATAAATAACAATATGTGCACTGTGTTCTATGTATAGACAAATTATTAATCTACGAGTTAAAAACAAAACCATTCACTAGACTGACGTTTGACGCCCGGATCTTCCCATCCACACACTTCCCTGGCCAGCAGGCTCATACACGGCAGAGCCGCATCATTAGCGATATCCGGCATGCTAATTCCGCCTGGGCTTTCTCGCAGTTCAAACCGCGTATGTCGGCGTAGCGAGCGGTTGCAAGGGACGCTGCAGGCAGCGAGCGACTGTGTGGCGGGGGCGGGGGCGGGGGCGACATCTCCCACGGAGGAGGTCAAGGTGGTCGTTGTCACAGTGGCACGCCAGGTGACAGGACGAGCCGCGCCGACGGCAGAGGCGGGAACGCCGCGCCGGGTTGGGGAGGCGGCGAAAGTGGAGGCAAGCGTGGTGGAGAAAGCCTACGATGCGGGAGGATGCTGCGGGGAGTGGGGTGGTTGGAAGACCTCCTGAGGTGCGGAACTGGGAAATGCAAGGAAGGCGGTTCAGGAAGGGAAGGTGTCGATGACTTCGGAGACTACGTTTTAGAAATTGGGCGATTAGATCGACGTGTCGATGCTTTTTTGATTGATTGATTAGTGATTCGGTGCGCGTCAACTGCTAAGGTCATTAGTCCCGTAGAGTTGTGCATGTGTTTTCCACGAGAGGTGCACGTGTTGTCCTTGAGAGATTTTCCGCTGGTTGGTGCGATAGTATTTATAGAGTTGAAGATGGTGAAAACATGCGGTGCTAACCTACCGTCGACCAACGGCTTTTCCCCCCAACCAGGTATCTCCCACTACCAGGCACACCTCAGCGGGTCATGCGTCAGCTGGGACAAGCTTTAAACTCCCGACAGGTGTCCCGGAATGTGTGTTAGTTTAGTGCTAGTAAGTGTGTGCGTGTGTAAGGGAGGATATGAAAAGAAAGAGTAAGAAAAGATCGCGTGCGGTACTTTGCCCGTTTCTTAGGGTTCTGCTCCGGCATTAACCTAGTGTTGATCGGAGAAACCATGGAAAACTACCGATCTGAGCAGCCGGCCCATAGAATTCTCCTCCTGAACTGAGATTGACCTAGCTATCTTGCTTATGTCGAAATTCCCGGCACCGTGCGACTTGAAACATTGACCTCCCGGACAGAGGTGCTACAGTGACGTCAGTTGATGATCTGAGTCTCCTCTTCCGGTCTAAAAGGATGCAAATCTATACCGATGGGATCGACCGCTGGGATAGTGAGATGAGTAAGTCACACAATGGTAATTTTAACGTGAAATAAATGTTATGACGTGTGTTTATTCTGTCTCAATCTTGGACCTGCTGGAAAGACAATATTCGAGGTTGTGGAGATGGGTATAGAAGGGGCTGATAGACGAATAGGAGTGACAAAACGTAATCGATTTGCTGTATTACACATGAGGAATTATATCTATAGAAAATGGTTTAGTGAATCGATAGACGTGAGCAGATAGACCAATAAAAAACTTTTTAGAGGCTCGGATTGTGATTTTTGAAAAAGAGAAAAGGTAATTGTAAGTTTTGTAAAGAAGAAGGGACACTCCTCAAGAAAAGGTTCTGAAAAGGAATTAAATGGATGTCGATCCATGAATATGAATAAGATCCGAATTGCATATTCTGACTTGGTTGAAGAGAAAGATAGGAAGGAATAGTTTAGCGAAGGCTACTTCTAAGCTAGTGAATGACTAAACAACTGAATATGTTTCAAATAGCTACTGATAATTGTTTACTCAGTTTCAATTAACTAGGGAGGGCGCAGCTTTGCACATGTATGTATTTGAGAGTTTAATAGTTTTATACAGAAACAGTCACTTAATCACCTGGGTTACGGATTAATAAGACATTTCGGTGTTACTATGATTGAGCGTTTTGTAGGTGTAACGTATGGACATTTAGAATTTCGGTAGAGAAGCAACAATAATTTTGATAACATAGTCGTTTTGGCGTCCATAGAATTCAATCGAAGGATTGAATCTCCTGTCATTCATCCCTTTAAGGATTTTTACTAAAGACGAATGCGATGCACTAGCGAAGTGGACGAACAGTTCGGATACGGGAGATGGTTTGGGCAAGCGATTTCGTCAAGCAGTTCCTGGTAATGCGACTAGATTAGGTAGTCGAGATTTTTGGAAGGGCATGTCAGTATTTCAGTGGGCAGCCGTTTAAAAGAGCTGATATGAGAAGATGAAGTTTAGAGAGTTAGGTGTTTTGATATTCAGGAGTTTGAATATTTAGACTTTTAGATATTTAAATGTTTACTTTTAGGCAGTCGGATAGCTAAGTGTTAGGATAGTTCAGCATTTAGATTGCCAGGCGTTCAGATAATTAGGCGTATGAATAGTAATTAGTATATGTGGTTAATCCTTGAAATCGTTATGCATTTGGATCGTTACGCATTTGGATAGTTATGCGTTTGAACACTTGTGCCTTTGGACAGTTTGATTAGTTTTGCGTTTGGGTGGTTCAGTGTTTGTATAATTGCTCAAAGCTCCGTGTTTGGACAGTTATGCGTTTGGATACTTACGTATTTTTAAAGCTACGTGTTTGAACAGTTATGAGTTTGGATAGTTACGCATTTGGATAGTAAAGCGTTTGGATATTTTGGCGTTTACATAATTACGTGTTTAACGTTGTTACACGTTTGTGTAGTTACGCATTTGGGTAGTTATGTGTTCGGATAGTTATGCGGTTAAATAGTTATGTGTTCAATAATTGGGATAGTTACGTGTTTGGATAATAAAGAGTTTGATAGGTATGCTGGATGGGATTCGACGTTTGAGCTGCAAGACGTTCGGACAGCAAGCATTCGCAGAGGCTCGGGCGACCTGGCATGAGGCGGGACAGCGTTTAGGCGAGGGCGGGCGGGTCGTGGCGCGGCGCGGCGCGGCCGCAGCCACCGTCGCCGCTCGTCCATCACGCGAAGGCCCCCGCGCTGCCGAGGCGGCTGCAGGCGCAACGGGGTCGCGGCCGTGGGGATGAGGTGCGTGACGGCGCGGCGTCGCTTTCCTCAGTCACGCCCGCTTTCGGGACGCGATCTGGATGGGCGCAAAAGTACAACAAAGCCCCGTGGCGCAACGCAGCATTGTCAAAGTCACATTCTAACCTCCTTCACCCTCCGCTGAAAGAACTTGTAGTCGGGTAGTTGACGTATGAAGAGGACACTGAGTGTGAATGGAAGGAATTAGCTTTGCTATTCGTTGGTCTACACTTGAAGCAAATATTTTTAGTTGTCATTCAAACACTTTTTTGCAACGTACACGATTTGTGGGTAGAGAATGATGTATGTGAAATGTTCTTTCAATCTAATGTAAAGCTGGTCATTGTAATGTTATAATAAAATCAATTTGTAACTCTCTGTCAACAAGTATTGAAGTTCCTCATTTTCAATATCAACGTGGAATTCATCAATCTAACTAAAATAGTGGTATACTCTCGTAAAGTCGGAAAAAGTAGATAAATATATAATGATTGTAATTCAGAAAATGAAGGTGGTTTCTATATGTTGATGATATCTAGAAACTTCTTACTTGTTTTATAAGAATGTAGTTTCTAGTTGTGTTCAAAGAGAAATAATAAAAACATTTTAGGAAGTACTATTGCTCTGCACACTTTTTAATGGTTTCAAAGAAATTATGTAAACTGTCGCAAATTAGGATAGTTCACATGTTACTCGCCACTCTACGTAACAGGAACAAGCCGGTCAGTCTCTGCGGTATCGCTTTTCCTCTTCACTCTTTGAGGAAATGAACAAACGCCAAAAGTAAAAGAAGTATTGCAAAGTATATTTTCCTTCTGATCATCATCGTATTTTCAATATAATGAAATACGCCTAATTTACACTCTTTAAATTATAACATTTTAATATACCCAGTATCTACAAGAAATAGAAATTATTCTATATATTCTTCATTGCCATTCTGCTACTACTATACAAAATCATTTACACCAAACAATTTAGTCATCAATTTTATATGAAGAAATAATTAGTTATTTTAATAATTATCTTATAAATTTCTTATAAATCGTATAAATTTAAATAAAGTTATCGTATATTTGAGTAAAATGTAAGATATAAATAATTATGCTTTTAAGAAATTTTAGTTATATACGTTAATTCATACTAACAACGCATTAATGAATATGTAACGAGATATTTGTTTACAAATGAATGTCTTTGGTAAGAGTGCATTAAATAATCAACTACTCAACACATTTCTTACAACAAGAAAAGTACAAAAAAATCCGAAACCAGAAAAAATAAACTATTGGAATCTTAAAGTAAACAACCATGTTCGAATCAGACGTATTCAAGCATTTATAATGCGTGATCTAGATACTTATTGTTTTAAAATAAAGGTAATTATATAAACAAATGGCGAAATGGCATTCTTCCTGTATTCATATGGTCATCCGACACACCACACTTCTTTGAAGTTTTAAGCTACTTTTTTATTACGCAACTGAAGCAGCATCTTAGCAGAGTCACGAAAGGCAATGCACGAAGAAAAGGCACTTAAGTGGCCTGCCCGCAACATAACTTCTGTCACTGGCATCTTGCGACATGTTTTTCTCAAGGAAATAGAGTAACATGTAATGTTCCTACTCTCCTATTATGTTTCCTACTCGGAACATTCATGTAAAGCAATGAATGCAATGCACATAATTTCGCTCTGAAGTATTTAAAATATTTTATTCCTATTAGTATGATAAGATTCAAACATATTGAGATATATTTTGAAACTAATGGACCTACAATAGCACGTACTTTTTTCGCATTACTTGTAACCTTTACAATTTTCGAATATTAAGAGAGTTCAACGAAAACGAGACCTGCGTCACTTTTAAGCGTCATTCGCTCTATGCGAATAAAAATTGAAAGTTGGAGCAGTTTTTGAGATCTTTTTATTAACTGATCTAACTTAAAACAGAAAATTCGCCAAAACTGCTCGTTAAAAAATATTTATAAGTTCTTAAAGATATGATTTTTTGGAATAACTGTCATTTACAACGAAATCCCTATCTTTAATATTCTGCTTTTGCAATGATAGTTTTTGCAATTTTCAAAAATGTAGGGTTCTTTGAAAGCAAGAGAAGCAACAAATTACCGTCTATTGATACAGAGAGGAAGAGAAAATTTAAAGAAAAAATTGTAGTTGTTTTTGATAAAGTAATTGTTTAAAACCAACAAATTGCAAGTTACGTAGAAGCAAATAGTGTGAAAAAATCACAACTAAACGAAGTACACCTATCAATAACGTAGGCGGTAATAACAACATATTGCCTAAGACCAATAACCACTTTCATTTCGTGATTTCTTCATCTACGCCTCGCACCGAATGTGATGTATTATGACGTGTCCAGCTGGCCCACCAGTCCCGTCTCCATCCCCCTTTCACCGTCTCGAGGAATTCGAGTATAACGATATCTGGCGTTGGATCAAAGACGCCTCCATGACAGCAGGCGCCTCCTTCCCTACTTTAACCCAACATTACTCTGCATCTCCCTTATCACCACCAACGTACACATCCATGCTATGCTACTGTTACATCACATTTACTACAATCACCCTGTAAGAGTTAAGATTACAACATCTTCTGTCCGCACTGCAATCAACGCCGACACCCTAATTGTAATCGACCTAAAACACTCCAACTTAAACATTAAGAATAAAAAATGTTGAGATCATCAAAACAATAAATTACACCTAGAAAACCACACAATCCCCATTTTCAACAGGATTATCATCAACATAAACATACTTGTACTGTATTGTGCGGTATTATTATTATTATTATTTTTTTTTTTTCGTTAATCGGCCAACTAGGACCACGCTTGCAAGCATCCTGCCTTTACCGTGGACCAGTTTTTATTTATTCTCACGGTGGCAGGTGCTTGCGACAATTTTTGGGGGGGACCAGCATTTTCAGCTGGATCCGGTTTTTAACCCCCACGGTTGTTAGCCCTGGGGGTATGGAGGATGAAATGATGATATGATGGTAATGGGGGTGAAAGGACAGCACATACAGACATACACAAACACACAAATATACCCATGCCCGAGGCGGGACTCGAACCCGCGATCTTCTGGTCCGAAACCACTCCGGCACTACTGCCTTAGCGATCTCGGCCATCTGATCGGCTATTATTATTATTATTATTATTATTATTATTATTATTATTATTATTATTATTATTATTATTATTATTATTATTATTATCATTCTTAGTATTATTATTATTAATGTAAGTGTTGTAATTGCAATTATTGTCATTAACTGCTACCGGGTTATACCCAATTGCAGTTCTAATAAATGTATGTATGTATAACATATATTTCCTCACAATCTAGTCTCTAGCTGACTCTTGTAACTTCGTTGTTTAGACATACTATTACGCTATTTTTTCGCACACTTTTTTCCTTTGAAATAACCGAAGTCCATAATATTCACGTATAGTAAGGTAGGCCCCGGACGCGAATAACATATCATATCATCATCATAAATAATAATAATAATAATAATAATAATAATAATAATAATAATAATAATAATAATAATAATAATAATAATAATAGTAATAATAGCCGATCAGATGGTCGAGATCGCTAAGGCAGTAGTGCCGTAGTGATTTCGGACCAGAAGATCGCGGGTTCGAGTTCCGCCTCGGGCTTGGATGTGCTGTATGTCTGATGGATGATTCACGAAAAAAATTGTTGTAGCCTACCTATGTAGCCTTGGTGACTAATATCGCAAGGCCTACGTTAAACGTCATAGCTACGAATGTCTAAGGGCAAAAGTGTTCTCGGCTATATGAGTGCGTAAAGCCACCCTTGACCCAGAGGGTGTAGACATAGGGTTCATAAATAATGAGTGAGTGTAACCCCAATCCCAATTTACCGAAGACCTTGGATATCAAAGACTAAGTACGAAAGGAAATTATTGTCTGATGGCGTTGAAAAAACATAGTTTGGTGATAGTAAACTATTTCTTCTTCCTCTTTCCCTTCGTCTTCATTTTTCTCTTCTACTTTTTTCTCCTTCTTTTCTTCCTCTTCATCTTCGTTGTTTTCTTTTTTCTCCTCCTTTTCTTCCTCCACTTCATCTTGTATTTCTTCTTCATTCCCTTTCCCACTCCTTCCTTTATTCTCCCCTTCTTCTTCTTCTTCTTCTTCTTCTTCTGCTTCTTCCTCTTCTTCCCCTTCTTCTTCTCCTTCTTCATGATCTTATTTATTCCTTTCGTCACTCTCTTCTCCCTCATTTCTTATTGTCAATATTATTGAATATTGTTATTATTAGAATTATTAATATATTATTACTCTCTATCTCCTGAACATCATCTTCAACACATCGGCAACCCCGTAACCATACCCGTCAAGACAGTCGGTCCCCGGCGCCTGTCCAACTCCTACCCCCTCCCCGACTCCCGAATCCCACCTCCCCCCCCACACACCCGCGCCGTTCCCTGGGACTCACGGGATGCTCCGTAGCCCGGCTAGGCCCCGCGCGTTTCGCCTCCCCCTCCCTCCCACACCCCGCCTCCCACCCGGCCCACAGCCGGCCGGCGGCGGCGTGGGCCCACCCGCGCGCGCGCTCGCGCTCGCCCGCGCCGGCGTATAAAAGCTGCCGGGCGCCCGGCGTCAGGCAGCAGTCGTCTGCACCATCTCTTCCCTCCTCCTCCACCGCCGAAGCGCGTGGCGAGTGCCCTCTCAGACATGGCGCGGAGCCAGGTAGGTTCGCACGCGTATGTGGACGTACGCGCCCGCTTTTCCCAGGCCCTGCTTTGGGAAGCAGGAAGACTCCTCCGCCGCCGAGCCGCTCCGGTTGCCCCATGCGGGCAGGGCGGCCGCCAGAGCGCAGGGCGATGGGTGGGGTGGGGGCGAGCGCGCCAGAACAATGCGCGTCGGTCAACGGGTGCTTGGAGCCCATTGTGCTCGCACAATTGCGCGCTCGGATACGCGTTCCAGCTAATTGCTAAGTGCTGTTTCGGTCGCCGTGGATTCGTGTTTGGTTCGCGTGCGATTTGGAGATTACTTACCCGTCCGCTTTGTGAATCACGAATAAGAGGAACGATCGATTCTGGATATATTAAGCGTTAATGTTTCATAAAGAACGGTTTTAAGATAATGATATTTGTTGTTTAAATTTAAGCCTGATATCATTATGCCGTACAATGTATTCATGTTTATAAACTAACAATTTTGGGCCCATTTAAAAATAAGTATAGATTACTTCGTTCTTTTTGAGACATTTCTGAACGTACCACTTTCTTTGTGGAAGAAAATTTAAAATTTGAGAAACCGATATCGTAACTGAGTCGTTATTCGAAGGGATTGTTTTGATAAAGTATACATGCGTCGGCTAGCATGCATTGGAAGATACAAAAAAGTTTCGCTCAGTTATCCGTAAACAGTGTACTCGTTGCAGTCACAAACATTCTTTAGTTTTAATAACCTGCGTGTTTCTATGTTTCAATAGCGAACGCAATGCCGTTGGAATGCAATCCATTTATGGTTGACGCAATGAGATTCACTTTCGAATAAAGATAGAGCACGTGAGTAACGATTGCAGGCAATACTTTTTTTTCTGTGCGGAAAAAGTTTCTTCTCATTGACAAGATTAATAATAAAATAATAATCGTTACAAGATAGTAAGTTCCGAAAGAAAAATATTCTATAACGATCTAGGCTACAAATAGTTTCGCGAGTGTCATGGCGTACCACAAGGATGCTTTTTGTGCCATTGATTTGCATTTGGAAAGGTCTTAACCCTCATCTGCTTGATTTTTAAAATTTTTATTACACCATTTTATAATTTAAAAATAATTGTTTTCTTAACATTTTGAAATGCATATTGCGACACCTTTTAGAATATTATGGAAAACAATATGAAGTTCTAATTGCATTACTGCAACATTTCAAGGTGAAAGATTGAACTATTTATAGATTCATACAACGTGCCCATACGGACAAGCCAGGCAGATAAGGGTTAACTTTAACTTCGAAATAAAACATTTCCATGCTAAGGGTTCGCTAAAGAATTCGGAACGAGCGCGCCCTCTGGCCGGTGCTTCCAGAAACCTTCCCTCCTGCTGGTGGCGGCCCTGATGGCGCTGCAGTCCGTGCGCGCGGACGTCGGCGCGCCGCCCTATCCGCCGCCCGGAGGCCCCGGCGGCTTCAACCCGGGCGGCTCCTACACGGCGCCCGGCGGCCCTGGCAGCTTCGGAGGCGGCCCAGGAGGGCCCGGCGGCCCCAGCGGGCCCGGAGGCTTCGGAGGGCCGGGCGGCCCCGCCAGGCCCGGAGGACCAGGAGGGCACTTCGCCGACGACGCCGGCGGCCCGGTAAGCACGCTTCGTTCGGTGGGGCTGCGGGCTTCAAAGGCATCGGGGTAGATCTGAGATCTGGAAACTTGGCATTCTGACGTTCACCTGAGCTATTCGCGGAGAGTTCCATGGAACACACATGTGTGAAGGTTTACCATGGGGTAGAGTTTTAGTACGAATTTAACACACTTTGGGAAATTGGCGCTTGTTGCAACCAATGTAAGAAAATTTCACAGCAGTAAATTCTAACTAATTTTGAATATCTTGTAAATCAGAATCCACAATATTCATTGTCATAAAAATTTGATTTTACTACGTACTACGTAATTTTTGTAGATTTAGTAAGGAGTATCTCCTATTTCCGAATTCTAACTCTGATAAAATCTAGGTCGGATTGTACTTGAACTGACCGTTCAAAGAATTAAAAATAAAGGTATCAAGTTCTTACTTCCAGGGTGCCTTGTTTCATTTTTACGTCGAAAACTCAAAGAAAACGCATTTTGAGAGATGATTGTCATAATATAAATAATGCACAACGGCATAGTTTCAAATCGGAAATTTCCGAATAATGATATTCAGTTTTCCAAGTATTCATATATTCGATTCACTGTAAAAATATGTATGATCTCCTAAATCTACTTTATAAAACGCGTTTGTACTTCAAAATTGAGATACAATAATGATTTTTCATGTATTATGTAGGTTTAGTGATTCTCGTTTCCAAAATTCAGCGGGAAATATACTCGCGAATCTGCATGTGCCTGATCACATAAGAGCGCAATTTGTAAAGTATAAATCATTGAAGGGGGCTCTTAGAAATACGTCCATTCTTTGCATCTTGCAATAAAGCCTCCTAGCGACGTATTTTGAGAGCGGGAAATCGGTATTAGTTATGTAACGTGCTTACATCTTCATTCAAAATCTTGTCCCAGTTTTCGTGTGCAAGACATTCCTACACGAAATCCTTTGTACTAGACAGCTTGAACGTAACAACCAGAGAAACCAGTCGGTGCGCGGCAAAGAGACACTTGAATCAAACTTTCTATTGAGAGGTTTGTAATTTCAAGTTGGATGATGTATCTGACAGGGTACCATTAGCAACAGATGAGAAGAATATTTTATGTCTGCAATAACCTTTGAACGGAAATAATAAAAATGGAAGAAACTTTGTAATTCCTAAGTAAGATGATTTCATAGGAGAAATAACTTGATGCGTTACAATGACGTTTGAGCAGAAGAGATGGAATACTTGTACAGAAAACTTAAAAGTAGATTCGTTGAAAGTGGCTTGCAAGATTTTCTTTCTGTATCTAACGTACGTTATTTAATTAATATTTTTACAGTTAAATCTTTCAGAAGTTGAATTGTAGTAGAGAGAATAGAAGAATGAATTTCTTTTATCAAAGATGTGTTTAAAGCGCTGTAAGTCTTGTTAATGACAGGAAAGGAAACGTTGGTGTACACTTTCCATTAATTCAGAATTGACGATTAAGTCAATACGATTTGTAAGACTTCTTTCCTCGTTCGTGATGTTCAACTCCTCCTACCAATGACATCATCACATAACACAATTTATAGTATACTCAAATATCAGTGGCGTTACACACGACGAACGTTTTATGAGAATACGTAACAGCTTTTTGCGAATAGTCGTAATGAACTTTCTGGCGAGAGTATGGTGGTAATTAAAGTTAATAGTGGTCATGTGTGGTCGAAAGAGTGTGGAGAAGGAAGAGCCATCGCCTAGAGGAAGAGTTAACAGGGAACTAGTAGATGTTCACTCTCCGAAATGAACCACGCATAGGAAGTCATTAAAGTACAATTTTCGTGCGCTGGAAAACGCTATTTCCAGTACTCGATTTCCCTCTTCCAAATCAAAGAGTTTGCTAGTGCGCTCAAGGAAAGTACCAGTCTCACCGTAGCAACATTCGAAGCTGAGTATTACTAACCTTCTTGGAAGTCGTTCCGGCCCTAGTTATGATATACTAAATATTTTTCAGCCTTCATAAAATGACGTGTTCGTAAAAAAGGATTCACTTTGGTTTTCAATTTTTTTTCTCATTATGAAAAATAACATTTTAGCAATCATATTAGTTTAGTTTCACTGCCGAATCTACGTTCACATTACATAGAAAAAAAATAGTTTGTTTAATGAAACACAAAATAGTGTCAATATTTTTTTGCTAGGACCAACGAAAGAGGGAATCAAATTTTCGAAATCGATGATGCGATAAAACGGTATATAACCTTTCTGAACATAATGCGAAAGCGAAAAGGGGTTGAAACATTAACCTTTAGTTACGTTTTCTAAAGAACATTTCCTTATTCTTGATGGGATAATAACATCCGGGCTCATCTCATTAGAAATATGGTATGAAATATTTTAATACCAAGATCATGGTATCATGTAGCTAGAAGAACGAGACAAAGTTCTTTCTTGAGGAGCGAGAGGTGAATATGTTTTCGCATTCAACACCAGAATTTCGAGATTAACATACACATTACTGAATAGGATCCATTACCCTAGCGCAGACAAGTCATGCCTTCACGATCACTACTAAAGTAACTTCAGTTTCCAAACCTATGTACTCGTGGGAATGAAACGAGAATCCTGCGGAGTTTGCACTTCCTACAGAATGGGACTTTCACTGCCCCATAGTATTTCAGGGTTCATTTCATCTCGTTGTTTACAATGTCTATGGCTAGCCTCCCGAGGCCGTCACGATACGATCGCCTTCTCTCTCTCCCGAGAGCTGGGAAACGCCGACGCGGGACGCGGACGCTGCGCCGCCGCTGACAAAAGACGCGCCATCTGCGCCCCGCGCTTCCGGGCGGCACGGGCGATTGTTCTGCGCCGCCCGCGGGCGACGGCCCGCCAATCTGCGCGGCCGTTCCGTCATCGCCCGTCGCGAGCGGTGACCCAAGGGCGGAGAGACGCGTTGATGGGGGCGTCGCGCAGTGGGCCAAAATCGTACCAACAAAGCGCATAACGGTTCTTTTAACTTTCTCACTCTTTCAAAGGTTCTTCGTAAGGAGAGATCGTGCGCCGGAAACTGCCGATTTATCAGCAGAAAAACGCTTATTATAGAGCCAAAGTAACTAAAAAGTGTATAAATCCACTTGCTAAATATAGACAAAAATTCTCAAACATGCGGTTTGCCAGAATCCATATAGCGAGTCCTTAATAACGAAAGATAGATTGAAGTCAAAACGTTTATCCGTCTGCGGTCAACGCTAACGCCTAAACCGTACAGCCGATTTGTTTCAAACTTGATATTGCACGATTGATCGGAACGAACGTATAATATAGGGTATAAGTTAGAAACCATGCAAGAAAATATGTGCGTTTGAAGCACCACCCGTTTCCTTTGGATATGGTTAATATTTTTTGCAACCGAACGCGTTAAATACGATTATTCCCGTAAGATTAGTGCATGTTATATTCAATGAGATGGCAGTTATCCTTCCCCGCTGGAATGTGAGATCAGGGACCAACATTGCGTCGGCTTGCGAGGTATTCCTTCCCCCAGGTATCTCCCCATTGGGACATCGCTCCCTTCGGGACAAGCTTTAAGTTTCTGTCTGATCTACCGACGTATGTGGTAGTGCAATGATTGTAACTGTGTGTGTATAATTATGTGTGTGTATGTATGTGCACGTGTAATGGGAGACGAGAGGAAAATGATGAGAGAACGATTTTGCTGTTCCTGGGCCTGGAACGTTTGTTGGGGTGGTACCCCATGATTCAGTTAGTGTTGATCAGAGGTATTTGATCGCTGATCACAAAACACTGGCGGTCAAGCAGCCGGTCGGGGAAATTCTCCTCCGAATTGTATTTGAAAGCCTGACTTATATATCTTTGCACTTTGCGGTCATTTCAGACATCCCCTTCCCCAGCTGAAACTTATTACTCCAAGTGCGGCCATCGTGATAATTACGCATTCGCATTCTTAGGGCCCTTGTAGCTTGTAACGCAATATCGGACGTTGTATCTACTTCATAGGAAAGCGCCGCTCGGGAGCCAGCCGCGCTTAGACCTGTTTTAAAGGAAAGCAGACAGACTACACCTAGATGACGCGACGACTCGTACACACCTACGTCGCGCATCTGCTCTTATCCCCTGCTCACAAACTTCTCCAGGGAAGGGAAGAGATTTTTAGGCTCAAGGGAGATACATTACGTGCTAGGAATACATATCATGCCACATTACACAACGTCAGTGCCGTATGCGGGATTCGAACTCACAGCCTGGATGTAACACGTACGTGGCCGCAAATAGCCACAGTCCCTGCCTTTCCAGACCGGCCAGGATTGCAAGATTATCCTTTTTGGATGGGGTAACCTCACCACACCGTAACACAAGCAACCAGGCAGGCCCGATGCGGGGTTCGAACCCGCGACCCTTCGAACCGGCATTTCCGCCTTCGTGATCTCGGCTACTCACGTCGACAATTATTCATCGTTGATTAATCATCATAAATTAATTATTCATTGATCTGTTTTGCCCTGAGCGCTTTGTGCCCACTTGGGCCCAGTGTGCAGCGGCGTGAAGCCGGTGGCAGCGCCGGAGAAAGTGACGGCAGCGGGGGGGGGGGGGGGGGGGGGCGCCGCGGGCAGCGTGCGCGGGAGGGTCGTCGGGTCGGATCCCGGGGGAGGCGCCCGGCCGTGCCTTGGGCAGGAAGAGCTAGCGGGGCACGCCTCGGCGGGTCGGCCGGGGGTTCCGAGGACAGGGCCTATGTGCACCGGGGCCGCTGCCCGCCTAACGACTTGGTTACATATTTTCGGTGGTGGTCGTTGTGACGTCACGGGTGTTGGATATAATGGTGGCGGACTTCGCAAATGCGAAATGAAAGCGAATTCTTTCGAAATGAAAAAAAATATTAAAATTCCTTTTTTTTAATTTATGGAGAAGTTCTGACGTAATTTAAATTTCTGAAACTTCGGCATTATTGGAAGTTATTCATTTTAACAATACCATTGTGCAGGTTAGGAATATTATATACGGAAAGTCGATTAGATGAGTTTACTCAACACCTTGTGTCTGCCTGATAATCAATACATTTCAATACGTCTCAAAACTGTGAGAATACTGAAGAAAATTCGTTTCAACCGCAAAGACATTTTGTTCTTTGTTAAAAGATTATTTTCATATTTTTGTGCAATGTGTGTATCACGTGTACCCTGATACGAAACTTGTTCAACTTACCAACATCACTTGTATGATTATGTCTAGGCCTTCTTGTTTCCTCTAGAATTCCTTGAGAAATAATGCAGCATCATGCTGAACATCAGCATTCTCAACCTTCTTCCTTCTTCTTCTTCTTCTTCTTCTTCTTCTTCTTCATCATCATCATCATCATCATCATCATCATACTGTTAGGCAAAGGTATCATTAGCCTATCACACCTTTCGCACTTCGTTTCACTCTAGTATTTCCTTCCCTATTTTTCATGTTCCTTTTCTAGCCTGACTGCGTCATTTTTAGAACATTTCTATCATCTTCTCTGCTTTTCGTCTCTTACAACTGCTCCTGCGGGTTCCATCATCAAATCAGTTAAGATCTCAGGTTATGCCGGGTCACTGAGTCCTTTCTCTCCGAGCACAGGTGAGAGCGTTAGGTAACGAACCAGTTAAACGTCTCACGCCGCGTCTCCATCATCCTAATGCACATCACTGTCAGCACCATTACAGTTTTTTACTGTTTGCTTCTCTCACGTGTCCTCAATAGCTCCTTTCTTAAGCAAATGTTTTAATCAAGACGACTTCAAACATTACCATTAAAGATTATGTTCTTGAAGATATGAATTCCTGCGGTAGTTTGCGTAAACTTTCAACTTTAGTATGCTTTCATCTTTAGTTCAAACTGTCTTTCTTAATACAACTTGAATACTGGTTTCTTACAGCAAGATACCAGATATCCAACGTAATCAATCTCTTGCCTCAACAATCGTTGAGTAAATAGCAAGACAAATTTCATTCATCAGTTAAAAGCTTGCGTCGACACTGAGACTTCCATGATCTGCTTTAGCTATTTCGTCTTTTTGAGCTACCTTTCCTTAAACTCGCCGTTCTCTCACAACTCGCTCACGCACAACATGCATGACTTCTGTCTTCCCCTAGGACACTGCTTCTAGTATGGTATTTACATAGGCGTACACTGCCTCGAAAAAAGGCGGGGAGGAGACAGTTACATTTCTGAGCCCCCTTCTTTACTGAACGTTTTTATGTACATATGACGTATTTTACGAGTAAATGTAGAAAATATTATAAAATGAGTATTGAATTAAAACTTTAACAATACAATAAATGGAACAGATTTTTGCCACCATTTGGATGGTTGCCAGATGCCTTACGGAGAGCCTCTTCTGCAAATGTATAAGAATTTCATAAATTGGCTTGCTAAAAAAAAGGTCAATTATTTATTGCATATTTAAGGAATACGTCTAGCTTCATGATACGTCAGGCTGCAAGGACTTTTCCAAAATTTTGAGAGGAGCCACGTCCCCCGTAGCACATTTTTTTAGTTAATACTAATTCTTCCTAAGTTCTATGCAAGCGATATTCTAAAACCTCACGTATGAGACGAAGAAGAATAGGAAAGCCTGATGCAGCACATCTAAGGAACTCTGCACCTCCTTCTGTGTCACTTGAGACCAATGTAGAGTATCAAACTCAATCTGGATTAACACACTGCCAACCTAAAGAGTATATTCCACTGTTAAAATCTCACTACGCAGCACTCGTGCGTTAGTAATCTTTATTTAAGGGAAAAGGTGACGTCATGCGACAAGGATTCATATCTAAAACTTTAGAACAGACGGATACTATTAAAACATTGTGTGCGACATACTGTGTGAAAAATAATGTGAGTAAAATGTTGCGGAAAGCACGTGAACAATTCATACTGTTCAAGAAGTTGATTTGAACAATCTATTGATCACTCGCTCGCCTGTTTCAGGTTTGAACATTTGCCTGCTATGACTAAATCTTGGCACATTAACTCTCGGGGCAGCGCCACCCTAAGCCGACAGCTGTGCTAAGATGCCCCACGCATTAAAATACCTTTTAAGGCGCGGCTGGTCTTGCCTTGAAAGGTATTTTACAGTCTGCCACCAATTCTCCAACTTTTCTCCACTTGACTGCCCGTCAACAAGTGGGCGAGTTGGTGGGTGGGCGCGACTGCCGACTAATGCCGTGGCAATGCCTTACACGTGTGGTTGAATTGTGTTCGAAGATAATAAAATGTCATTGATATCCAACGCGCGTCAATACAACACTGAACAACGGAAGAGACGATACACAGCTGGCTGACCGGTTCCATGCAATGGTTATGGAGAGGCATAGACCGTAATCAAAACTTCAGCCCATAAACAACGATAGATTTTTTACACACGTTCCAGCTAGATTGATTGATCAGAGATCCCGGACTCGTCAACGGCTAAGGTCATTTCTTCCATAAGAGTAGTGCATGATGTATCGCAATAGGTGTGGGTTATCTTCCCCCGCTGGCTGGCAAAATACGGCGCCGATCTACGCCGTCTTGCGAGAAGTTTTCCCCAATAGGGTATTTCTCCCACTGTGGAACCGCCTCAGCCGGGGCAAGCTCTCAGCTCCCGATTCGTTTCCCGACTGCGTGGGAATGTAGTGCATGTGAGTACACGTTTGTGTAAGTAAGAGGGTGAAGATGGGAAAGGGATGGGGAAGGAAAGATTGCGCGCAATCCGGACTGTTTGTTAGGATTCTTTTCAAGAATTTCCCTGGTGTTGATCGGGAATACCACGGAAAATTTCCGATCGGAGAAGCTGGTTGCTAGAATTCTCCTCCAGACACCGGCTGAATTCGACCTAGTAGATGCCAAGCTAGTAGACACACAGGTCCGCCCGGACAGAGGCTCTGCAGTGACATCAGTTGACGCTCTTAGCCACCTTTGCAGGTACGTTTCAGCTAGAACTGCCGTTTGTCACCAAACGGCACCACTTTCACGGCAACCTGCCCGTCTCGTCGGCCTCGCCGGCGCAGCCCGTGCAGGTTCTGCGCGCACCAGGGTCGCGTCGCGTCGTCGCCCCAGGCGGCTCGTCGCGTCTCGCGTTAGGTAACGGCGCGGTCGAATCCCTCACTCCCAGCCCCCGCAGGCGCCGCTGCAGCCGAGACGAGGGACTTTCTTCGCGCACTAGACGGAGCAGGCGCGGCGCCACCTCCGCTTCGAGGAGCTGTCGCACGGAAGGATTTTTCTCGCCGCGCTCTGCCGCTGGACGGGCGCGCGGTGTTGCGTAAGAGAGCGGCATGCGCTCAAGACTAATCCCGCGTCAAAGAACTCGTCGGTTTAGGGGGCCGATGTGGCAGAACCGGAACCGCGAGAAGCACGTAATACAATACTTGGAGCCGATTCAGCGTAATTCCATGACTTCCTTCGTCAAACGTACTGCTTGTTATTCGTTTCATTCTTGTTATTGTTTATGTAGTTAAGTATGCACTCTCACAGCATACAAAGAGGATCGTACGCAATATTTCTTCTAGGTGTGTTTTTTTTTCATTTGAAAATTTTAGAATTTTATTAACAGGAAGGAAATTTGAGATATTTTTTTTCGCCTGTTCCAAGTCAGAAAGATATACATTGCTTCAACGAAGATTTTAGTTGTGCAGCTTTTTTAAAACATACCTAGCATGTTTTAGTGTTCGTTCGCTAAGCAATTATGTGTTTCTAACTAGTTCTGTAACATAGATTTCTATTGCTAAAAATATAATAGATTTATGTTGACATCTTCGACTCATCCGGTTTTATTACCTACACTATTTAGCAGTTTTGGATCGGATTAATCCTACTTTTGTCAGTTGGCAGTGTTTCCAGGCCTTGGCTCTCATTTTATGTATTATCCAAGCCTGGTAGTAAGGGATGGGATGTGGCGAGCATAACGTATTCCCGTCACCGTACCTATCTTGACCTACCTGAGCTTTTTCTTTCGTCACACCTCCATAGAAACTCAGACGATTTCTATTAGAAAGCTACTTATTCAATTTTACCCTAGCCGGAAATCGAACCTAGGATCATCTTATAAAACGTTCTCTCTACCCGAGAGGGATTCTATTTTTTTTAAATAAAAAAATATTTGGCAAAATAATGAACCACTTAAAAATAATGTAAATAGCATACCTATCTTTAAGAAGCTTACATGCCACACAACAACTTTTCATGGACACACCAGACATTCATGCTAAGAAAAAGGCTTTCCAAACCATTGAAAGAGCATTAGTGACGCGAGTGTTTTCAAGGATTCGTTTTTTCAAAACATCGTTGGCATTGATAACGACATTGGAAACAACGCAGCAATTCGGAACAGTGTGTTTGGAGAGAGCGGCGGCTTAGTGACAATACAACTCCAGGGGGCGTGTGGCATGCTGACTATACAGATAGGCTCCCCAACCTTTCCAACTTCTCTTCTTCTCGCGTTCCAAGTAAATGGCTCGAGTTGCTCAGTGTCATCAAACGCTCGTTGCAACTTTCTTCCAACCGAAAACGGAAGCTACAGATGTTCACTCGCTTTCGTATTTCGCAACTGATTCGCCGGAAGTGAGTATGTTATGAAAATGTCACGTAGTTCAGTGCACGCACTATTATTTTGTTGTATCTTTTTTGCCAATACTCAAAGCGTGATATGTAGATTCGCAAATCGTTAGCCACGAAGAAACAAACACGGTTTTTAACTTTCTCTCTCGACTTTCAGAGCTGAGGGGTTAGTCCATGTCAAGGTTTACTTACTCGTACGGGTAGAGGCGACGCGTTAAACAGAGGCATTCCCCTTGTGGTAATTTGCAAGACATGCGTCAGTTTCCATTTGTCATAAATCTATCACTTTTGAAGTATGAAACATCAATTGTTTTTTCTTTAGAAGTACTGGATGGTACTTTGTATAGTTCAATCGCAATTCTTAGTGCAGTGAGTACAATAAGCTTTCAATTCTCGTAATATACAGCTGAACCAAATTTACATTACACTAAGGATAATAAAATATAGATGGTGTCATGTCATTTTCAGAAAGTTTATAATCAATTTAATCTCATGTCATCCGTCTTCACCTGACTGTGCACCAATAGCAATTGTCTAACTTTCGCGTAATAATTTTCGCTCTTCCTCCTTTCTCTAGAAGACAGTCTCTAACTTAACCATCACGAGATAAATTACACTTGCAAAAAAATACAGTGACCCTAGCCACATTTCCTAGGCCAGACGCAGGCACATTCTATCGGGGACTCATGGAATACTTCAGGCTGAGTTGTGAGAAGATTAGGTTCTTTTAGGGGTGCCCTCACGGTTCGTCCAACGTGATCTGCTTGTCTCAAACTGTCGTTTGAGACTTTCAGGCAAAGAATATTTCTGTTGTGTATTAATAATTACCAGAAGCAAATATGTAAGGAAATTAATGCTTTTAGTTAACAAAAACTATATTTTTTCTGCTTTTGTGTCCATTTTAGATAAAATTTATTTCCGATTGATCTTAGAAAGCTAGCATAGAACATAGCGAACGCTATGAAAATGTGCGATTTTTTTTCGGCGTGGTGGACAGCTCGCAGAGGAAAAATAGGGGGAGACGAGGGCATGGGTGAAGTGAGGAAGTATCCCCTATGATACACCAAGCACTTTGCTGTCCACGATGTCCTTCCAACAGCTTGCTAGATAGACATGTGATAAATCAATCCCAGATTCAGTGCAATTCTGCAACGTAACTACAAATATTCCAAGGTCTCTAACACGGAGATACCTGAGTGCTTACGTGAACATTCATTTTGCGCACGACAAGGCCACAAGAAGAGGAAGGAAAGAAATTTCACATGTGTTGTAATCCTTTCTCTGGTAACCTTTCTCAGTGTAAAGCGTGAAGAAGAGTATGCTTTTAATGTTAGCATTTAGTTGAAAATAGTACTAGTTGAGACAAAACAACGCCTGAACCATAAAAATGCTCTAATTCCTTAATGACTAAGTGAATTTCTATTTCCTTAGCCATTTTATGAACACGTTGTCAGAAAATTCTATAACCATTGGCTCTATTTGTCTACAAATTGTACTGAAAAAAATCCACACTTACATTTTTATAACAAAAATATTTAACAAACACAGGCTCATCGGTGGACGACAATCGTTTCGGATGACGTAAACCTATGCCGTGTCTGTATCTGCGGAAGATCTGAAGTTCCATTTGTTTGTTCGCAGCCGCAACCGTACAACTTCAAGTACGACGTGCAAGACGCGGCGAGCGGGCAGGACTTCGGCCACCAGGAGAGCGGCGACGGCTCGGGCAACGTAGACGGCAAGTACTACGTGCTGCTGCCCGACGGCCGCAAGCAGATCGTGACGTACCACGCGGACGCCAACGGTTACGTCGCCAACGTGCAGTACGAGGGCGAAGCCCAGTTCCCGTCCGCGGGCCCCGGGGGTCCGGGTGGTCCGGGCGGGCGTCCCGGTGGGTTCGGACCGGGTGGTCCCAGTGGTCCCGGCGGTCCGGGCGGTCCTAGCGGTCCCGGCGGTCCTGGCGGTCCCGGCGGCTACCCTGGCCAGCGCCCCTCCAACAGCTACGGCCCTCCAGGCAGACCTGGCGGCGCGTTCGCAGACCAGCCGTCAGGTGGCTTCCCGGGCGGTGCGCCCGGAGGCAGCGGCCCCGCCAACGAGTACTTGCCGCCCCGCTTCAGGAAGTGAGCGCCCCGACAACACACGCAGCGACACGGAGACGGCCCACGAAGCTCGGCGCGCTAGCCGGCACTTACGGGTCTCATGCTCTTCTCTATGATTACAGATTACATTGCGCATTGTGATTGTGATCTCCGTACGCATGATGAGTATTTTCCTATGGAAAGTTTTTTTTTTGTTTTGGAGTGAGGAGAAAATGATTTTTTAAATGAGAAAATGTGTGACTGTATTTTCTTAAATCGATTATGTATTACAATTTTGCTAATAAAATATAACTCAAAATAGTTTTAAAAAATATGTTTTTTAATTTACCCATCACAACCACTCTTCAAGGCCAACGACGCTAAAAGAAATAAATTCCCCAAATATTACCTGAGCTCAAAACACTTTATTTCTAATTTTAATTTGATTTGTTCAAAATGCAATGTTTTAATATTAAAACAGACTGAAGGATTCTTCAGCATTAACACGAGTCTATAAGTGAACATTTTTGTTGAGTCACTGAGAAGCCATTTTATGAACTATCATGTTTCTAATATCCACTTTCCGTTCAAGCCATACACAGACGATGAGTGAATGTTCACCGCAAACGAACCCTCACATACACCAATTTTGTTTCAAAAAACATTAGGTTTAAGATATTTATAAATATTTGCTCGTGTAATAGCCAATTCCGTAACCGCAAAATATACACTTCCTTCGTAACCTTGATCTTCCAGCATTCACCATGAAAATGGAAGCTAATCGTCGAACTTGGAGGTGGCTCTTGACCCTGAAGATCAACACGTCGATCCCTTTCCTTCGCCGCACGCGAGAGGCAGAAACTCCATCACGTCTTTCACAGACGACGCGGTTTCTGTTACGTAACGGTTTCTCGTCTGGAAGCGTCCCGGGTAAAACAATGTAAGAGTATCGACCAATCGCTAGGTCACGAAGGAGCAAGCTTCAATGCACCAATCAATTCCATCGTCGACACACGACGTTCATCGACCGGAGGAGAGAGTGCCTGGCGATTAGCATACGTTACACCCAGAGCAAGTTTCCGCCTTACGTAACTTCTTTTGTCGGAGAAAGCACTTCATCAGCAGGGAGCTCTAAATTTCTGACGGCGAACTCATCTTCGTGCTTCGTTCTTCAAGTCATATTTGAACTAAACGTAAAAGTCAGGGCGAAAGAGATGTTCAATCAAGCACACAGAGTAACCTCGAACTGAGGTAATATGCTGGTGAATGCGTCTTTAGGAAGAATAACCTCGTTGCTGAGAGGAGGAAACATAACAGTGAAAGCGACGAGGGTCGGCGACTTATCAAAACCGAATCTCTCTCTCTGCGGCGTCGTTGAAGATGATTTATTAGATGCATCTGCGTGTAAAGGGATCACGGACAGGTGGGGTGCAGTGGCGAACAAGTAACTGAGAAAGCTCATCCAAGATGGTCGGGAGATGAATGCAGAAGAGCAGGTATTATCTGACCAAGACCTCTCCGCATGAATACCAAAAGGCTGGTGTAACCACGACAAGCACCTGAGCATCATCTGACACGATCAACAGCATCGCAACATATGAATATTTGAAAACGAATGTATAGTTTTTTGGATAATATATTGGTTCACAGAATAAAAAATTAAAATGAGTACGTGAGAACATTTGATAACTGAAAGCTAATGGAATGGAATTTAGTATTGATATTTTAGCATGAACTATATTATTTTTAATCTAAGGATAAATATAAATGTTTCACTTTGTGCATAAGTGGAAATATCAATGACATCATCATAAGCAACATCCTCAAAAGCGTCATGAAGTGGTGTGCCTATTTAATGGTTTCCCCTTAATCATTCTGCATTGTGGCCTGTCTTCTACTTTCCTTTTAATACTTTCGTACCAACCTTCCCTGCTTAAAGTTGGCCGGAATTTAGTAATTTCTTCGGTTCATTCCATCTTCTAGATCATTAGTTGTGTATTATCAAAACAAAATTGTTCGCTTATAAGGAAATCGCTTTAACTTTAACTTAACTTTAACGCTTTTGCATTAATGGCAAAAGTAATTTTACAGAGTGTTAATATTTTGAAAAGTTTCTTAACAATTAGCTTCACTTAACCATTAGCTTCACTTAACAATTAGCGCCACTCTGGACCAGAGTCCGTTTGATAAAAAAATAATTAAGTAGAAATCGTATGCAAACAAAGTAGTTATACGAAATATTTTATTATCTTTTCACATTATTATGCAAAGTATCTCTTAGACAGGTCTCATGGTCCAAACGAACACAATATACAGATGATGAATTTTTAAAATTCAGTGTCCATCTATTCACATCCAAATGCATTTTTAATCCACATTTTTATTTACATCCAGTGTTCTCCGAATTATTTCACCAGATTTACAACATATATCCTCTTTTCTATGTCTATTCATTGTCCTTGATCAACTTCTGGCAATTGAATATTTAAGCGCTTGTATTTTCAAGTAAATTTTCCCATTTTCTTTGCGACTTTCAAATCTAAAATTTTCTATCCATATTACTAACCAGTTATTCATATAAACCCCATTTATTTTGTTTTCTTCTACATTAAATTTAATGTATCGCAGATTATTATTCCTTCTCCTACTGGAACCTTCTCAGTAAAATAAGCAGATCCAGAATATGTGTCAATATTTCTAGAAATGGCTTGTTTTGTTTGCTACTTTTATATGACAGTTAATGATTTTGAGCTGTTTCTCAACGGGGATCGACGTGAATAACCCTTTTGATTCAAAAATTTGATTGTGCCCTGTTGTTCTTAACCTCTACTATTACATCTATTCACAGAAACATTCTTCTGAAATTGTGACTAATCAAGCAGAACTACATTTTTTCAAAATATTCTCGAATTGGGCACAAATTTAAGATTTCTTTTCATCACAAGTTTCACAAGCCCAGGTCAATGTGATTGTGGGCGAGTTTTACCTAGGCGAAGAACTGCAAGTACTAAACAAGCAATACATGACCCCACAGTCTCATCAATCAAGGGGGCACGGGAAACCGGTTACATCACGAACGACCCCCCCTCTACCGCCTCCGCCTCCTTTCCTCGCAGTTTACGTCAGGTTGCACTAGTTCCGGCACGAGAATCGTGCATCTGGAACAGGGATGCTCAAACAAGACTCGTAGGGGTGTAGTCAACCCGTCGAGAACTATTATGCTGTTCTGTGAATGAATTAGTACGTGGACATCTTATTAGAATATATAGTATAAAATAACAAATTTTGAAACTTCTTCAGAACACTAATAATAATAATAATAATAATAATAATAATAATAATAATAATAATAATAATAAAAATTATATTTTGGGAATGATAAGATTATTACCGTAGATAAACTTGGAACTTTTGACGGGCTTTGGACACAATAATCAGATACTTAAAGTTTCTGAATGTATTTAACTATGCAAGTTTTGCTTGCCAATCGTCTAAGTGAACTCATCTGTATTTTTAATTCGTTGAGAAAATTCTAAGATAAACAATAAATACATTCTTAGTGAACGAAATCCATAGTTATCAACACTTAGATCATACCTGTTGCGTTTCGTGTCAGGCTAAAGGAGAAACGAGCTATTGAGTACGTCAAAGTAAATTGCATGATACTTTTCCATCAACAACGTTGAAAAACATGAGCACACCGAATCGAGAAATTAACATAATCTAAGATAGTTCATTACTTCGTATACGATAGCCTATTTGTCTGCGTGTCTGGGAAAATCCGTGATCTTCCAAATTTGAAGCGAGCTGTTGCAACTTAATCTACGGTTACCTGATCTCAAAAACAATGGGCGCCCCGGTGGACAGCACGAAGTGGCGATTGCGGCAGCGAAGGCAGCGAAGCAGGAAGAAGGTCGTGGGGAGGGGGAGGAGTGAAAGAAGAGCACGCGAAGAAACCGGCGTGGCGACCTTGGGGTACACCGGTAATAGGAGCCGCGGCACCGCTTGTAGTGGCGGGAATGGAGACTAGCTACTACGGGAATGGAGACTAGGTAGAAGCGACAGTGACTGCAGTGGAAGAGTCTCGAGGACGGCAAATGCGATCTTCCCTTAAGTGGAATCAAGAAGAAATCTATCGTAAATAATACAATCTGCTGCAATGCTTATTTTATTGTAAGTTGATCTTGATCTGAATAAAACAGACTGTGAGTTTTTATAACAATTTCTTGCATGTTACATAATTAACGTTTTCCTATTTGGAGTGTTTTTCAAAAAACAACCCAGTGTCCAGGTTAGCTGACATCCTAAATAAATAGTAAGCATTTTGATAAAAAATTGTCAATAACGTAAAAACATCAAGTTGTCAACTTCATCCGAGCAACTGGTATGACAAAACGACCTTCTAAAAAATTGAAATTCACCACAATACCAATACTTCAGTTATCATTGATGTTAGCAGTGATAACGCCCATCTACCTGTGGACTGTTACGGTGGGCGTTGTCAGAAGTTACAATTACAACAGGGTTGATACGAGCATAAGGCAACTACTGTGACTGAGGAAAAGAAGATATTGAAATGACTTAACACTATAATTTCATCTTCACCCCTATTGGACGTTACAAATAAACTTTAACCTTTCGGTTATCCGCTGACGCTCTCTGTCCTCAGTTAATATCCCTGCCGGTTTACAGCCTAGCGTTCCTTGACTCTAGCCTACTCCTTGTAACTCCTTTGTGGATCGTGAGCCCAAAGCTGCCGAGAACGTCCTACTGCCGCTTTTGCCCACGATTGCGCATGAACCCTATTACAATTCGGTATGTTTGATGGAGGCCAAGTGGCGCTGTCTTTGCGGTTCTTATATCCAATACGAACTTTCTTCCCCTGGCTAGGAATGCGACATTGATGACTATGTTTTCAAAAATCGATGTTTATTATAGAAAAATCGATGATTTTAATATCAAAATATTAAATCCAATGTTTTTGTTACATCGATGTTTTGTGCTAAATATTTTTACTTTCTCGAGTGTTTGTGAATGAGAAATTCACATAAGCACAATTTCGTAAAAGTTAAACCATGAAATAACTAAATAGTACTGTCGGTTTGCGTAAAGCAAACGAACGCTGTTTCTATTTCCTTCGTCAAGCAGACTAGGTCTTCTTCGAGGGATTGGCACACACACAGAAGCAGTCAACGCCTGCGCTGTGGGCGTAGGGCCATCCTCCTTCCTGTCGGTGGTTTGTAAAAACATTGGTGATCATCGGTGGATGTATTTTTAATATTCTACATTGTAAACATCGATGTTCAGTTATCGATGTCGCATCATTACCCCTGGCACGTAGGCAGTCACATTCATTCCTCAACATTCATACACCATTAACTCAGGGTGAGAGGTCTCGAAAGGAATGGGGTGTTGAAAGCGATAGGCATTGGTTTGCATAAACACCACCACGTCACATTAAAACCAATGCCCAAAGCGGGATTCGAACCTGCAATCCCGTAGATCATGGCTGCTCCGTAACCACTAAGCTTGACAATTGTTAACGACATCATGGTTTGAAGGCGACCACCAAGATGATGGAGGTGACTGTGACATAGGAGAAGACATTGTACTGGACTATGAACGATGGCAATAGTAAAAACGTGAAATACGCGATACCGAATGCCAATGCAAAGACGTTCGTGACACTCCCAGTGACGCAAGATGCAGCGACTGTGTGCAAGAATTCAACAATGGAATTCGGGATGTTGACGTCATTTTTGTGAGCAGGGGGCGATATCGGTGGTGGATGTGGCGACGTCGGCAGTGGATGTAGTGGCGATGGTCATGGTGGAGGTCACGAAGTGGTGGTGGTAACGGTGGTGGTGAAGGTGACGACGTCAGTTTTGGTAGTTAGAGAGGGCTGTAGTCGTTGAGAATACTGTAGGTAGTGGTAGTGGTAGTGGCGGTCACGATGGTGGTGGTGGCAATGCCAGCAGTGGTCGCAAAACTGGAGGTGGTATTGGCGGTGTCGATTTTGATAATGGCGATGTCAGCGATGGTAGTAGCAATGCCATGGTGATACTCTCAATGTCGGCGGAGATGGTAGTGCTGGTGGTGATGTTGCCGTAATGTCAGTGAAGGAAGCGATGGCGATGGTTGAAGCGATGTCAGTGGTAGAGGCGATGTCCGTGGTGGAAGCGATGTCGGTGGTGGAGGAGAAGACGGTAATGGAGGAGATGTCGGTGGTGGAAGCGATCTCGATGGTGGAGAAGATGTCGGCGGTGGAAGCAATGTCGGTGGTGGTTGTTTCTATCAGCAGTGGAGTTCATTTCGGATGCACATGTGGTATCAACATTGTCCCCAAAACTCCGTAGCAGTAGCGTCATCGAAAGCAACAACGTCGGTGACGCACGCGCGATCGTCGGAACCGCATCGCCTGAACCGTCGGCGGCGTCGGCAAAGCAAGGCCAGCGTCACGCTCGGAGGTCCCGCGGAACCCAAAAAAGCCGTATTGTTCCAGCCCCCGCCCCAGGGCCGTGGGTTTTTTGGCCTCCTCCGCCGCCGCAGACGCATCTGCTGCCCCGTTTTCACTTTCTCGCGGGGAATGCGGCCTCTTAGCCGCACGCAGCGGCCGCGACGCGGTCGCTGACTCGAGGGTCAGGCGCACGGGACGCCAAATGGGCTCGTGGCGCCGCGTGCGTCTCCGCGTAGCTGCCGGGCGCGGAGAGGAAAAACCGGCTGTTTGGAAGCTGCAGCGGAAATGAGAGGAAGAATGAGAGGTTTCACAACACCGTCACGCACACCCATCGAAATAAAATCGGCGGCTTTGGTACTGCTTCGTAGGTTGAAATGAAGTAGTTTTATGACGTGAATGGAATTTTTTTATTACTTTCATAGACGTGCGCAGCTGAAACCAAGAGAAGGGCAACTCCAACTCTGGACTCCTTTTCCATATATTTTTATACGAAATATTGTACTAGTAAGTAAGTGGTACATACAACACGGAGAGTGACATTTTAACTTTAATGACACAGTAAGTACAATTGATTTTGTGTTGAACCATTCACAATGTTGCCAAATGGCTTAGATAGCCTCATCTCCTAATGTCGTCAGCTCCTAACTGTCAGGTCCAAAAAAGGGGAAAATCAGATATTGAATATATTTACGAAAATAAAATGTTTAATTACATAATATAATTCCTTTCAACAGGGGGGCAACACCCAATAAAATTACCATAAGATTACCTATCCTATGACTGTTATGCGCTTTCTCCGCGTTGGCCGATCGTCTGGAAAAACCGTCTGGTGGGTAAACGGATACCTCTTGTAAACCCGTGTACAGTACATCTCCGCGCATTTCGCCCTGAGGAAGGACGCAGTATGAAAGAAATGTTGGAAACTATGGGCGCAGGGTGTCCCAGTAAACTAAAGATCTACTTGTGATCCTAACACGAGGGACAAAGTCTCTCTGAGAACTCACTGCTGGTCTTAGTATTACGAATCGCCCAACTTCGTATTAATGTTTTTTGAATTTATGAGAGCATGGGCCATATGAGTTTGGGAATCAACTCGTTGACCGGTCTTAAAAAACGTCAAACGTCCCGTCATCAAACATTTAGTGTGTCCGTGATTGGCACTGTTTTATTTGTTCCTCTATGTAGGCGATAAACGTGATTAGTCCGATATTGTACTAATTATTGTTTTGACAATTTATATGTTGACAGTGTACAAAACCCAAATATTTGTACTTGATTTTTATCAAATGAACTATGAATTATCAGTTTTTGTGTTCGAGGTAATCTCGGGCAGAATCATCTCGGATGCTCGTGGAAATGTACAAAATAATAATTAATAAAATGAAAAAGTTAATGTTTTTGCACGAAATATGCAAAGACATGTTGATAAATGTTGAACTAAATGTTGCACTTTCTCGTACACCTACGCATTTAAGGAGTAATATTTCTAGTACAGAGACATGTAATTCTGTGGAAAATATATTTTAAGATTTCAACGGAAATACAGGTTTTAGGGTCCCCTGATACCAAAAACAGTGTTTTTTTTAAACGTCCGTTTATCCGTCCTTCCATATATCCTCTGTGAACAGTAATTGCGCCTAAACTATTCGTACGATTTGCATACTTCCCAGGTCAATCAGACCTCACTCGAAGCTTTGCAATTTTGAATAACATTCTTTAATTTTTGGGGGTACATGGCATGAAGCATTTGGAACATTTTCGAAATTTTCTCGAAACGGCTCTAATTTCTTACTTGTACAAATAGAATAAAAGTAACTTATAAAGGTATCAGAAGTCCGATTTTCACTGTTAACTCTAAATTTTCTGAAACTGCAAAAGTTTGAAATTTTTTTGGAGACTTCAAATACAAAATTGAAGATAGAGATTATTTCTTCAAATTAAATTTGTTCTCCGTAATTGGTTCTTTCATTATAGCCATGTACATTTTTTATAAATATTAGTAGCTTTTGCTCAATATTTGCATGACGTATGTGAAATATTAAGAAATTTTCAAAACAAGAATTTCTGAAAAAAGACTCCAATTTTTTCTTTAAATATTTCATATGTTTAGTGGAAAATATACTGTAAGAGATGGCATAAACGCCACTTTGCTGTATTCTTTATTTTCTTAAAATTCACACCATAATAAATTTTGGACATCTCACTCATCTCCTTAATATTTACATTACCGACGATTTATATACATTTTTGCATTGAGTACATGTGTTTCAAATGGCATCCGATAAAGTTTCTGAAAAACTTAATCTAATTGATATATAAATTTTCAAATAAAAATCCTGCATTTTCCGAAAAAGCCACGAATCCATTTTTTTTTCTTTCAGTTTTTGGGAACAGATAGTGCTAAATGGAATGAAGATGTTTCAAGAATAATATCTATCATCAAACGCCAGAGGGGTCACGCACTTCCCGTTTGGCCGGCCGTGAGGGGCTTGGAGGAAGAAAACCGGCTCTTGGTAATCTTCGGCGGAAGTGGGAAGGGGAATGAAAGGTTTCCCAACAGATTTTCACGCTAAGAATTGAAAATATGGATCTTGCAGCGTTTTAGGTTGAAATTAAAGAGTATCGTTGCTTTAATAGCTGTGTATGGTTGGCTTTTTTGTCTACGAGGGATGTGCATGCATTAAAGATTTAAAAATGATTGTGGACTGTTTTCCGCGTGCATACTCATTTCCAAGCAATATCTTAGTCACAAAGACGTGTATTTACCAAGACTATGAATTGGATTTACTATGAAGTGTGGACAATTAATATACTAAGGCAGACATCAATATTAATATAATTCTCAAAAATATACTTGGTTGGCAACTGCTCAAGATTAGTATCTTAATTAATGAAAATTTGAATTGAGCATTCTTGAAATTGATGGAATTCTTACAATCACAATTGCAATGTTGCTACATAGCTGTGATAATACACTTACAGATTGCAGTAGTAAGAAGTAAAGTGAGTATTTTACAGCTGTTGTTGTTTTTCGCTGTTTTATCTCCATTTCTTTTGATCTACCCAGACATCATCTTCTAAATCTCTTACCGCCATCATTGATCTTACTTCATCCCCCCCTTCCTTCTTGGTCTTCTTCTATATCTTCTTTCATCCCATATTTCTTCTTTTTTCCCGCACAGAATGATATTCCCCCTGTGCAGTCGCTCACTGTCCAACCTTCTTAAACGCCTATAACATAATAAAGCCTTTGTTTGTATCAGTTCTAAGGTTGATTTCCAGGTTTCATTATTTCTACTTTGTAGTTACACCCAGGTAGTTGAATTTTATTACCAATTTAATTATGCTTTTATGGGTTAACAGGTCCCGAGCATTACCTCCGTCAACCATATATTTTGTTTTTGACATATTAATCTCAAGTCCCCACTTTTCATATTCTTCAATTAATTTTCGAGTCATGTAGTCTATATCGTCCTCATCATTGGCTAGGACCACTTGCTTGTCTGCTTACATCAAGGAATATATCAAATCTGCATCAATATGTATAGGAAATCTGCACCAAAATTTATTTGATACACTGCAGTTTACGGCCCTAAGTATTGGGATTTTTTCATCAAATTTTGTCCATCATATTAAAAGTATTTGAAGGTTTACACACGTATCCTGAATGTAAAATACTTGGTATTTTGTAAAGAAACCATTTTCGTATTCTGAAATACGTTTTTTGCTTCTGAAAAAATTGCTTTTTAGCACTTACATATTTTTTTCTATATCCGCTTTTTAATTAGTTTTTTTAATCAAGCACATTTCGTGATTGATTGATTACTAGTGATTTCGGGCGCGTTTACTTTTACAGTCATTGTAGTGAATGTTTTGCCCGAGAGGTGGCGGTGATCATGCCACGATGGATGGCGAGATTCGGCAACGACCAACAGTTGGATAGCGGGGTTTCCTTCGACAAGGCATCTCCCGCCAGCGGGGCATCGTCTGCCCGAGGCGGAAAAGCTCTAAGTTCCCGACTAGTCTCCCAGCGTGGATGGTAGTGTACTGCATGTAAGTGTAAGTGTGAGTAAGGCTGAGAATAGGGCAAGGAACGGGAAGGAAAGATCGCGCGCAGTCCGTGTCCCGATCAGAGCAGCCGGCCGCTAGAATTCTCATTCATGCAGCGACAGAATTCACCTAGGTATCAGGTTAGCGAAGAAAATTCAGTCGCCGTGGGGACTCCAAGCCCACAACCTCCAGATCAGAGGCACTGCAGTGACACCGATTGATGTCTTAATACTACACCCCTCCCGGTCATTCATTTTCTTGATTTTTTTTATAATTTGTACAATTTTGTATTTTCTCTATAACATATGGGCAATATAAAAACAAAGTATTCTCAAAAACAGCTCCCCATTTTTTCTTTAACTCCTTGTAGGGATTGTTCTCAATATTCTGAATAACATGACATAAATGCAATTTTCATGAATTCTTTTGGTTTTTGAAATATTGCGTCAATGCTTTTTTTAATGCGAATATACCGTTAATCATCGTCACATTACAGACATTCTTATACTTCATTGGACTAAGTGTATTAGTGCTTCAAATGATTTCTGAAGTTTTTCGAACACTTCAAATATTTTTGTGAAAACGAGTACAAAACTGCGCATTTTTAGAAACGCTCAAATATTTTCTTGGAAATGGCTCAAAATTTTTCAATGAAAATGTGCCTATAGAACCAGTTTTTACTTTTCTATAATATTCTTGTAGTCATATTTCAATTACACTACTACGGCAAAAAAAAAACAAATTGCGAAAATGTAAAAAAAAATAGGCCCTGATAGGTAGCAGCTGGAAAGAGGGTGAGGAAAAACACCGAAAGCTAGGACAGACTAAAGAATATAGGTGTTCTGGTGCGTTATCGTTGGCATTTCTAATGAAATAGTTATATGCGTCGTCATTTCCAACAATATTATTTATTACAAGAGCAGCTTTCGATGGCTTAGCCATCATCATCAGTTGTCTGCTGTATGGAAGCCACAAAAACTACTACAAAAGCTACAAAAACGACGTAGTCGTTTTTGTGGCTTCCATACAGCAGACAACTGATGATGATGGCTAAGCCATAAAAATTACTACAAAAGCTACAAAAACGACGTAGTCGTACGTAGTCGTAAAACGACGTAGTCGTTTTTGTGGCTTCCATACAGCAGACAACTGATAATGATGGCTAAGCCATCGAAAGCTGCTCTTGTAATAAATAATATTGTTGGAAATGACGACGCATATAACTATTTCATTGAAAATGCTCTTGTAATAAATAATATTGTTGGAAATGACGATGCATATAATTATTTCAGACTAAAGAAACTAGTACGAGAATGTTTGTGCTATATTAATTACAACCACTTGTTTTAAAATGTCCAGGTGCTTTACGAACACATGATTTACGCATTACGAATGGAAAACAAAGTAATAACGATAGTATTGACGTATGATGTAAATAGTTTCTGAAGAGAAGAGATTCCTGTAGGGGATAACTGGAAGCTCTCTACAATTTTGGAGTTCAAAATGACAATAATTGTATCGATAACTAAATGAATTATCTACTATTTCTGATTTGAATCTTATTACCTTGATCACTGCACATAAATATAAGTATACGTAAATATAAGTAGTTGTTAAAGTGAGATTATGGTGCTCATTATAATCCATCCACATAGTAATGGTAATAATGATGATATATAATGATTAAATGTAAGTTTAATTTTATTATTACAGTGTCCAATTGTGTTATTAAAAATAAATAGTATAACGTAACTTGAAGAAATTGTGTTAATGTAGAAGTAATATCTAAAGCATTTTAACGGATGCGTGTTCGTTACGCGATGGAATTTTGAAAGTAAATTAACGTTTAGAAAAAAGCAAAGAGTTAAACGTTTTTCATCTGTCAGTTTGCATACTGATCAGAATGAAGGACTATTTCAAAGATAATTAATATAACTACCAACGAGATATGTACGGACAAATTTATTTTGTTTTCTGTCCACATATTATTTTCAATGTTTGGTGTATTTCGTAATTTGTGTAAATGTGCCCCGATACGTGAGTAACTCTGCCTCGTACTCGAGGTAGATTTACGTACTCCATATAAATCTCTTTCATTTTTTCCACGAATGAATGTGAAATAGAATTATCAGTATATCTAAAAATTATACTATCATAACTGCTTTGTAAAACTATCCTGTTCCTAGTCTAGCTTATTTGTAGTAGAGTGTGTGTGTTTTTGTTTACATTTAGAAAATTAAAATTTGTATAACTAGGAATATTAGAAGAATATCTATTATTTTATTACTGATTATGAATATACGTATTGCGTGTTTCAATAATTTAAGTTCCAATATAGAAGGAATGAGGTTGTCGCTCATATATATCATTACCCTAATTTTTGCATACGAATTTTGTATATTATCAGTGTGCGTGAACATAACATATTGTTTTATAATTCATAGAAATATGAAAGATGAATTTGTTTGTCCAGAATTTCAAGTTTTTCAACCTGGAATGTCTCCGTAATTGTGAAAATTCTGAAGACTGAAGATAGTACTGATGTCGAAAATTTTTTGCAGGTTTCACTGTCTGTCTTGCCTGGGAGAACTAGTTAAAATAATTGTCATTTTCGGTAATTCTAACGAAATTAATAGCTTTTTCTCGATGAAACTCTAGATATTTCTTGTTTGACCCTTTCGTTGTATCACTTGTAGGATACTCGGTTTTTGCTAATATTATTTTACAAATTAGAACATTTTTATGTCGAGTATGAAATGCATTTTCCCTCAAGGTAGCAAAACGCCAGAAAAACCGTAGTTAAAGAGAGGGGTTATTACATCAATTTTTACACCAACGTGAAACACACAAAAAATATTGTTAAGAAATGACAAAGTAATTTAAAGTGTTTTACATTGCGACAATATTTTATGTGATCCTTGATAGTGCCATATTATTGAATGTTCTTTGAGAAAGAGCATATAAGGGAAATCAATAATACTACACAATTCTTTTTCAATATAAGCAAGTACAGAAAATATTAGAAAAACAACTACATCCCTTAAAAATATCTACGATTAACACCCTAACACAATAATCATTCACCTGCACGTTTTTTGTGAAAAGCAAATCTTAAAGTTCCGTTTTGAAGAGTGAAGAAATCGCGCCAATTGCTTGCAGTGCCATCTGCTGTACAACTGTGCAACTATTTGAGAAGGTCGATAAAACAGGAGTCAGTTAAACCGACGACACGAGCGAGCAGTGGCGCCCCACGCGGTCAGCGTACAAACGAGCACCTTCGTCATAATGTTCATCTTTATATTATTTTCATTATCCTTCTCTGATCGCACAAAACCACATAGTCTACTTCGCACAAAATGAAGAGGAAATCTATGGATTAAATAGCAGTTCGATTAATAAAAGCTACCAAATGGAAAATAAATTATTTAAAAAAAGATTTGACACAAAAGTATCTATTTTTTTAAAATATAGATTTCTCGTAGGTCTTTATCAAAGTAAAATGCAAACAATAACATATCAAAAAACAATCAATCTGTTTATAGTGGTATGTAAGGAGTTAGAAGAATATTGAAAGTGAAGCAGTACGCATATGATTCTGATGAAATATAAATTATTTCTTTCCACCTGCATCGAAACAAATTACCACTTAAATTTGTAATCAATTCTAAAGGTGATGAGCGAGTTAAATGAAACTGTGTGTCGTAGATACTGTAATAATATACGTAGCATCTTCCACTAACACGTAGTACATTACTTGGTACAAACAATCACGTATATCCCGGCTAATACTGCAGATGTAAGACCAACAAATTTATCATTGAAATAGCGATCTATTACGTTATTAATTTATTATTTGGTTGCATTAATAATATTTATATTAATAACGATGATAATAATAATTATAATAACAATAATAATAATAATAATTATTATTATAAATGAATTTCGACTAAAAATATCTTATTCAGTGTGGTGGTGTACAATTAGAGGTGCTACAACAGCACAAACGTGCTCGCATGAATGAAAATAGTTACATAAGATTAAATTGTGTAATTACGGCCGCACTAAAAACTCAGTTATAATTTGAAAAGGTTCAATTCAAACGAATCGCCTATAGTGAATATATGTATTTATTTCCTTTGTCAGAAACAGTAGTCATTTCTTACTTTTATAAATGAAATGAACATGCATCAATTTAATGGTTGCTGTATTTGCAGAACATCGGGCAGAAAAGCAAGAATAATTTCACATAAACCTACCTTGATGACATTTGAAGTGAGCTTTAATTTTTTAGTTCCATAATCAGCGATGAAAACTTTTTAAAGTATAGAAATGTGTTTCTTAGTTTCAAGTTAAATATATTATTACCTTCCTTCTATTGTCTTTCATACAAATATTATCTACATCATACAATCATGACTGACAACAATGGAATGAATTCTAAGAATTTTCAAACCTCTGTGACGCTATTTTGCGAATGGCTTTTGGCAACACCTGAAACGAAGGGTACGAATTCCAATTTACTACTCCTCTTTTTTATTTCATTTTGATCAGAACTGTGTTTCATTTACTAAAATACTTATAAAGTCAACAAAAAAATATGCCCAATTAACTTGCAGGAACTTCCTTTTCTCATTACACGAGATTCTAGCGACCAAGTGATCAATCTAAAAATATTGGCGGCATTTCCAATCGCTTCCTTAATGGACGAAAGATAATAAATTAACCTGATATTGACATGTCAAGGCACACGGAAATGGGTTCACACACCCGGTTGATTTTTCCCTAGCTGGGATATTCAGCAACAATTTGATATCACAAAACAAAGATTAAAATGCAAATTATCACAAACAGGTTTCATTCATTTCCCAAAACAATATTTCAGTAACATTTCATCAGACCTAACTCAAGGAAATTAGTTTAACAGAATGAAAGGTATTGTTTATTTCATCAAGATATACTAAATATATTTCTAGTTGTCTGAAGTCTGTCGAATTATATTTCTAGTTGTTTTGTCATTTTAATAGGTACTGCACATGGAACTTATGCCGTTCTTTCGAACATTTCATACATCTTTTTTTTTCAAAGTATTCATTTAACCGAATCTCGTTAAAGTTAGGAAGATTTTTTGACAAATTTGGAGTATATGTTATGAATATCGAAAGATAATCCCCGATAGCAGACTAGCAGCACTCGCAGTGGATTATTGATGCAGAGGAAGAAGAGATGAAGGAAGGCCCAGAAGGAAGTAAGACACCGTTGAGAGGTTCTAGAACCTAACCCTTGAAGTGCAGTGTGGAAGAAGATTTCGAGTATTCCTGTCTTACTTGTATTCATATTGTCCCAGTCAAGTACTATGTCTGTCGAATTATCCACAATGATTCTTAAAAAGGAATATTACTGAATTGTTATGCAGTTTTATGCAGGATCTTGTTATTATCTAATCCATAGTAGTTTGTTGAATAACGTAAAATTCCTTCGAGCGTTAATTATTATTCCTTCTTCCTTTAATTAATCTTCCGTAAATAAATAAGTTTCACAGATTATGTGTAAGATCTGCCGATGCATAGGTAATATTTTTTCAAGCGAATGCCGATACTATTCCCTCACGTGTTTTATCAACATCTTAACATCGCCTTAGGTGGGTTGTGTCCGTCATTTCACACTCTAAATAGAACCCAAAGAAGAAAATTTTCAATGGAAATAGCGTAAATTGGTATCATACTCACATAACGCATTCCAGGATTTTGAGAAGACCGACAGGGAGAATTAATTGTTGCACCGTATTTCAGATTTCTCTTTACTACGTAAAGAGTACGCAAGAGGAAGACGAGAAAGTAAAATTAGCGACTTTCACTGTTTCTGTTAACCTTGCCCACCACAAACCATGGAACCACCACAACACTCGAATTTTAGTCAAGTTATGTACAACTTTTCTGACACGACTTTACTTAACTTTTCATTAAATATTACAGATTTACTCCCAACACGTAAATTCGAGTCCGTGATCTTTATTCTCAATAACGAATTATCGTGTTTGCCTTTATGTACTACATCTGGTCATCACAAGCGATGCAGTTGAAACGACAGATTACCGAAGACTGTTCCGGGAGTCTGGGAACTGTGGTCATGACCCAGCGATGGACGGGCCACGCCAAATTCAGGTGCGGCCGCATCAATCACAGGTGTAGACGTCTTCTACGCACACACCCGAAGCAATCACTTCAAGGCCGCTGTGTGTATCAAAGCTATTGCCACACAGTGGCGGAAAGCAAATCTGAGTACACAAAATCTCTCATACTTAATTGTCAGGACTTTCATTGAACCTTTCTTCTATAGTCACGACTCTCTTTTCTTGATATTTCAATAAATTAAATTAAATATTCAAATATTTACTTTTCATCCTCTTCTTCTTCTTTCCCTTTGTGCCTTTGAGCGTCTGGATATAACTTTTAATCCAATATTAAATATTGGATTAAAAATAAATATTTGATATTTGTTTGTATTTTATTAACTTTCACAGGCTCATGCAGCTTAAAGCAAGAGTGGACCAACTACATATATGGGACCCTCTGGAGCCCCTTTTCCATTAATTTTTTTTTCGAATGATATATTTTATTAATAAGTAAATACTACAAGGAGAATGAAATTACAACTTCATTGGCACAATTATAAAAAGGAGATCCGATCTTAGTCTGCCTTGCTCTCGTCTAGGTTCATGCTTACTTTATAATTTAAATTTTTAATTTAATTTTAATTCGTCTTCAGAGCGTTTCACTTTTATTCTTCCTTTTCTCTTTCTTATTTTCATCCCGATACATCCATTTCATTTTGCATGTTATTCCTAAGGGCCGAGAGTAATTTTAACTATGTAAGACATAAGTACATTTCAATTTCCAATTCGTCTTCTGTTAAATAATATCGAGAAAATTAGATATAACATTTTTCTTGTATCTGACGAAAGATGCATGAATGTAGTTTGGAAGAAGTTATGATTTATAATAAACTGCAAAAGAAATTATTATGAGACAGAAATTTAGTGTTCATTTAGATAGGTAGATCGTGGCACAGAGAGGCTTCTGAGACTATTTACGTTTGACATATTTGTTCTGAAACATCCGGGTTTGTATTTACTTACAGTTCATTGGAACAACAACACAAGGAAATAAATTAAACATGTCAAGCCTCTTGTGTCAGGACACCAGACCTTTAACTTAAAATAGCATTCCCAAAGTATTTATTATAATATTTATAATTATTCTCTCTAATATTTATACTATCCAAATATAACTGTTCCATATTACAGAATTTCGTAAAGTTTCGAGCATAACTAGATATCCTCCAAAATAATCTATCACACGGGTAACTTACTTGAAACAAGCACAATCTTGTCATGTGCTAGTATCTAGGAAGATGGTAAGAAGATAAAGAGGCAGGATATGCTCAAAAAATATATATACTGCGGATATTATAATTTATTATTCAAAATATTATGTTGATACTTTATAAAATTTCGTTTTATATTTATACGGACCCATATATTTTCATATTATGTGTGAGAAAAATAATTCAAATTAAACACAGAGTATTACGGTGTACTATGCATTTAATATGCATTCTCTTATGCACATTCTCTATTACACAACGCTAGGAGATATCCTCTTGGGGCCAAATACAATACAGAGCATATAATTGTGGTTATAATTTGACCGAAACGATAATAAATATGAGCAGAAACTGACAAATTGATTTCAATGCATAGGCGAAACTACTGATGCAAAAATCCCAAAATTCTGAAAATCTACTATGTAGCCACTTCAAAATGATATAAAATTTGTTAGTAGCTTAAACCCAGCCCTCAAAACATTGTGGCATTACCGTTTGGGAGGAAGCAGTTCAGATGGGGTGTCCGGATGCGGGACCGGATGAGTCGGGGCTGGGCGGAGCGGGGCAGAGCGAAGCGGGGCGTGACCTAATGTAAATACGACCATTTTGCACTACCGAAATAATTAATTAGTTCTGTTGTCTAATATATGATACCGATTTATAAATATCGGGACAATACCGGTTTTTCTTCAGTCAGTACATAGGGGAAAGTGTAGTACCTTGGACCTACAATAATAATTTAAGTTCGTCTGTTAGGCTAGTTTAAAACCACAGTTGTTCTCTGACTTGCCAGTAGAAACACAAAACTAGCATGCAGTTACTAAGTGGTGTAGTTTTTATATAAAAAAATAAAACTACTTTTCACTTACTAAAAGTATTTTGATTCTACTTATTTTTCTTCTTTATCTCCCTCACCACTTGGTCTTTCTTATTTAATGACTGTTTATTCATTTAAAGCATTCTTTTAGCTACAAAGTCGTTAGTTTCAAATAAATTGTAATTGTTTTGTTTGTTGCTGATTGTTTTGTTTTTCAAGCGTTTAGCTCAAGATTGACCTTATGCACATTTCGACTTCTCTAACCGACTGTAGGGGCTCAGTGGCAGCATTGCTCTTGTCTCCACAGCGACACTGACCAGGAGATTTAAGGGTTCGGGTCTGAACGATAGTAGATTTTTGATAAATATTCAAAGGGTGAAATTCAAACACTCGAGAACAAATCTAGCACTCGGTTACTCTGATCAGTATTTCCTTCGATTAATACCAAGCGAATGCCGGATCAGGGCCTTAACAAATGAATCATGAGCCGCGCAGGTATTTCCTTTCTGATCTTAGTCCCCTCCCCTTGCCTCCTGCGTACTTCCAAACATACAAGCGCTACACAACCACATATGTCGGGAGACAAGGCGGGAGCTAAACACTTTCCGGGCTACGCACCGCAGGGTATCAAATGCAGGTTCTTTAACCGGGAGGTCTTAGGTTCGAGTCTCGAAGGCAGCAGCATTTTCGACATTAGCTGGACAGCTAGGTCGAGTTCAGTCGCTGTCTGGAGGAAAAGTCTATCAGTTGGCTTGTCTGATCGATAGTTTTCCGTGGTTTCTCCAATCAATACCAGGCGAATGCAGGAGAAATCCCCTAGCAAACGGTCCGCGAGCGATTTTTTCTTCCCCTTCCTTGTCCTATCCTCACCCTCACACATTTACCCTTACACGCACTTCACTACCACACATGCAGTCGGGAGCTTAGAGCTTGTCCCGGCTGCGGCGGTGCCTCGGTGAAAGATACCTGGTTGGAAAAATCTCGCTAGCCGACAGGTAGGTTGACGCCGTATCTCGACATCCTGCGGGGCAAGGGGGGATATCATCGCCACCTCTCGAGGAAAACACGCACTACACTCACTAACACTTAATGATCTTAGCAGTTGACGGGCCCGAAATCACTAATCAATCGATCAAAATATCGGACTACGCCCGATCACTGCTCGGGCAATCGCGCCATGCTGGGCCGACGATGCCCAAGCACCGCTCGTTTCATGTTTCAAGGCTCGTGTTAAGGAAAATAGCATTTTTAGCCGGGTGCATTTTTAGCCAGGTGCATCAAGCTGGAACAGCCATGTCAGCACACCGGAATGAAGCATATCAAATTATTCATTGCTACATAATTGCTAATTAATTGAGACAATTTGGACTTAACTGCCACGAATTTTCGAGGAGAAAACGGGAGTGAGCTGGCTTGACGCGACGCCAGAACACACATAAGTTAAATTCGGGTTGTAGTTCGACCGAAACCCTTAGGCAATTTATTGCTAATTAATTGCCACAGTTTGGAATTAATTGTCACATTTGACATGTTTCATTCCGATGTGCTGACATGGATGTTTCAGTTTGATGCTCCTCCGAGCACCGGTCGTTTTTCATCTGCCAATAGTGTTGTATGTATTTAGAAATAAACTCCATCAGGTCGCAGCACCTACAAAGGGATATCAGTTTCCATTTTGATATTTGCGCCTCTAGAGGGAGTAGCTTCGCTATTATTAAGGCTATAACTAAGTTAGCTATTTATTAGTACATTAAAACTCTCTTGTAAATAGTTAATCTGTTGCATAAAAAATTATTTAATAAAAAAAGTTTGCGCCTGAAACAGCTGAGAGCTACATTTCGAAGATGCATTTGCAAGATAATGCAGCCCAAAGATAGTTAAGTTTAAAAAAATGTATGTTTATGTACCATTGTTGATTTCAATTATATAGTGAAAAAATAGCATACCTTTGTTGTTACCATTACGGTTATATATGAGCCTACGAAATAATTGAGTGTTACTTTAATAATATTACAATAGCTTTCAAGCTCTATTTCCAGTAAAAATACAAAACCAGTGACAAACTCTCAGTCACAACCAAGAGGAGCAGTCACGGAAGTGTTACATCCTGTCCCGAATGGAGCGGAGCTTTGCTGGATGAGATTCTTGGTTGGGGGAGTCCCCTGCAAGCTGACGGGTAGGGCAGAGCTTTATCTCAGCATGGGAGGAACACCGCTACCCCATGGGACATATCAAGCAGTACATTTACGGGAGTAATGGCCATGGTAGTTTTCGCATCCGGAAACACTAAGAAGCCAATCAATCGACCCCTGTTAAAATTGTATTTTACCATCCAATATAGATTTTTATTTTAATTTTACCTCGTTATAGATTTTGTGATGCAAATATTTGCTCCTTACCAAACAAATAAATTAAGTACTTTACAGACGCTCAACAACAGTGAACTGTTCATAAATATCTAGTATTTGACCCAACATCATTATTAAAATGGAAAATTCAAAAGCGCGCAAAGAAAACATTAAAATAAAAGAAAGACTAAAGATGCATCACCGTGTGCCTTAGGTTCATTCGTCTTAAAACGTTTCGCCCGTGAAGACTCTCGCGCGCAGCCACTGTCCTCCGGGGCCCTGCGCCCGTCTGTGCGTGCAATCAGTCACACGACCAACTCCATCTGCGAAAGGTGAAGGTGATTCCGATTTTACGAGCAGCCGCTGCCAATGAGGGATCTTAAACACAGGCGGCGCCGCGCACATCGCGTTCCCCGCGCCAGCCAATGTCAGGTTCGCCAAGAAGAGCGGCGGCGCGATTATTCGCGTCGTTATACGACAATGCGCGGCGCCGCAACGTTTTCCTTACGATGTCGTAAATTAATTCACGAACAAAGAACGGAGTGCACATGTGATTTACTACAGTCCGGTACAGACAACTCGTTATATCACGTCTTATTAGAATGGTATTTTTGTTTCTGGTTAAACTGAAATGCTGAATTGAAATGCTAAACTGAATTGATGATTTTGGAATTGGAGTTTGGAATTGGAAAAGTTTCATAAGTGTGTAAGATTTTTTAAAAAAAATGTGTTCATCACAATAGTTGCTGGGATTTTCATGTGTACGTACACACAATTCTACATATGTTCCCGATGTGGTTTATTGATATCTTGATGTATCAAAATATTAGTAAATATAGTACAAAATTAATTAGTTATATTAACATATTACCTAAAATAAATAGTATTGTTGTTTTAAAAGAGAATAACAATTTCCAGAACTCATAACAATATACAACACACTACGATACTCAATAATTCTCGTCACGATAACAATCGTGAAGTTCGATTTATTTTGCAACGTTGCAGCTATTTTGATTCAAAACGCATTTCCTTGCATTTAAAATATTATTGAATTTGTTTGCAACAAATGTAGGAATACTATTTCTTGAGTTTTAAACAACTATTTAATAGCATTCATATCTATGTTTTGGACGTTTCTTAAAACACGAAACTTAATAAATAAATAAATAAATTCAATTTTTAAATAGTTTGCAATGCAGTATTATCAAGCAAACTGCAAATTGTTCTTTATTCATATTATTATATTCTATTATTTATTTCATAACTAAATAAAATGTAACGGAGAAACCTTAACAGAAAGCGTTTGCATCACAAATCTGAAACCATTTTCAAAAGTACCTTTCGAAGATTACGACCAACACTAACTTTTCATTCATAGAGAGTGATTTCAAGATTATTAACTTTATTTATTTCTTATCTCTTTCTAATTTTCAGTTGTTTTTTAAATAAGCTTGAAGTGACCTTTAAAATACATATTTCACTTTAAAATACTTTTTTTAATAATTAATAATATTTTATTTTGTAATGCTTTAATAAATATTTTAATCTCTAATTCATCCGGTTTCTAAAGACGATTGATATATTTTTTAGAAAAATAACTACACGCAAAGGGGAACCTCCTGGATGCCCAGAATGTAAACGGTGTCATGAGGAAAACTAATTGATGTTAAATGAAGAGATTTGTGAAGAATTCAAATCTTTCACAATTCACAATAAAAAAATCTAGCTGTAAATACTCTTCGTCAATAGCTGCCGGTTTTACGAAGCTGACATGACGACTTCATCTTCTTCAGAGCGTAATATACGCGGCGATTACAGAGCGGCATGCCTCCAATCTTCCTTGGGTCCGCGAGACAAGCATCTAAAGATCCGATGTTCCCAAGCGCTCAACAAGCGTTTAACACGAGATGAGAACACATTGCATTGCAACCCGGCACAATCTAGACTACTCATTAGCAGAAACCGTGCGGGAATTGCAACACCCAAGATCGCAAGTCCGTAAAGAGCATTCGCCGACACCCTGCTGTAAGATGTGGGAGAAAATACGCCTCTTGTTAAAAATGCTCATTATGGACCCAACGTATTTTATGCAGTGTATCGTTAACTACTCAGCAGGAGATGTATTTTCTCATAGAGTGGTTAATAATGTATGCTGATTGTAAACCAAATGGACAGAAACAATGTCATAAACGCAAAACTGTGCTGTAATTATCAGGTTTCCACGGATATCGAAATAAACACGAGGAAATTGCATTGCAGCTGCTAGGATGTTCTAAAATTCTTACGAAACGGACTTCACGATGAAAAACAAGTTACGTGTGTGTGTATGTGTGTGTGTCAACCGGAAGCCATGCAATAAATCCAAATATGACAAAATTGTAAGTTACCTGTAGTATAATAAAAATTATCCGAAAGTGCACAAGCAATGTGCAGTAAACATGAGGAAAAAGCACGAGGATGAAAGACCAAATTTTCACAATATCGAATAACGAGCTAAGTCCAGTTATTCTTTCGCCTTTAATATTCTAAAATTGGTCTATAAAAGCCTGTGGGAAACGTAATTCAACAAAGCAGTAACGTAATTTTTAATTTCATCGTTGATAGACGATCGATAGTAAGCCTCCTAGTTCGCTACATAGGAGCCACATATGATGGCTAGCACACGCAATAATCTCCCTATGGTGTACCGCATGACTGACCACGAAACTCCTTATTGCAGCACGAAGTAAGGTGGCCACTGTGCTGGAGTAAGACTGAATTCAATAGAAATGGGAGAGTGGAAAAATATTAATATTTTTCTTTTCATGTATGTAAGTTCTTTTAAATGCATATCAATACAAGCCAGGTTTTCTAAAGGAAAGCAAAAATATCCATCATGAATGAATAACAATTAAAAATGCAATGTTTACCTAACTCTCCAATATTTCATATAAAGTTTGATGAAAAAGTAAAAAATATTAAAAATATTAAAATTAATTAGAATATGAATGTAAGATATATATACTTTGCCATTTATATTCAGCGTCAAATCAGCTTTGAGAAAGACGCGCTAAAATTATATAAAATCTCTTCTTACACATTTGACGAGACTCATTTGATGTTGGATAACAATAGACACATGTCAGTTTGATAGGAATGATTTTTGTTAAGTACTTAGATAAAATCAATTTAGTTAAATTTTTTCTGAAATATCGGCATGAATTACCATTGTTAGTGAATGCCTGCAAGCTACTTCCAGCGTTCCAAGGATCTCCAGATCTCTCCCCTATTGAGCAAGTGTAGGATGCAGTGGGACTCTCTCTACTCTACAGAACACTCCTCGCCCGATCAATATTCGGGAACTGTGTGCATCCATTCAAAAACCCTGGGGCGGGATTTCGCAGGATGTCGTCCGACATCTTACGAGTCACTGCCGCGACGCCTGGCTCACTGTTTGTGAAATACAGGTCTCACGGCTTATTGAGAATAGCATTTTTCAATGCATTGTGAAATAAATATTGTGCACTGTGAACTGAAAGTGTAATTATTTCACATCCTCGATATCCTCTTCCTCCATCTCACACTCCATTCGCACACGTTCTTCTGAGACCAACCCTTTTTTGTCTACAAGTCTAAATACTGACATAGTGTAGTTCAAACATGAACTGTGTTCTGGAAATTATTGGATAAAGTATTGTTGTTTTTTTCAATCAAAATGAGAAATTTGTATATTGAAATTATACAAATTGGGGCAGTAATATTTGGGGCAGTAATATTTTAATATTTGAAGAAATGCAAGTCTAAATTAATTTGGATTATTATTTACCAACTTATTGTTGGTCGCCACTGCTGTTTCATCATTATCAGTGTTTTCATTTTCCGTATTAGCATTTGCCTTTCATAACATATTTAAAATTCAAATCTCTGTTAGCAGGTGACTGTAAATATTTATAAAACTTCTGAAGATTCTTTTGTGATTAAAATGTGCTTCCCTTTTAACCTTCTTTGCTCTTTGGCATCCTCTTTCCTGTCTTTGGTTTACGTCTCTTCAACTCTTTTATTTCAACATCTGATGTATAATCCATTTCTTAGGCGTGGCTATATCCCTTTTCTTGCACAAATTCACGATACAAAGAACGTATATGCCACAATAGCAGGTTATACACCATCATCAAACTTCCAGAACAAAAATACTGGTTAGGCACAAAAACCACATACAGAAAACAAACATTATCACCCTTTACAAACTGTGATAAGCTATGCTTGAGAAATAATCAACTTACATTTAAAGAACTGTGTTTCTTTTTTCCAAACACAAACTCTGGACTATGGTTCTGCTATCAAAACCACCAAAATTTTGGAGCTACTAACTAAGGACAGTGGTGATTTTCTTGAGAACACAGTCAACAAATGGCCGCTATGGAGCTCTAGCATCAGTTCTAGTAACTCAAAATCTCACTTTCTGGACTAATGTTGTTATTTAAAATCCCTTCAATTTTAGGGAACTTAAATCCCACTGAGTTTGGGGTTACTTTATATAAAGCTTCAACATTTCAAAATTTTCACAATATTGGCTCCAAAATTGTTTATTAAATTTTGTCCTCGGGTAGTTTAAAGAGTACATCAGAGAACGGTATAGGTCTCATTTTTGTTGAAATCCTTTATTTTCGGAAATTGCAAAAGTTCAATTTTTTTCAACATCTTGGTACAAACAACATTGAAGAGAGAGAGAGACATTTTTGTCTTTATAAAATCTGCTCTTCAAAGACAGATCTTTAAATTAGGTCATGTTCAATTTTTGAAAAATAGGAGTAGTTTTCACATAATTTTGGATGAATTATAGATGATTATTAAAACTTTTAAAACAATTACTTTCTCAAAAACGGGTCTATTTTTTTTATTTTAACACGTCAAAATTACAAAATATTAGATAGATACTTTTTCCTTAACCCACATGTATTCAAGAGAATTAGCTCTTTACAAAAAGTCATACTTTTTTGAAAAAACTATTCGTTTTGTGTAATTTGTGCTTGAAATTTATGCAATTTATAAAAAAAACAATTTTTTCACAAAATACTCCCAATCATTTCTTAATTTTTTTCCATGGATAGAGCTAGAAACGCTTAAAAGAATGACGCAGGTCTCATTTTCGTTGAACTCTGAATTTTGTTGTTACACCTTCCGTTTCCAGTCCCCTTATAACTAAAATACCGAAGGATCTAATATAGATGTCGAAGAATATTCTCATCGGCTAAGAGAGTGACAAGATGCACGTGACTCCTATCAGAGGTGGATCCAAAGAGGAAGTTTCTTCAGACTCTACATAAGTACTTATTGAAAATATTAAATGATTTATTAATAGAAGCTTGAGACTGACGTAACTTTCAACCCCTTGGAGAATTGTTGATTTTCGTTGCATAGTCATATTTTTAGTCATTATTCGTATTTTTGTAATTTTTATGCGTATTAATATTTACAATATAATATTATACTCTCGTTTATTTTGTAATATAAATTAATGACATCTGCGGACTTTTATAAGGTAAAGTACAAATAAGACCAACACTAACTTTTCATAAATGATAATCAAATATTGAGTGACTTGTTTAACATTAAATCTTTGGAGGTTAAAGGCAACCAGGTCATGGTGGTACTTGCCTCACCATCTTCTACTGGTTCCAAAGAGAGAAGCATGAATCCTACGAGCAAACAATAATGAGCCATATGGTAGTGGGATTATTTCTCGTACATCCTTGTGAATCTCGATACCAGAGTTTACGCATAAAGTTAAGTAATACCTGCCTTGAGCGTCCCTTATGGTTTCAGAGAAAAAATGGTCCCGTAACAGAGGATATGTGAATATGGAAAGCGGAGATCTGTTCTAATTTGGCTCCTTGCAATAAATTTAATTGGCAATACTTGTTACCAAGTTTTCTTTTATAATAAATCTATATAATACCGATAGCCTCTTTGCACGCACACTTTTGTAAATCTTTCACAAAATCATTCAATGCCTGGTCTTTGCATTATTTTTTCACATAAATGTTTGTTTCTTCACATTCGTGAGAATGACTCCTAACTAGATCGAAACTGCTAGTCAACGTCTAAAAAATTTCAGAGTAGTAAGCAAATCATTTATCGCTACCTGAAACACAAGTTAATAACGGTGCAAGGTAAACAGCTCGAGATGTCACTGTTCTGTGAAATCTGGCATTGGTTCGCGTCGCACCAAGATACTTTAGAAACAGTATAATATTATCCATTGGTTTTCCGCTTATTCTAGCGTCACGGATAGAAATAGTCAACTCTTGATGTTGTGGCCGTAAAATGCAGGTTAATTTACGAAATGAGACTGTCTGCCGATCGTGAGGCAAGGTGGCAGATAAAGCGTTAAAATATCCTTCATTAAACACATAAACAGTTTATCTAAAATAGTATGAAAATAACTAATTAATTAATGCGACTGATTCAGCAGATTTCATTGTGTCTAACGCCGTTTCAATGTATATAAAATTATTATTATTTTTTAAGTATTTTCAAATGTCCTAAAATAAAGAAACAATTTAAACGGTATCTGTCCAAAATATTTTCTGCGGCCAATCTCACCAGGTCTACTCTAGCTGTTGTGTCTAGAAACCTTATAAACAGACTCCGTGGTTAATATAATCTGCGGCCGACCTCCCCAACCCTAGCACAGCTGTTGTGTGTAAAAACCTTAGAAAAAGATTCCATCTTAAATATTCCGCAGCCAACCACGTGTGGTCTAGTCCAACTCATGTGTGTGAAAACCTCATAAATGACCCTGTGTTAAATATAATCTGAGTCGGATCTCGCCTGGTCTAGTATAGATGTGTCTAGAAAGCACATACAAAGTCTCTGTGTTAAATACGAAATCTGCTGCCGACCTTGCTTACTACAGCCCAGCTGTTGTGTGTAGAAACCGTATACACAGACTCCGTGTTAAATATATTCTCCAACCGAACTTGCCTGGTCTAGCTTAAATGTTGTGTCTAGAAACCACATAAAAAGTATCGGTGTTAAATACGAAATCTGCAGCCGACCTTTCTTAGTTTATTCCAGCTGTTGTGTATAGAAACCTAATAAAAAAACGTGTTAAATATAATCTGAGTCGGATCTCGCCTGGCCTAGCTTAGCTTAGATGTTGTGTCTAGAAACCCCATAAAAAGCCTCGGTGTTAAATACGAAATCTTGCTTAGTATGGCCCAGCTGTTGTGTGTAGAAACCTTATAAACAGACTCCGTGTTAAATATACTCTGCAACCGACCTCGCCTGCTCTAGCCTCGCAGTTTCCAGCGCCGCCGCCGCCGCCCGTGCACTACGCGCGCGCGTGGGCGGGGGAGGAGGCGTCGACCTTGCAGCGCTTCACTTTCCCTGCCGGCGTTGGCGGCGGGGGCGGGGGAAGAGGGCGAGGTACGCGCTGCGCGTGAGTGTCTCTCGCGGCGCCGAGCGGCGCGCCGGTCACCTTTTAATTAGGCTGTTGTCGGCTCATTAGCCGCCCTTCGCCGCCGCTCCCACCCCCGCGTCCGGAGACCGCACCCGTCTGGCGCACCGCCATGTGGCCACTCAAGGAACTTGCTTATCAATTCTCTGAAAATACCTCTGTTTGAATATTCGGGAGTTTATCAATGTCTAGCCTCCTGTGCAAACGTCCGGTCGAATTTACGGGGGTTTGTTAATACCTAGCCTATAGTAAGAAACTCCGGTCGAAATTCCTTCGATCAGTACCAAGCGATTGTCGGATCAGAACATAAACAAATGAATAATGGATCGCGCACGTATTTTTTTCCTGATCTTAGCCCCCTCCCCTTCCCGCCTGCATACTCCCAAATATACAAGCACTCATATCACAAGCAATCACATATGTCGGGTGACAAGGCGGGAGCTTAACACTTTCCGAGCTACGCAGGGCCCGGAAAGCCCTGGGTAGCTCAGGGCATCAACTGCAGTGCCTCTGTCTGGGTGGTCTTAGGTTTGAGTCCCAAAGACAGCAGCATTTTCGACATTAGCTAGAGAGCTAGGCCTATTCAGTCGCTGTTTGGAGGAAACTTCCCCGCGCCGAGAGACCGTGCCTGCCTGGGGCGCCTCTGAAGGAACTTGCTTATCGATCCTTCTAAAAATATCTCTGGTTGAATATTCTGGTGTTTATCAATGTCTAGCCTCCTGTACGAACGTCCGATCGAATTTACGGGGGTTTGTTAATGCCTAGCCTATAGTAAGAAACTCCGGTCGAATTTACGAGGGTTTGTTAATGGCTAGCCTATACTAAGAAACTCGGGTTGAAATTACGGAGGTTGTCAGTGCCTAAAGTTCTGTATACAAAACAGACGAATTTGCGGGGTTTTCTATATCTAGCCTTCTGCAAGAACTTCCCGCCGACTGTGTGACTTCTAATAGTTTAATATTCTCATTAATGGATAGCCGTTTGTAGAATTTTCTAACGAATTTACGAGAAAGTCAGTTAACAGACATGAGGAAGAAGTCACGAAAATGAAGTTCAACACGAAACTTTCTGCACGTACCTCAGTTGACACTAGAAAGAAGTCATTGCTATTCTACCTACAACGACGGAGAGCGGTCAAAATTACTATTTCAATTTTTTTTAATTTTAAGAATCATTTGTTATAATTCAAGACTTATAGTACATTTTAGGGCAAAAAATGTTTGAAGTAAATCATATATGTATTGAATTACATTCGCTTACAAGTCAAACAGACAATTACTTTTATCATCTCGACACATTTGCCACAAACGATTTTTTCGCACCTAGAACCAGTGTCATTGGACTTATTATTTTTCCAATATCATATTTGACACTGTCACCGTTTATTTGCTACTCTGCGACAAGAGACGCTTTTTTGAAATGTTTCTTCTATAGCGCAGATGCGTGAAGTTCTTCAGCCCGGTTCAGTAAATACGACCGCCGCACGGGGCGGATTGTTTACAAGGATCTTTTCATACAATATCCAGGACTTACAAATACATCTAAATCCATGTTATAAATCTTGAACAGTCCAGCGTTTGGATGAAACGATAACTGTGACAGCTCGTGGCATTTGTCGTCGTCTCAATCGCACTTAAAAGAAACAGTAATTTTGACTGCTACCCGTCATTGTGACAAAACATCGCGGCGGCGATGGTGTGATGGTTACCGTACCGAACTGTTACACCCAAGCTCGCGGGGTTCAAACCCGATCGAAGCCGTGGATTTTTAGGGCGACAAAATCCTTCGTACGCCTTCCTTCGGAGGGGAAGTAAAGCCGGCTGTCCCATGTTGGTAGATTTACTTGCATGTAAAAGATCCTCAAGCCTAAATGACGCCTCTGAGCTAAATTCAAAATCGCCTGTTTCTCGCCCAAGAAATACCTCCTTTCTCTGCTTGATGAAAGGAGCGTAGCGAAATTTGCGTGGTCAGACAGAAGAGCGGGCCTGATGGCCCGAGTCTCGCCACGTAAAAAAGGGCAAATTCAATTCAATTCAATTTAACATCAAGAATTAGCAATTATCTCGAAAACTAAGAAGTCTAAATGAATTACATTTCGGCATTTTACAAAACATCCTCTAATATAAAATATCATAAAAATAAATTAATAAATATAACCACAAAAGAAACTTAAAACTTTAAAGCAGACAAAATGACTACTCACGTCGTTCACGTTGTTCAAATCAAATTAAATTTACAAAAAATTGGGGTTTTAATGCAAAACCTGTAGGAAACGCCTGTGGTCTCTCTTCATCCTTTCCAATTCACCTTGCGGTCGCTTAGAAGTGCAAGGCCGAATATAAAACATCCCATTAGATCTCTAAACCAAGCTAAAGCAAGGACTCCTCATGGGTCATTTCTGCGTACACATGAAGGCTTCATGCTTTAGATCTTGTGCATGATCTTGGCGGTCCGGGTGATGCCGCGTCGAAAGCTGTGTTGCCGACGTTTCGACCATCTTGTCGTGGTCGTAGCTGGTATGCTGTATAGAGACCTGATGATACAGCCAAGATGATGCACATGACTCTGGACGCGGAAGCCTACGACTTCATGTGCTTTAGATCTTGTTTAATAATTAAGCTATTGCTTGCTCATTAGCTCGTCAACTCCGTCGCATCCACTTAAGGATTATTTTTCCATCGTGATGTCACCAAGCGTTCTTCCCTGAAACGTACAGGATTTCTACAAGTAACTAGTCCAATTTATGATTGCTTATCAAAGGGAAACTCTTGATGTTCTCTTAAAAGTATAGATGCCCGGAAATGCAAGGCCTTCTGAAAATTCTTCTGATCCTATCCTGAGAAACTTGAGACGAATGATCAGCATTAAGGCTTTTGTAAGAAAATGCACCCCAACTAGGATGGCCCATCAGTGCAGCTTTCTGTAAGTTCTGCCAATCTTCTGCAAGTTCCTCAACACGAATCTAAAGCATCCCTGGCATGCTTCAAGGCTATCCATATATAATTTGCAGACAAATACCGATGTGGTAATGTCGAAAATACGCCACCGTATGGCCTTGAACCCCTATAGGATCTCCCGATGAACGGTGTTGCAGAGGCAAACCTGTTGCCACATAGTAATTCAAGCTGGGTTTATTTTAAGTAATTCAAGAGTTATTTCGAATTCGACTCAAATGACAGTGATAATTCGCACGTACGTTTTGAGCCGTGGCTCTCGTTAGGCGTACGCTTTTTCACGTTGAAGTTTCATGCAAAAAAAAAAAAATATATACCTGAGTTTCCGGAATTTACACGCACGCTCCTCAGATATAAGGACTCCACACAATCGCCAAAGGTTCTTTCGGTCTCTGCAGTTCATTTCATTCAAATGACGGCAAGATATGCTTCAAATTCGATATCGTTCATGTCTCTACCTCCTCAAAAAATTACACCAATATAGTATTTACCAATTTTCTGTAGTAAAAAGTAATTAAAACTCTCAGGTGAATATCTTACAAATTAATGTTACCTTACTTTTATCGGCGTTTCCACTTGTCAGCGGTTGCCTCTTATTTTGCGGTTCCAGCCTTCTCTATCCGACCAAAGGTATTTTAGCGTATGGGCCGGCAACCCTACCTTTTAGAAACGGAAACGCTACGTTAGCTGGAATAAATACAGCCTCGGAAACCATTAATGTTACCAACTTTTTTAAAATTCTTTTAACTTTTTGGTGTGTTTTTTTTTTTCAATGAAAAAAATATGAAAAGTTATTCAATGAACTAGTGGTGCTAAATCGGCACGTACTTACTCGCCATTAGTAATGGCTATGCAATAGTATTTATATCACTATTTCTCACCGAATATCTTTTGTAAAACCCATTTGAAATCGTAGAACATTTGGTGCGAAAAATAAACAGAATGCGAGGAAATAAAATAATTAAAAGTTAATAAATAATTCGATACTGATAGCGTTGGCAAACAGGTCGAAAAATATAGAATAGTTATTATTAAACACTATGGTATTGTAATATTTTACAAATAATATAAATGGATACCTTTTTTGTTACCAGGGCCCTGTGATAAGAGTTTAATTCACACTATGGGTAACGGGGCTATAATAGGACGAACATGACGTATTCCCTTCACCGTAACTAGCAAACTTCGCCTTCCTGAGCTTTTCCTCTTCACACAGCTACGGAAACTGAGACGGTTTTAAAGGAACGATATAACTTTATTTTTGCTCCAACCGAGAATCGCACCATGCGAAGCTAGTACGCAGCCTGTGAGTCACCTGACTAGAATTATGTTTTCATTTCTATTATTGAAATTTGGGTATATATGTGACCACTATGATACACAGAAGAAGCATGTTCATTTACGTCTGAAATACATCTGGAAAAAGCGGTTGTTTTGTTAGTTGGTACAACTTTCTCCAAGAACCCTGCAAATACTCGGCCTTACATAGGGACTCCCCGTGATTTACTGCAGTGCGAAGTGGTGCATTTAGAGGCCGCAACACTGCAGTTGAAGAAGGCTGCAACGCTATTTTACTCAGCACAACAGAAGAGCCGACTAAATTATGGAATCATTATATTGTTTATCCTTGACACACAAGATAGTTGTCTGAAAACAGACCGAGTAGAAAAAAATCGAAAAGTACCCTCAATTGGACTAAAAAAAGATGCCAATGACTCAAGTAGCAAGATCTCTTTTGTAAACTACAAGGACAAGATGTGCAATTTTGTGAAAGGATGTCCCTTTTTCCTCTTGCTACTTAATTGAGATTTTTTTATTGATCTCATGAAGGAAAATGTGGTTGCATAGCAAATATTATATTTACAAGAAACCTCTTTTCCGAGTTTTTATTATTATTATTATTATTATTATTATTATTATTATTATTATTATTATTATTGTTGTTGTTGTTGCTACTGATTCTTAATAAAGGTTTTTGTTGAAAAGAGCAATTAAAATTCTTTTGAAGTTCTAAAATGTAATGCAAAAATTACGTGCAATCTTGTTAAAATGATATCACATTGAATGCAAAAAGGCGAAAAGAAGGCGATAAGAAAAAGAGCTTAAATCGTATGTACTAAAAAATTATAAATGGATAGGTATTAATCAATTCAACAAGAAAGAATTGAAATGAAATTGAATTAGAGAGTCATTAATTTAAAGGCACAAAGAATAAAGCGAAAATAATGAAAAGGGACAAAGAGAAAAAACAAACGAGAGGAATGAATTGTATTAGAGTGCGTAGGCAGAGAGACGTTTATTGTCTCGAAGACATTGTAGACCTGTGAACACGTATTTCGATTACGAAGGTCTCAAAGACGGTTTCACAACGCACGCTCCCTCCGACCACGAACGAAGAGCCAAGTCACCCAGCGGTTCACCTATCTTCATCTTGACACCTGGCAAACCACACCACGCCAGTCATGAAGATCGTTCCGTGCCCTCATTACCACTCATTACACGCGGATCTCCGACAGAAGTAAATCAGGGACGAAATGGCAACGCTCACTTCAGAGCAGTGATGCAAGCCACCTACATCAGTGCAGACGCTCTCCGGCCACTAGCCTGTCCTTATTATGATATAGTGCTTCACAGAAGGCAGGCAACTTCTCAGTGCACGAAAGATATTGAAAGAGACGGATCAGAATTACGCTTGCATCGTCTGGCGCTGCGAAATCCTGCGACTTTGGTGGTGAATGGCATGCATAAGCAGGATCTTCACCTCTCCGCAAAGTGTTGTTTACCTTGTAGTACGAATTCACTCGGGTGAAGGGGTGCCATGATGATTGACAGAGACCTCTCTTGATATTTGCCTTGCGAACTAACAGTACAGGACGAGAACGTTGACCTTAATGGCACTTAGTCATCACGTTAAGCCTAGGAAATTAACGGAAGACCATATTTTCGTAAATGAAAGAATTACACATTAAAGGAAAAATAATCAATTTAAATGTAATTACAATCTGAAACGATTAAGTTCGAACAAATATTTTCTAATGTTCTATGACCAGCTAGTGTTTTAACGTCTTGCTACCTGACCGTGAGCAGCATAAGCGAGAAGTGTAATGAGTAGACAGAATGTTTAGAAAAATGCCGATTTTATTCTAATGAAAATATTTAAGGGCAATTAATATATGTATATGAATTTTGGACAACTGACCATTCTGATGAATGTTTACTTTGCCTTTTTTGGTCTTTTGTGACATAAATACATTTCTTTTTTCCCTCCAATTTTCAGTTTTCAATGACTATTTCGGTTCCTATTTGAAAAATTTTTGTGCCTTTTTAGACGCCAGATGTAACTTTTTAGTGCCTTAACATCCTATGTCTAGTAATTATATAGTACCACCTTTACAATGGAGAATAATTATAGTCGTAGGACCCAGCTCTGGCCTTCAGACTTCCAAACACTATGCCTATGATCCATCAACAAGTGCGAAAAATTTAATTATACTGCATAATTATGACATTTTTAAATTTCTTCGGGAGCTGTTTAAATGGACTACGTATTCACGACTCTGACGGTGTTTTTAACAGACAAAATACTAATGTGCAGTGATAGAGAAGTATGTCAGAAGTCTAGAAGGTTAATAAACAAGCTTGTTACAAAGAATAAAATGAAAATTTAATTTCTATAGAATTAAACAAAACTTACCAATATAAAACATTTGTGAAATGTCTATTCCTAATTAAACATAAGAAGTGTTTCAAGACTTGATAAAACCGTGAAATGAAATGTACACTAGTAGCCAGTTTGAACATAATCACAAACTACTAGGAGTATTTAACCGAGAAATAAGTGAACTAAGAGAAACTTTCGATAGTACTCAAATTCTGTAATAAAATGAAGTAAATAACAGTTTTTCTTTGAAAGTGAAAATAAGTCCGTAAGAAAATACACTCTGATTACTGATTACTCAAATTGTCCTTTTAGGTAATCTGGTATTCCATGCACTCTTACTTTGACTCTATCATTTATATTAACTAGTTATTTACTGGAAAGTATTACTGTGCGATTCGTGTACGGCAAAACAGTCGATATCGAACGCGTACCCCGAAGAAGTCATGGCTTTAGCCCATGCAAAGTAAACAAAACACTGGTGTGAAACGAATCATCATGGCTGCCCCTCGAACAATGAGAATGATCTTATGCTTATGTACTTGTCAGTTTTCATGCTCATGCTTTCGTAGCCCCCAAATAATTATAATAATAATATTTCCCTCGGACGCAAGGCGAATGCTGCGATGGTTCCAAAAGCACACGAACACCTCCCACTATCCCACCTAATACCTTCTGCCATCATTCAAGTCCTTTCTTACCTCATCATTACCCTACAACAACAACAACAACAACAACAACAATAATAATAATAATAATAATAATAATAATAATAATAATAATAATAATAATAATAATGATGTACGCAACTCGTGCGGAAGTGTCTTTGACGCAATTTCAAAATGCCGGTTCTCATTGTTGCCTCGTCCATCAGCTTAGCCCTCTCATATTTCATTTTCACTAGTTCCCGTGCAAACAAACTTACTACATAATTCGGACACGCTGTGTCTTCAGCCCTTACAACCTTGAGGGCTTCAAGCCACATTCCTTACGTCGTAATATACATCATCACAACTTTCTAGATTAATTGATTACATTAGAGTTCCATTCGCGCCAATGGACATGATAATTATATCACTTAAGTATAGGGCGTGTTGTATACCTGATAGTGATGGTTTTCCTCCCATGCAGGAACGTGAGATACAGGCACTGAAATTTATATCAGAATGCGTTTTTTTCTAGTCCAGGGGAGTACCACCCTAGTGGGACAAGCTTATCTCCATTTGCTAGGGTCATGAATGCAAGTGTATGAGAGTAAAAGGACAGAAGACAAGAATGAGGAAGTTAGATCGCGGGCGGTCCGTGGCCCGTTTGTTAGGGTACTGATCCGGCATTCGCCTTGAATTGACCGGACAAATCACGGAAAATTGTCAATGAGAGCAGCCAGTCACCACAATTTTCCTCCAAACAATGGTTGAATTCTACCTACCTATCGGATCAGAATCACCGCAGAGACGGCGCAATTCTGGCTCCGAGCTGAAATCTACTGGCAGAAGAAACAGATTCAATGCATTTGTTGTTGTTTTCGTCGTGAAGTGGCCATCGTATGACCACGCGAACGTGCATCTGTAACCACCAAGGCCCAGTCATATTTTCCCGAGCATAACTGCACGTGACTTTTTTGGGGGTGGGGGAATCAGCGTTTCTATCATGAATCCATTTTACACCCCACGTTTGTTAACCCTGGGGGGCTGGGGAATAAAATGATAATGATGAATGGATAATTATAAACATATAGACAAACAAACATCCATGCTCCGGGCGGGATACGATCCGGCGACCCTTGAGGCACGAGGCAGGTGTGACTCTTCGACCTTAGCGACCTCGACTATCCGAGCCGGCTGCATTCGGTTATGATACTCGTAATAATGATACAATTCTTGATCATGTTCTCGGAAAAGTAAGAAGAAAGCACCCTTCTTTCCGCAAACGTTGCACTCTAGAGTTCGCTTTCGCTCTGACGCAACGAAGCAAAGACGCGATCGCCCGCCCGCACACAATTAACAAACTCTTTGCGAAAGGTCACATGCATCCTGCTGGGCCGCGGCGGACGTCGACAAGGTGAGTTTCCCCACTCCCCTACGCGGCCGAGCCTCAGCACTTCGTAATTGCGGAATTATAAATCTCGCCGATATTTACGTGCGAAGTGCATCTAACGATCATCTCACCAACACACATACACACACACACTCAACATGCACAAGCACCCACACCCCCAAGCATACACACATTCACAAAGAACCCACGCATGCGTAACGTTTGAAACGATTCTTGCGAAATGTTGCAGTTGGGATCACACCGCCCTGAAGGTTGGTTGCTTGTGTTTCATTCCAACAACTGATGTTTATCTTAGTTGGGAAGCTCTTTAATTAACCGGCCCCGGGTCTACCAAGCGCACGACCTCATTCATATTCTACTGGGAGAGATCTGTTTATGCACAACCTTTTCGGGCGACCTGGAAAACAACACGGGCATATTTACGAAAAGGTTTCGAGTTCACTGCTTCACAGAGTCAGCATAAAGGAGCAGACGCTAGAAAATTTTAACGAAGTAGTACACAGAATATTGAACAAGTTTTCTTCCCACGGAAAATAATTTTCTAAATTAATTATGTCAAAAAAAGTTCATTTACATGTCCGAGAAATAAGACGGTGTGAAGAAATTCTTCGAACTAATATTATTTCGCAGTACTCCCGTCGAAACATGAAAAGTTGGTGTTTTTAACACGCTTGCGGAGAGTTTTGTAATTAAATAAATAACACACGGTTTCTGTAAGAACTACTTGCGTTCTTTGCCGTTTCGTTATGACATGATATATTATGATATAACGAAAGATTCACCAAATACTGGGTTGTATTAATTTGCCTTAATGCATAATGTCTCACCATTTACGCCTTAGATCCGCGTCAATGATATAAAACAACGAAATTATACTGAAATATTCTGATTTCCTGTATAATGCTCCAACAAGTAACATCCATCTCTCCAGAATAGAATACTGTACTCATTAAGGCTAACCATCTACTTATTCCCGCTGTATAGGAGGTCCCAAAATTGTTTAAACAAAAATTTATATTGTTATCTAAATATGAAAAAAAAAATTGAAGTCATAACTTTTTAACTTGTTAATCTTAAGGGCCAAATAGAGCAAGTATCATAACTTTTTACATTGCCAGGGTAGTTGTTTAATTTCACATTTTTAAAGTAATGATATTTCCACATTATTGTGTCGCGTTGAGAGCCTATTAAGCTAATAATCTGGCTCTGTGGAATTTCAATACCTATAAATTGAAATTTATAATTTTAGTCATTCTATTTGCATGTGAGTAAATATAACTCTCAAAGTCAAAATAACACAAAAACCTGAACAAAGTAGAAAATTCTCCATCGTTAAATTTTCATCATACGAAGTATTCAGATGTTACTAGTATGTCTTCTTCTTCCTCCGCTGCAGCTGCTTTTATTTAATTACGATTCAAAAGCATTTGACTTTATATGGATTACGCTCATTTAAATTTCTAAATATATTCGCTTGATGACTTCTCTTAGTCAATTTCGACATTTTAGTTTTTAAATATTGAAAAAGAAAAAAGACGGAACCACCAACCTTGAGGACTCGACCTGTTACTCCTGTTGAATGAAGAATGAGTTAATGAAAATAATGAAATAAGGAACTATCTTTTTTAAAAAAATATACAGAATAAAATTAGATTTGTGTATACGTGTATAAAACATCTGACATCAGTGTTATATTCCCTTAATTGTCAATCTCCTTATTGATTATATAATTCAAAAAAGGAGTTAAACACGTCGCCGACATAGTGTTCGGAACGGAGTAATCCTCCACTTCCTTGGACATATTCCGGATCCGCTACCGCCAACGCCAGCGCGATGGGCGGAGTCGCCTGTCCATTGTCGGCGCGTCTCACCTCGCTCAGCTGGCGCCCGACGCGACGGCTGCGACGGCCTTTGGCCCCGCCCACGTCCCGCCCATCGCCGCCCACGCCCGCCCTCACCGACGCGCCAGACAGGTCTCCCGGAGCGGGCGGCCGACCGTGAACTCCACACGAGCGCAGTGGGGGGAGAGCTGCGTTATCGTTCGAAGGGAAGTATCTTGTTGCGTTGAGGTATTGAGCAAACGGGGTCCGTTGCTGGATAACAATTGTAATATTTCCGAAGTGGAATGGTAATAAATGTGGTCCTTAGATCCCACTCAAAAAATAGCAACATAAAGTTGCAACAAATATCTATACAACCGGGAGAGGTGGCTTAGGGCTCATCAACTGATGTCAGTGCAGTGCCTGTGGCCGGGAAGTCTTGAGGTTCGAGTCCCGACGGTTGGTAGGGTTTTAGCCAGATAGCCAGGTCGAGTTCTGTCGCTGCAGCGCCTGGAGGAGAATACTTCCGGCTGGCTGTTCTGATCGGTATTGTTTCGTGGTTTCTTCGATCAATACCAGGCTAATGCCGGAGAAATACCCTTACAAACGGGACACAAACCGCGTGCCATCTTTCGTTTCCATTGCTTGTCCTATTCTCACCCTTTGCACACACTTGCACTTGCATGCGCTTCACTACCACACATGTCGGGAGACCGGTCGGGAGCTTAGAGCTTGTCCCGGCAGGGGCGGTGCCAATCTGGTAGGAGATATGTGGTTTAGAGGAACCCTGCTAGCCGACGGTAGGTCGGCGCCGGATCTCGCCATCCAACCGGGGCAAGAAAACAGCCACCTCCCGAACAATAAATGCACTGCATTTACGGGATTAATGACCGTAGAAGTTGGCGCGCCCGGAATCACTTGTCAATTGTTCAATGAAAAGTTGCAACAAAAACTTAAAAAGTGATTTAGCTGGATACATTCAAGCACCAATTAGAATGAATTTTTGATATTCCCTTCCCAGGACTATTTCCTTTCTAATAGGCCTCAATGGGAGTTGTTTTCCGGATTCCAACAAACTGCCTGGCTTCTTACATCTGGAATCAACAATTCGAGAGACTCCGCCATACAATTGACAAGGAAATGTACAACGAGACATGCACAGTTAGAGATTATGTTTCTATATCGTGACCTTTCTTAACAATGTGGTGTCAGAAGAAACTGAAAAAACCTCAGCCAAACAGAAATTAATTTTCACAACAACAACAAAAATAATGTATTCAAGATGTGGAAATAGTATTACTTCGTTGTTAACTAGTAATGATTATGTTGTCCAGCCACGCAAATGTTCTTAGATTTTTGATATTGTAACTCAATTTCCATGATCATCGAACTTTGAAAAAGTTCTGAAATATTCTGATTACCAAAGCTCTTTAAACAAATATGTTTACAGCTTTTCGTAAACTGAATGTGCGAGTGTGTAAACAATGTTAGACATATAGACTTCAGTTAATAGATTTCCCTACCGAGACATGTATTTCTTTTGTATCAAAGTATATCATTGGCATATCCATCCACTACTAATTTAAAAGCTGACAGCAATGGTTCAACGGAATCACAAAAGCATTGGACTTACTAGGTGAAATTGAATTGAATATTCAAAGACAAACAGAATAGAGTCCCGGTATTCTTAACTTAGGGTTTATAATATTACAAACTGACTGGAAATATTAATTGCAATCTGTTTTGTGATTACTCTTATGTTAAAAAAATCAGAGTAACATTAAAAAGAGTAATATAAAAACAAATTCTCCGTGATTGCTAAACAAATACAACGTAACTTGTAAACAACGTGTTTTATATCGACAAGATTTGGAAAGAAATTAAAGTACTGATATGTACTTGATGAGGTCTTAACAGATCTCTTTTAAAAAATAGAATGACTAAGCGTCTTCGAAGTTAATAGAGCAAGAAATTAACTCGTCACCACTTGATTGTATCTTCAATACATGTCAAATTAACACTAAAATTAGTTTAGTGTCTGATGCAACTCCTCACAAAAGGGATCTGCTCGGCACACCTGCTAAGAGTCATCTTTCATTGCAAGTGTTACGATGGTCGACAGCACAAACGAGCGCAACAGATAAGTCTGAAAAGACGTTTGAGGTAAAGGAAAGTGAAAGAAAGAAATTTACATCCCGCAATGCCCAATTACATGAGAATTGTTCGACAAGTTTTTCTTAAGTACAATCTTATACACCTTTTGAGTACAATCTTCTACATCTCGAGTGCCACTATATTGAACGATGTATCGAAATAGATTTAAAAGTGTGATGAAACCTGTACACAAAAGTTTCAGCAATACTAGTTTCCCTTCTACTTCATTATGAACTTAAAAAAGTAATATTTTAATACTGTAATAAATCAATATTAACAGATTCAGTAAAATATAAACTTATTTCCCACAAAGAGAAGGACAAGAGACATGAAGCAAAAAGTATGTCATAAAATGGTACTGATGGTGATGATGGATGACACGAGATGCTGGTGAGATGGAGGAGAGAGAAGGGGAGCGTGGGATAAAATAGAAGGGGCAAGGGTGCATTAGAACTTCTCACTGGACCGATCGATCATGAAAATCCTTTCGCTTCCGGGCACTTTTTCCAACTTCACAGAATGCCGATTTCGACTATCCGTGCCGAGTACACATAATGTCCCTTACGGGAACACATTACCGTTTTACACTAGATACACTCGCGGGCTCCTCTGTCTTGAGATCAGGAGACTCACAAGGCCCTCTGCGACAACACACTTACATGAAAGACAAGGGACAAACAACCAACAACCATTCCCACGATAGGACGCGAACACACGACCTTTCCGACCGAGGCGCTGAGTCGTCATACGCCCTAGCCACCTCGACCTCCCAGGTCGGCAATCCTGAAAATCCTATTAATGATTCCTAAAAATATTTCGCGTCAAATATCGTTCTCACGGAAGAGATCAAGTCATCACCACCTCCTCAAGCCCTCACGCCGGCAGCCCAAATGAAGTGGAGGACCCAAAATAGTCTGTCAGGCATGACGGAATCCCCGGACAAAAGAAGCTCTTCGGCGCACCCGCCGCGGGGAATCCCCCTTTCTTCACGTGCGGCCGCCGACAGCGCTGCGAGCGGCTCGCCGACCATCGATAAGGTGCCTCGCCGCCGGACGCGCGTCTATTGTCTCCGGGAGCCATTATGTTCCGCGCGCTCGCCCGGTCGGGCCATCGCATCGTCGGTCGGCCCAGGGAGGCAGGACGCTCGCATACGATACACTTAGCGACTTTCACTTTTTGCAACAGAGCCCCGCGCCCTACACCTTGGGGCGAACGTTTAATGCCTGCAAGACGTTCAAAGGCGAGGATGCGGGATTGCTGTCTGGGAGGTACACAAACACCTCACATCAAGTCTGGGTTTTTCTTCTTCAATGAGTAGCAAAAAAATACTTCCATGGTCGTATGAGGGCTCTGGTTATTCCAGTGTGAAATGAATAGAATAAAAGATTACACGTAGTTCACACTTTTTTTGATGGATGTAATACAAAAGCACAACTCTTACGAAATCTCTAAAAAAACTGTTGGAATGTTACAACACAACTTTTTTCTCACATTATTTGTAACTGTTTCACAATGTAATACTACTTGAACGCTTAAAAGTTCTGATTGATTGCTAGTGATACCGGGCGAGACAACTGCTAATATCACAAGTCCCGTAAGTGTGGTGAATGTTTTTGTGGAGATATCGGTGATCTTGCGCTACTGGATGACGAGATCCGGTGACGACCTACCGTCGGGTAGTGGACTTTTCACCAACCAGATATCTCCCACCAGCTGGGCACCGCCCCAGTCGGGACAAGCTCTAAGCTCCCGACCGGCCTCCCGACATGCGAGTTTGTGTAGTGTCAGAAAGTGTAAGTGAATGTGTGTTAAGGGGTGAGGATATGACAAGGAATGGAAAGGAAAGATCGCGCAAGGTCTATGGCCCGTTTCTTACCGTTTGTACTGCTTCGGCATTCGCCAAGTATTGATCGGGGAAACTTCGGAACACTACCGCTCAGTCGCTAGAATTCTCCTCCATCCAAGGTCGGCAATCCTGAAAATCCTATTAATGATTCCTAAAAATATTTCGCGTCAAATATCGTTCTCACGGAAGAGATCAAGTCATCACCACCTCCTCAAGCCCTCACGCCGGCAGCCCAAATGAAGTGGAGGACCCCAAATAGTCTGTCAGGCATGACGGAATCCCCGGACAAAAGAAGCTCTTCAGCGCACCCGCCGCGGGGAATCCCCCTTTCTTCACGTGCGGCCGCCGACAGCGCCGCACGTGAAGAAAGTTCTCCTGGCTAGTTTCGAAAATCCTGCCACCGTTGGGACTCGAACCTCAGGACCTGCCGGTCACAGGCACACGGTCAGCATATTTCTCCCACACTCGGTTTCGCTGTCGGCTACTTTAGGTTTAGCGCCCTATTCATGTTACGTCCAGCCTCAGAGAACAAAACAACCTTCTTGACGCTTCAAAAACAAAGTTGAATTTTACAATTTTCGAAAATTTAGAGAATTAATTGAAAAATAATTTAAAATACAAAAAGTATTTGGAAAGTATTAAAGCACGTAAATAAATTCTACAGCATATTTACGTGGTAAGATATACAATAGTTCGATCTTTTTGAACAACTTACTATCAACGAAAGACAACTGTCTTCCAAGAAAAAGGAAAAATGTTTGCGGAACATGTAATTCTGTTTACGTAGATGTGTCTCTCAAGTGACATTGGCATTGTAACATACTCAACTGTACCTCTGAAAATACGAAGAAAACGTTCCTGACATGTACTTTACTCATATCTCCGGTCACGTGACCTTTAAGGGTTAAGCCCATTACTCATATACAAAAGTACAGAAAATAAACACATGTCAAAGGCTGATGATGATCCTTTGCAAATAAAAGAATTCACGTGGCAGAATACTCAGAAAGTGAAACTAACAAATTATCGAACAATTTATCTTTCACACAACTAGGAAGTTGAACGTGTATATTTGTGATTTTCAACAAAGTTTTTACACTAACGAACGTAACGTCAAATAAATGAATATTTTAAATACTTGTCAATGGATTTCTAATCTACTACGATTTTGCTGAACTACACGTTACGAGGTACAATTTTTCTAATAATTTTACTTCGACTTCAAAATGTTATATCATCAGGTTTGAGAGAGAGAGAAATTTTAATTATAATTGCGTACAGTAAACATTACATCATTCGCTCTTTCATATACCACACAAATCCACCAAAAAGTACATACAATGTACTTTACTTCAAAGAAATATAAAATGTATACTGAGCTTTAATGTCGCTGTGTCGCATCATGATTTGTACGAGAACAGTAAACTTCGGTTTGAACATAAAACCTATAACATATAAAATTATTCTCCTCAGCTGTCGGCGGTCCCGTTCTAGCACGAACTTTTTGCGACCTCAGCGATGCCGGAGGTTTGACGTTTTACCGGGTTCACGGTCAGACTCTGATAATAATAATAATAATAATAATAATAATAATAATAATGATAATTAAGTGCCTCTTGATTGATGTCGTAGGCTTCCGCGGCCAGTTATGATCTGGCGATCGAAGGCTGAGATGCCGACGGCGCGGTCTTCTTCAGGGCACTACAGCCCTGATGAAGACCACGATATGTTGGTCGAAATGTCAGCCTTCGACGCGGCGTCCCCCGGAGAGCCCAGATCGGTGCATGTTAATGTAAATGTGTGTAAGGGGTGTCAATAGGACGACGAAGAGTAAGGTAAGATAGCGCGAGGTACGTAGCCCGTTTGTTACAGTATTGCTCCAGCATTCGCCTGATGTTGATCGTAGAAACCAAGCAAAACTACCTGTCAGAGCAGCTTCTCCAGAGAAAACCACCTACCAGAGAGAGAATTCTCCTCCAGACAGCGAGTGAATTCAACAGAGCTATCTTGCTAGTGTCGAAAATCCTCCTACCGTCGCAACTCGAACATAGGGCCTCCCAGTCAGCGTCTCTACAGTCACATCAATTGATGTCCGGCACCATTAACTGATGTCAGTTCGGTTCCCGGCGGTAAGAGAATTTGGCCTTTTACATTTACATGCCCTTCACTAGATTTAGAACTACTAGAAATGTAGGTCGAGGCTAGATGCCACCATCCAGCGGATGATATTACTATTTCTTAACGTGCCAAAACATGCACTACAGCTACGGGAGTTATTATAGTAGCTACTGACGGAAACAAAATAATCAATCAATTAATCCAGGTGGTTTGCTCAAGGGCAGATTTAGCGACGCCGCCAAAGGACTCCGTTGGACTCTAAATTCGACCTAGCTGACCAGCTAGTGTCGAAAATCGTGACACTGTCAGGACTCGAACCAACGACCTTCCCATCAAAGGGACTGCAGTGTCATCAGTTGATTCCCTGAAACATTTCTTCAGGTGGTGATTTTGTAATCGCGTGCATTTAAGAGTGCAATTGCTTTAACTTCTTACGTTCAGGTTAGGTTTAACAAACAAAGATTATTAATACATCTGTTAAAAGATCTGTCTGTCAATAACAGAGACTTGTTAATTTATGTCATAATATTACAAATTCTAGAAGTATTGCAAATTATGTTATTCATTGTATCATAACAGAAAACGAAAATGAATCCGCCCTTTGACAAATATGTTTATACAAGGCAAAATTTAAAAATTAATTAATTAAAAAAAATCAGTAGTTAAAGTTTAAACATTATTCAAATCTTGGTTCTTTAATGGAAAATACAAGGCAAACACGCTTTCGTTTATAGCAACTATTCTTCGTGGTTCTTGGAGTGCGCATTGTATTTACCTCCCCTTCTCAGATGGCGCGTGTACACCTCTTTCTGGACTTGGTGGTGAAATGACGGCGAGTCAGGGGAAGCCGCCAGTTGACCATGCTCGTCCGAGTTCCAGGCTTCCCAGGTGACAACTAGATACTCTAGATACTACGGACGCATTCTGATACTCTTGCTTTATCGTCACGAACGAGACAAAACGGCTCAAGTACGCCAAAACTTTCCGAACGACATCACCGCGCCAATCCAGCGCAAGCAAACGGCGTCGAAACTTCAAAATTCAAAGGCCCAGTGATGATTCGCTAAGCGTGTGCATCGGCTGAGCTAGGCTTTGAGAAAAGCGATTAATGTCTTTGAGTCTGTCCAACGCATAATTTCCAAAAGTTGCCAAAGTATTTTCATACGGAACACATTTAACTTGACATTTTGTCGTTTCTCCGTGAGTGTCAACGTTTGTTGACGAGGCTAAGGCCTTCGGTCCAAGGGATTAATATAAAACATCCTTGAGTTTGTGCAACGCATAATTTCCAATTGTCATTCGAACTACGTAAACAGAATGCCATTGTCATTAGAATTGCGTTAACACAAGGTCCCCCTTCCTGACATTCGTTCTTCCTTTCATTCATCGATCTCGCAATGTCTGAGTCGATTCGTTACGACAAGGGCTAAGATCCTATGGTTTAATTTTTTTTCAGAAGTTAAAGGGATTAACTTTAAAAGCTCTTCATTGTTTGCTTATTACACATTTTTGCTTGTGGGATAACCAAAACATTTTTCTCAAGAATCAATTATTTTTCGCACGATCCGCTACTGCTTAAAACCATTAAAATGTGAAAGGGAAGAGTTGGGTATATTGTGTTCATACATGTAAAGTGTGAAATGCATGTAAACTCTGCAAATTTTGGCCATCCGGCATGAGCATTTTTGGTTTCAACCGGGGTCTATTACCATTCTTTACTTTAACCGTGATAGTACTATTGCCGTTATTAGTCTGTAACGACTTTCCTTAATCTTAGCTTTTATTATGCTAATTTCAATAATTCCGAAGACAGAGAAAGGGAAAAATATTTTTGCCAGTCGTTGCACAGCAAGTAAAATGTGTAAGGTCATTCGCAACAAATTTTTCAAGTCTCGAATCTTTTCCCATTCCTACCTACCTTGACCTGTGCAAAACTGCTTCTGCTGTCAAAGTAATCGTTTTGCCTTCCATATTTAACAGCAAGAAGTAATGCAACTTAACCATGAAATGCCTAAGAAGTTATTTCTTTTCTTTGCATACAAACAGTTCTATTCTTTTTACGTCATCACGATGATTCAAAACGAATAAAAGGCGAAGAACATAAAATACACAAAAGCACCCAATTAACCGTGGAAAGATAAATAATTCACGACGGCAACTAACCGTTTAAATAAACTAAGTTGCAAAGTGGCACAGTGCTTTGTGAACTGAGCAGCAACATGGCAGTTGTAGAAGCCAGGCATCTCTTGAAAAAGGTGTTCCTCGTTAGGAAACCAGAAGATGACACACGAGGTAATCAGAAGACGAGAACAGAACCTGTGCTTGGCAGGCTAGAGCTACTTGTTTCTTACAAGAAAAGTGTAGTAGAAAACTGTTTGTGGAAAGCAAGATATAATGAAACAAGCGTGTAACAGAGATATATTTCTGACAGATTGTTCTGACTTATGAAATCATGCAAATATGGCATATTTCTATTAGGTATACCTCTCTTTGCAACTTGAATGGAACTCCAAATATAGTTTCTGTCTTCTACATAGTTATTGCAATTTCATCATTGTGTTATATAAAATATATATTTTTAATAAATACAATGTTTGTAAGGTAATATTTGTTATTATGAAGAGCAATAATTTCTCAAATAAAAAAAATCAAAGCATCATCCATTATTGTTGTTTACTAAAACATTGTATTTAACACTATCAATTTTAAATTTAGGAGAGTTTTAGATATACACTTGGCGTTTTACGTCTTCAGGCTAGGTAAAAAACGAAATTGAAATATCTGTCACTATTAGTTTCCAGTATCCCGCACATTTAACCATGTCAGTCAAAAGGAAAAATATGATTAATTGATTGTTACTTACTTTGTTAAATTGTTACTTACACACAATGGACTTCTTTGCAAATGTTAGACGAATCCCATACAACATATCCATATGTTACTTTTGACTAAGGTAATGGGAAATGGAAACTCGTGAATAAACACGTAATAACTGAAGAAGAATATAAATATGTAGGGTTCGAAGCATAGTAAAAAAATTTAAGAAGAATAAACTGCCTGTAAGAGTAAACTGCCTGCGGGCGGGCGGGCGGGCGTGCTGGGGCCGGGGGGCGGCGGAATCCGCCTGTGAAAGTGGCTGCGGCCGCCCCCAAAGGGCGCGTCGGGTGGCGTCGCGCGACGCGGCCGGATTCGCCGCTAAAGAGCGGGCGCGGAGCACCGAGGTCAAGTGCGCGGCCCGCGCGACCTCTGGCGGCGGCGGCGGCGGCGAGCGCATGATCGGGCGCGGGAGCAGAGGGCGGCGCCGTGGGAAGGAGGAGGAAGGTGGGGAGCGGGCGGAGAAGAGGAAAAGAAGGCGCTTCGGAAGGCGTCGTTCAACCAAAGAGTAATGTTAATGTTCACAGTTTTTGTAAGGTTTAATTCCAAAGCTAGGAAGATATCATTTCTCTATGGATGAACCATAACGGAAAGAGTTTACACTGCTTCTGGTGCATATTGGTGGTGGAGGTTCGGAGACGGAGAAGAGAAAATGAAGGAACTTTAGCAGGTACGGTTGAACCAAAGAGAAACGTTAATGTCCATAGTTTCTCTACATTTTAAATCGAGAGCAAACAAGATATCATTGCTCTTTGGATGAACCATAATGAAAGGAGTTTACACTGTTTCCCGGCGCGGGTGCGTAGGCGGAGCCGTGGGAAGGAGAAGGTGCGGAGCGGGAGGTTCGGAGGCGGAGAGGACGCTTGGAAAGGCGTGGTTGAACCTTAAGTCCGTTCTACACGGTCATTTTGTTTCATCATTTACTGAAATTGAAGGGAAAAGCTCTTTTATTTCTACGGGTTATGTATTTCTACGCGCTACTGTTGCAGTATCGAAAGTGGATGAACGAGAACTAGCGTTTTACATAGTCATTTCGTTTTCTGCACGGCATCGTGATGGAAATATTTCCTCAGGGCGCCGCAAAAAGCGCTGAAGATCAAAAAGCTGAACATTGTGGTTACAAATTAAGTTAGTTTATATTAAGATAGAGCACGGTATGAGACATTAGAACCCAGAACATGTTTTATTTCACACCACACTAATTACTTGACATTACTATTCAACACATTAACACTCTCTTGAAACTGTACGAAAGGAAGAAATCTGTACCGAAAAATGAAGCATGTGTAATTTTTTGTACAAATTACATCCCCTTTCCTCAGTCACTTTTTTGTACCAGTGTACCAAAGAAACGTGTTTTTTGTACCAAAGAAAAGTGTTGAAAAAGCATAGACTCTATGATTTAACCCTACTATGGCGTAAAGAAAGGAGTGTACATTGTTTCTCTTTGGCTGAAGTGGATCCCGCAGCAGGCATTTAATAGATACTAACTTAAGGGGGCGTGACCTGAATACACAAAAGGATTTGTAAAAGAAAAACGCTTTAGTCAGTGCTTTAGCTTTAGTGATTGAAGCTTTGATTTCGTTTTTCTGCATTATAGAAAATGAAATTCCCATATAATTGAAGTATTTAACTATAAATCTAATTGCGATTACCATCGTTTAAACAAAAGACAAGGAGGTGTACTTACTAATTCTTATTAAATAAACGTATGAGAGTCGTGACCTGAGAAGTACCAGTTACCCATGCGGATAACACGGAGGCAATCTTTACAGTATTTAGTAGTAGTGTAAGACGTATTTGGAGTTAAAAGATTGGAACATTGATTAAATGATTTATTCTTCGTTCTTAGCTTCTCTGTTTCGGCATGTGGGTCACTGCTAATAGTTTCAAACATACGAGGCGCACGTAGCAATCGACGTGAGCGACAAGGCGCCGGGCAGTGGACGTGGGCAATGTGGGTGAGAGCGTGGGTATGGCATACAAGCGTTAGTACGGAGGGTAGAGGAGAATGTGACGTGGAATCGTGATGACGTAGGGGTGATAGTGTAGGTGTGGGCCGTGAGTCATCGAGTTTAGGAGTCGAAACTGGAGGCAGGGAGCACGAACGTTGCCCTGATCCGGATGGGACGAGAGTGCAATAAGGGCGAAACGGCAAAAGCGCATTGAGCAGCTGTGCGGGGCAATGATGTAACGGGAAGAAGGTAAATGGGCTCTTGGTGCGGGCGCGGGCGCGGGCGCGGGGCATCACGCCTTCGACACACGCAGAGCCCGAGGCGGGCGGCGGGCGCCGGGCGGCGGGCGGCGGGCGGCGGGCGGCGGGCGACGGGCGACGGGCTTATCGCTCGCATCCAGCCGCGTTAAGTGGCGTAGCGGCCGTGGTGGCGCCCTAATCGCCGCTAAGTAATCGCCGATCCACGCGGTGTCGGAGACTCGCTGCCGACTCCTTGACACCACCTTCTCCACAACCCCGTCTCCGATTCTTCGACTGTCTGACGCATTAGTTCCTGAATTCAACACTGCTGCACCCCAGCCCGCCTACATTCTAACTCTTGCTTCTGATATCCGCTCTCCGTGAGGCTTTGTCACGTCATTGCCGCTCCGCCGGCACGTCATTGCCCTGGGAGGCCTAGCTGACAACTTGACTACCATCGCTCCACCGCTCTCAGTCCTCCTCGGCATCGCGCCACCGTCGCTGCTCCAGGCGCACCAACTCTTGTCCCTTGCTCGTGCCGCTCCCACCATCCTCTTTGCTCCCACCGCCCCCAAACTTCCTCCATGCCGTCCCCACTTTTCTCCATTGCTCCCGCCAGCCACCTTCCTCCTTGCTGGCACCACCCCCACCCTTCCACTTGCTCCCACCGCCCCTCCCTCTTGCACCCACTGCCGCCACTCTTCCCCTCTTGCTCTCACCGCTCCCGTTCTCCCATACCATTCGCTATTTTGTTGACTTCCCAACCGCTGAATCACTCACGTGGTCTCCGAAGTACCGGACTTTCGCTACGTCTCTGTCGGTCAAAATGGCTCTGCACAGGGCACTGTTCGTACTGCCTATATTATTTTGTCACTCCATACTGAAATCATTCTAATACCTCTTATTCCCTCCCTGTTCTTCACATTCATCCATCCGTTCCTCGACTTCCCAGAATTTTTCGTCGCCCTGCCTTCCAGCTCTTCCGAAGGATTTACCAGTTCTTTTCCCATCATAAGATCTCGCCTATCATCCTCTTCCATTTCCACTTCCATCTTTATCTCCGAGCAGCATCTTCTCAATCAGTTCCCTCTTGGCCGTGCCTCCCGCCACCTGCTCAGCCATCAAAGCCGCAGGGGTCCTCGTTTCGGCAGGTGTATGGGCACCTCGGGAAATCGAACAGGCTTCTTCGAAGGTAGTACATTCGTTACGTCGTAATCAACTCCACACAGCGTCAATAATCTGTCTGCAACCGAGCAAATGTTCAAGTCGAATGATACCGATGTTCCAATTTGCGCGTAAGAATGGAATTGTGCTCGTGAAATGTGTTAATACATCTTTATTATGAAACTGTAATATAGTAACTATAAAAACTAAAAATGATGAAACTTCTGAAAATGTCAGTTTTATAGCTTCTAATACTCAAAAGCACGAAATTGTTTCGTATTTTTGAGGTCTGAACATATTCATTTCCCTTTCTTTTATTTCTGTACTTTACTTCATTTTGACCAATAAGTTCGGAACATCGTGCGTGATAGGAAAAATTGACAATAGATGAATTTCTAAACAATATGAAATACTTTACTAACTGCGTTTTTCATTCAAGGCTGAACATACCGATTTCCCTCTCTTTCTTCCTATATCGTTTGCTCATAGTAATAATTAAACTTGTGTCAAACAAAAAATTTTAGAGGATAAATTACTAGCCAAAACGAAATACTCACATTCAATATACTTAGTCAGAGTATTTTCAAATGTTAATAAAAGTTTATGTATTTGAATTTAAAATTGTTTGTATTTTTTTATTAACACAGCAGACTAATGTTCAGAGTGCGCTCTCTTAGGTATACTTTTGATTAATTGATCAGTGATTCTGGGCGCATCAACTGATTAGTCCCGTAAGTACAGTGCATCATCAGTGAACTTCCCCCACTGGATGGCGAAATCCGGCATCGATCTATATCAGCTGGCGGGGATTTTCCGCAACCTGATATCTATCACCAGTGGGGCACCGCCCCACTCGGACGAGCTCTAAACTACGACTGGTCTAACGGTAAGAGTGATAGTGCAATGCATGTCAGTGAGAGAGTATGTACGGTGTGAAGAGATGACAAGGAAGAATAAAGGAAGATCGCCTGCGGTCCGTTTGTGAGGGTCCTACTCCAGCATTTGTCTGGAATTGACTGGAGAAACCACGGAAAACTACCTGTTAGAGAAGCGGACCACTACAACTCTCCTCCATACAGTGGTTGAATTCGGCCTAGCTCTCTAGCTAATGTCGAAATTCCTGCCACCGTCAGGGCTCCAACCCACGACGTCCCGTTGGCCCCCGTTGAATCCACAACCTTACTTGATGCCCTGAGAAACCTTGGCCGGTACATATACGCTTATATTATGCATATTAGCATAAATGTTTTCTGGTTCCTAATAACACGTGTGTGTAATGGAAATGGAGCAATACTTCCCGACAAACAAAAATAATTGTTACGAATTATCACTTAAAATTACTATAATAATATTCATATATTATTCTCCGATGGACTTACTATTTACAATTTTTTTTCCTCAATCTTTTCTGTGAATTAATCAAGCTGTTAATTAATCGATAAGTAACTTTCAAAATAAGTTATCAATTGTTGTATTAGACTTTCCTCGGTTTCCAAAATCGTAATTAGACTTTCTTACGCTGAAAATTGTCCTTACAAACTTTTAATTATTGTAGTTATCGTAATAATAACAATAACACCACCAATAATAATAATAATAATAATAATAATAATAATAATAATAATAATAATAATAATAATAATAAAATAACATGGAAAAAAGAAATGGAAATCATTGTAGATCAGAGTTCAAAACATATGCATTTTATAAAACGTATTAACACGAGTATCGCTTTCAAGTTGGATGTTCACTGAGCAATTACTCTGTTCATTCAGGATTATCGAAAAGCTTGTCGTCAATAGTCCCTGTCTCCTGTAAATTTCTATTCCAGCAAATACATTATCTCATACTTACGTCAACGTAAAACGCTTGAAATCAACGCGAGATAACTTTAATCGACAATGCGTCCGATGGTCATGGTTCATATTACGAGCACTGCTTCCCTTAGTACCGTGCAACCCTTCCACATAACGCTTTCTTCTCCGCGCGGCATTTCGTCGCCCTCCCTCTATTATTACGCCCGGCGATTCGTGATAGTCGTGAGATTCTGTTTACGCAACTTTCGAACCCAGCGATTTCAAGATGGCGTTCGCTTTTTACGTGATCACGTGCAATATTTCAGCACCGATCTCGTAAGGGATTCATCAAGGACCCGCCGCTCTTTCTCCCGTTAGTTACAGTCCTCTAGAAGTGACTTTCGTTCCTTATTGGAGATGAGTATTACTATCACTTGGGCATTAGACAGTATTACTTTGATGTGGCAATGCCGCTAATGCCCGAAATCAATCTTGATAAAATTTATTACTCGACAGATAATTCTATATAATGTGTGATATGAAGGTATACGAGCCACGACGTGAAAATAATAGGCTTATTTTATAAGTTTCTAAAAGTATATTCCTGTTATTTGTATTTTCGCAATACATGGCGATTGGCTCGGATGTATTCGAGGTACATTAAAGTGACTCTTTAACTAATATTTTCAATATTTCTGTGGCTGTCTTTTTATTTGAAAAGATCATCTCAGTAACAATTAGTTTTTCAATGAAAAAAATGAGAAGAGGATGTAACTGATCAGAAAAATTTAAATTAGTTTATAAACTACTTTGTGGAAATAATGTGTATCACCTTATTTTAAAGCATTTTTTGGTAAAAGAAAATTGATATTTATTAAAAGATTCTGCATCTTGGCGTCGTTTATTAAAGTCAGTAGACCCATAACCGTCAGTTGCTACGAGGTTGCGAGACAGGTTGCTCGTATTATTCCAGGAGTGGAATAAGGGAAAACTAAAGGTGGTTGGAGGCGGATACATGGAGGTGGGGCGATTTCCACAATGCCAAGCACCAGCAAGTATTCATGTCTGCGGTGGGATTCGAGTTCACGATTATTCCATCCGTAATAGTTACGGGACTCTCGCCTTCACTATCTTAGCTACCCAGGACTGCCATCCCTTTAGTGGAGCTAACATCATACTTTGATGTGACAATGTCAGTATGGTGTTCATCAATTGTTATTAAGCGTGTCACACCTTGATTTTATGCACCATCGAAATCTAAACTTGTTTATCTTCATCATCATCGTCATCATCGTCAACATCATCTTCTGCAAGGTATTTATAGATTTTTCAGTGTGTTACGGCTCTACAAATTGTTCACTCTGTCGTCTTTGTCTTCCAAAGTCTCTTCTTCCTCTTGGCTTATAATCCAGAGCCTTCAGACATTCCTAGTATATGCTTTTTCCATTTTACTGTACACTATTACAGTGGCGGCTCTGGGATTAGGCAACAGGGAGGGCACACAAAGTTACAGGATCAAACAATGTTAGGCATTTGAAAAATTGTTATATTTGGATTGTTTAAGTCACATAAGTAATAGTTACAATCGAATTATCTCCCCGGAAGACAGGCTAAACACATGATCTATAAATTAAATTGAGTCTTGTTGTTACATTCTGTAAATCTATTACTAATTCTTCAAAATGAAAGGAGTCTCGTAACAAAACGCTTTATAATGAAAACGTACAAAGTCCATTCAATCTCTCTTCCGACATGGTATTTCTTAAAAAGTTTATAATCTTTTCAAAGTGCAAAAGCTCTCTCAGATTCTTTTATGTAGCACATCCAGCTCAGATTTCAGTCTGCTAGCTCACGAACGGAGAGTACTGTGAAACGCTATCAACCTTTTGTAGGGGGAAATTTTCTTGATATTGTTGGAACGTCTTACAATCAAAGAGAGAACACATGGCTTATTTCACTCTGAAATTAATATGGCCATTTATCCCTTTGAAATTTCCGTACAAAAGAGCGATTGCCATTTCTATCCGATTGTATAATTTTCCTATCAGGCCGAGGTGATCCAATTCTCTTAATGCAATTTTCTTTATATTGTTGGAACGTTTTACAATCAAAGAGAGAACACAAGACAAAATTCCCCCTAAAATTAAGATGGCCATTTACCCCTTTGAAATTTCCGTACAAAACAACGTTTGCCATTTCTATCAGATTGTAAATTTTTTTATATCAGGCCGAGGTGGTCCAATTCTCTTCATGCACAGTCTTTTATCATAACCACATTGACTGTTTTCAGGCATTTTACAGAATTGGAAACCATTCTCAATCTCAATGCACAATACGAACTGGACGCGAAGATCGGAATACAGCATTCACATAGTTTGTCTACATATCGGAAAGATCATGCCGACCATGCCGATTGCACACTACTGCGCTGAATTGTTGTGAAAAGGGAGATTATTTAAACAGAATACCAGCAGATAGCACTGGCCTGGACGAAAATCAAGCGAAAGGAATATTTTAAGTTTAAAAATCGATCAATAGATAGCGCCGGGCAACGAGGTTGCTACCTCCCCTGTCAGGCTGCTGGGCGGCGGCCGTCATAAGATGCCATTTGCCGAACCCATGTTGCCATTTCAACACTCATTGGCAGCGATTTCTATGTCTGTAAGTTCCGTAACAACACTGCGTTTAGGACACAGAGGCGAGTGTCCACAGCCAATGAAAATCGTTCTACGGAACAAGCGGGAGTTTGAAAGCTAAAGATGTGTACATACCCCGTAAACATCCCTACAGACCCACAGAGATTATTTTAGGCAGCGCAAGAGAAGAAATACTGATCTCAGTAGGGGGGCAGTGTCCCTAGCGCCTCCCTGCCGCAGCCGCCACTGCACTATTAATAGCTTCATTCACACTTACAATATTTAATTATTTTCGAATTTCTTCATTTTACGTGGTTCATAAATTTGTACCCCAACATTTCCTGAGAAATTTCATTTCTGTTCATTCAGTTCTCTTCGTACATATTAATTTTAAAACCTAATATTAGTTGTGTTAGTATTGCAGAGATATTAGATATTACAGTGGCTAAATTTGACCCAGCTGTAGAATACAGGAGGGGCGGATCGAGAGACGAATTTTGAAAGGGGAGATTTTTGTAATCAAAATCTTTTGGTTGAATGTGTCGTATTACAGATTATGTAGAATGACGCAGGATAAACTCAGCTGATATTGCGCTACAATTTTATTCGTTTAATTGTTTATATGAAAATATTTTTGTTTGAAAGTTTCGTGACAAGTTAAAATTAATCGTTATTGAGCAATTTTGGGATGGGAAATTTCCCTCATTTCCCTCGCTCTGGATTCTCACCTATATACAGCATGTATCCGATCCCGTCGGGTCTCGAAACCCAGTTCTTCCCGGACAGAGTCACTGCAACAGCCACGAATCGTGTCAGAGAACTATCTCAATAGGACCACAAATTCTAGTCTGATCAAATGATACATTTGAAATCGTCATCTTTGACGATTTCAAATGAATAATTCGATCGGTTCAAATGAATAATTCGATTAACCCGAATGCGCATACGGTTCCTGCATCAAAGACGTAAAGAAATATGCCTGCAGAACAACATGCTCACAAGAGTTCATGCGTGTAGAAGTATACGCGTGCGGGTTTGCGTCAAGAGCCTTTATTTGCATGAATACACAATAGTGAACCTAAAACCGATCGATTTTCTTCTTGAAAAGCTTATTTGCTAAAACCTTTTCTCTTCTTAACCAAAAAAATAGGAGATTTGACTTTCAGCAGAAAGTTTTTTACAATTTTCTTCAAATGATATTTGTTGAACTGTGCAATTACTAGAGATATCAATCTCGCTGCTAACGAATTTAGTACTCATTAGTTCCGAGTAAAGCTGTTTTTTTACTACCGCACGTGAGGGAGAAAGAGAAAATATTGTACTCAATTTCGTGTTTTCAAATTTCGATATTTTACGTACAATATTTTGTTTTTTATTTCATTTAAAATAGTGATGTATTAAATACATTATTTGATTGCTTCATATTTTATCTCGTTCAAAATACTATCACAATCATCTTTCTAATACAGTTCATTTTTTCCTTGCTTTTTGATTATTTACTGTATTAAATTATATATTCCTTGTTTGGGGAGGTTGCTCGCCTCGAAAACATCTTATGGCGCGGCGCCGCTGTTTTAGGGGCCAAACTTTTCTAACAAGGTCTGATGACTTGTCATATTTTCTTTGGTGCATTCTAGACGAAGTTAACTTGTAAACAAATGTTTCTAACGACATAAAGGAGATAGAAATATATATTTATTGGTTCATTTTTGGTCGCTTTTTGCCATTTTCAATTTTTAGATCATTTTTCTGAACCTTTGCATCATTTTTATGCATTTTGTTTCCTTTTCGTGTTTTTTGTTAGGGAAAGCTTCATCAATTTACAATGACACTCTAAAATAACTTTTTGGTGCTAACGATTACATTTCCTCTTAAAATAAAGACTTTATATTAGATATAATTTGATATAAATACATTTTATTTATAATTGTAAAATTCATTGAATAAATACAATCATACAAATTTTTGAGAATTTTCTAAATCATTAGGTCACTTTCTTCGTATTTTTAAGTCATTTTATAAGCCATTCTCCTCTTATTTTAAGTCATTTTAGTGGTCCTTTTCGAAGAATTGTTAGGTCATCAGAATCTACACCCTGCTGATAACAGGGTCCATTGGAAGACAATTACATGTATACCTAATATTATAAATACCATATTTTCAAAATATAATGAAGATTAATAATTTTTGGAAATAAATATTTATTATGTAATAAGTTGTAAATCAAATGTCTAGAATAACTAATTTCGAACAAAATATATCTAATCGATTGCAAAATTGTAAAAAAATTTTTAGACACAAAATTAAGATCTGTTATTTCGATTGATTTCTCTCTACAATTTAATGAAAATTGTAAATTTTGTGAATGAATTCAGAAGTAATACGAACCGAACATAATTAGTGACAATGATATTTAAATTTGACATACGATATGAGTCATACTATAGTACTCATAGTCCGAAATAAATATTACGCATAATGGAGCGGGTTCTGAAATGAGTGGTAATAGGAAGCCTTTAAAATGTTCCATGAATGTTCAAGCAATGCCAGCTTCAGCTCCGACGATGACTTGCAATGTGATTAGCAACTTCCAACATCACACGTCAAATTACATCTTTCATTACCGCATAACCATCGTGTAACAATTCTTCGTCGCTAGTAATGAATTCCTTTACTTCTGTGTCAGCTTATAAACATGTGGGTGTATGAATGCGGGAGTGTCTGTGCATTTGCTTGTACTTTTGTTTTTCAGAGTGAATAAAAAGATATTTCGTTAAATCCAAGGTCGATTTAACTAAATAACACTTAGTTTCGCGCTGATTATATCGTCCTTGTCATTAAAAGGAAAATAACATAACTATACTATTTGACTTCAGAATCCTAGCAACACACTTTTGTAATACATTTATTACTAAATAAAATCTACTAAACGATGCGAAGTTTCAAGGCTGTATGAAATACACTGTTTTATTTTCGACAAATAAAAATAAGTGAGCATTTCCAGTGGTAACATTATTACTCAAACTCAGATTTTAACAAATGTTTGTTCTCAATCATTAGTGTTATTTCAGTAGTCCTGAATTATTGACGACAAATCTTCTCAACACTCGAACTATCAACTCTTTTGTAATTGACGATGTTTGCGTATTATTATAAAATTATTTTTTATTTGTTTCGTTTTTGAATCATTCAGTTTCTAAAATAAAACAAAATGAAATTTTCATTCAATTTTAAGTTAGCTTTATTGCATGCGATTCAAACGGCCTGGAATTTTAGATTTTATTTTCGAATTTGATAAATGTTCAGAACTGCCTAACAAGGAAATAACCTGGTAATTGACAAACATGTTCACCGCTCACTCATTCCAATGTCTGTAGCAAAAGAGTAAAATAAGAATGGGACTAAAATCTCCTTATCTATACTCCGATTTAAACATAACGACACCTCAAGTTCACGGGTAGGACGGAGATATGGACATTGTCTTCCTCTCGGAAACTCCAATACAAACAACTGAAGTCGTAACGAAGCTCCCGATCAGATGAGTCCCCCCCCCTCTCCGTCCAGCTCGTGACCTTGAGGTGGCATTATATTTAAATGGGAGTATATTAATCGCGATGACACTCTGCGACCGCACATCGCTCTCTTGTTTTTCCTCCAAGTTGGCTTCACCGAGCACTTGTTGTGATTCCCGACTCGGCGCTCAGCTTCGTCTGTCAATGGTCGCCGGCACTGTCAGCATCGCGTCCTCTCCCTGACCCCGGCTGCTTCATTAGCATCTGTGTACGAGTGCGGCGTGGCGCGCCAAACCCGCACCTGCATCTCTACGTGGAAGCTCGCCCTGCAGCCGACCGTAGGGTCATTCGTTTTGTATGGAACCCCAAACAACTGGGGCGATGCCTGGTAGGGGAGGTATCTGAAAGTGGAAAATACTGCAAATCGATGCGTAGAATGGTGACATATCTTATGTTTCTGCGGGGAGGGAACGCTGCCAACATCCGGCTATAACATGAACAACACTTACGGGACTAGCGCACGATGTAGTTGTCGCGCCACATTACAGGAAATATTCACTCACACATTCTAGTGTCTGTAAAATAGAGAAGAGTAAAATAGGCATTTGACAAAAAATAAATCTTCGTCTATTAATCGCGAAGCCACTTCATGACGGCACCTCCTTCTCTTGTTTTTCCTCCAAGTTGTCTTCGCCGAGCACTCGTTGTGCTGCTTTTATTCCCTGCTCGGCGCTCAGCTTCGTCTGTCAATGGTCGCCGGCCCTGTCCGCAACGCGTCCTCTCCCTGACCCCGGCTGCTTCATTAGCATCTGTGTACGTATGTGCACGAGTGCGGGGTGGTGTGCCAAACCCGCACCTGCATCTCTACGCGGAAGCTCGCCCTGCAGCCGAGCGTAGCGTCATTCGTTTTGTATGGAACCACAAAAACACTAACGCCCCGCGTTCAAGGCGCAATCTTGTGTAGGAGGCGGGGCCATTGTCAGTACGCGTTTCCCTTATTTGACTGCATGACAAATCATCTCGATTTTTTTACGTACCCTTCTTGTCGTCGGTTTTTTCCTCTTGTTCGGTTAAATAATCCATTACAAACTCTTGCGATTGCACTAGATGTGTCTTGTAAGAATGTCAATTTCTAATGAGCTGTTTACGTAACGAGGTATACCTAGGTACCCTTTTATGCTTTGAATAAATTGTTAGGAAAACAAATTAGCTTGACCAAAAGCAATGTAACGTATTGCAACATGGAGTATGTTTAAGGAAAGGTGGACACATGTGGATACAACATTTATATAGTCATTCATTCATAAAGTTCAACTCATTGTATAAACATTATTTGTTAGACGTAACTACCGCTTTCAGCTTGTTTTCCTAAAAAGTTTCCGATAAATTACATTTTTTCTTTGCATTCTTTGGAAGTAAATATACACATTTTCTGCTCTTTTAACAACGTGGAAATAATTCAGTGTTGATACATTTACACATTTACGTAACTATGAAATAGGACTTTTTCGAGAATTAAGCAATATTAATAATAATTTGTCATAAATTATCATACTCTAGCGTTTTTTAACTTGTTTATTTTCCTTGTTCATCATACGTCTTTAAATGATTTAATAAAAATGCTTACTAAAATTATAATTACTTCCTTTTTCACATAATACATTAAATAGAAATTACAGTTTTAATGATAGTAGTAGAAAATATTCTTTGAACAGATCCGTATTTTGAATATACGCGCGTACATATGGAGAGAATACTAAGCACTTTCCAGCCATCTCAAGAGTGTTTTAGGCATCCAGGAACTCGAAAAAAACATTGAAATAGTTTCGATTTTGACTAAAAATGCAAATATTTCATCCCGACATTCCCATTATTCTAATATACCGCGAGAGGACTGATTTGTCATTCTCATTGTGTCTCTTCTTACAATACATCTGACGGCATTCGACAATAAGGCTCCAAAGATGAGGTTGTCTCACATTAACCATTTGCTATTCCTATGATGCGCACATAAACGTTTTTAATGTTATTACTATGTAAGAAGTATTGGACTGCTTATGTACTATACCATGTTATTACAGAATTCGTAAAGACAGTGTTTGTAAATATATTTAATTTAAGGTATTGTTAAACGAGAGTAATTTATTTGTTGTTTTTGAGCAGAGTCTATGTTAGTTTTAAGAAAACCATTTTGTATGATTTTCTTTCCAAGGTTGAATTCTGTTAAAGGGCTAGCTGATTGACTTAACTTAATAGTTTATGGTAAAAGGTAGGATTTTAACGAAGAGTAGACATTATTGAATAATGTGTTTTTTCATGTTTTGGACCATAATTATTGGATGGATAATGGACAATTATTTCTGAATTTGATCGTGTCAAATTTACTATGAAATATTTCGACCACGTCTCAAGAATCGATTTTGTGTTACTAATGTAAATTGTTAATATTTTTTTCTGAACTGCCGTATTGGTTATGCGCATGTACGAGCAAAACGATTTAAAAATTATTGCTGCATCAGTTTTAATAAATATTTGTTAATAAATGAGTACAGTGTAATAATTTTAATACCTAATTTATAAAATCTGAAATAAGTGGCTGTATCGAAAACATTTGACAAAATATATCAGCTTTTATTAAGGTCTAACAATAAAAGTATGCAACAATTGCGTTTGCGTTTTCGCGTAAACACGCGAAAAAAGTGTTGTTATTGGTGTTAGTTTTTACGCAAAATCCGGGGACCGTCATGTACGCCATCCACCTAATACATGATTGGGATTTAAATAAATCCCCGGGAAATGCCGGGTTTCTTAAGCGAAGGCTAGACGAAGTGTGCTCTAAGCATGACTGTGAAATATCAAATGTCTTGCAGCCAACAACTCCATCTACTCAGATGTTGACAACAATTATTAAATTAATAAGAATTTATATTATGTTTCGAGATACGTGGCGGTTCATCTTTAAAAAAAGTATAATCACCTTCCACGATTTGTCCGTTAGAATAATGGCAGTAGAAGGATGTAGTGAATAAACGATTGTGAATAATGAGAGAGTCGTACTTAAGAGATCTCGTAAAGTTTCATAAAGCACCAACTGTCGAGTAGTTCCGGAAAAAACAATGTACTCACCTCTACCTCACACACACACACACACACACACACACATACACACACACACGCACACGCACACGCACACGCACACTATTTACTCGATCCTCATTTATTTAAGTAAGAATATATTTATTTATTTCCCAATGTCACGACTCATGACATTCAGTCACGGCGAAGTTGCATACCGAGTCGGACTCCTTTGTTAATATACCGGCATGCGTGTAGCTCCCTTTTTTTTTTGCACAAGGAAGTACTTACATGAGGGTTCGAGTGTGACTGTGATGTTGGTATAGGAGGCGCGTAGGTGTCAGACTGAAAAAAGTTGTCAAGGATAAGAAAGAGATCGTAACGTCTTGTATAGAGTACTTGGGTAAAACCCAGATAGGATCCTCTGTGCCGATGAGGGTTCCCATGCAATGCCACTCGAATCATTCTGCTTCCTCACCCTGTTATGAGAGTGAAGTGGTACTCCAAATATAAAGTAGAAGTATTAATCTAATACATTGGAAATGTTGCGTAATAATATGAAATGATATCGAGGCATTGTAGTCAGCGAGTATTTTCGTAAGTTGTTTTTTATACAACTAAAATGAGAGTACCATAATGTTTATCGCGCTCAATGGTCTTAATAAACAAATGTAGTATAAGTATATTTTAAATTTGGTAAATTGTGTATTATATATCATAAAATATGTATGTTCAGCTTTGGTTCCTACATTTTCTTCGCACATTTTCCTCTTCTGATTACCATTCAATCTCCATTATTTACCATTTATTGCTAATACAAACGAAAGAAAAAAGAATAAAAATAGTTGGTTTACTTTAGCTGTATTAACAAAATATCTGCTTCAAAAGTGAATAAAAAACAAAAATATGTTTTTAAATTATTTAGAAAATCAACCGTTCTTTCGAACGTATACCATGAGTAATGAAAACAAGGTACCATTATGGACGTAACATCAGAGCCCCCAAGTAAGAAGCATAAATATAACGAGTCTGCAATGTATCCGGTACATACTTCACCAAAGTTAAATATTTTCTTTCATTGTTGAGACATCAATAAATCAAATGAGAAATTACAGGAAAAGCAGCATTCTTGTAATACGAGTAATAAAAATTATAAATTATTATAAATAATTATTTACGTAATAGTATCAATATGTAGTTAATTATTATAATTAATAATAATAATAATAATAATAATAATAATAATAATAAACTTAAAGCACTACTTGTTTGTGAGAGAAACATTTTGACGAGCAAAGAGTTCGCAAGCAAAATCTACTCAAAAGGCAAAACTATCATTAAGGAATAGGCAAGAATATTTTCAAGGTTTACTCTTGTAAAAAATCGTAATAATCCCACTTCGCATTATGATACACTGATCCTGACAATCTTCCCAGCAATTATTTTGAAAATATATGAGGAGTCGTGACTGCCTTTACGGTATTTACGAGACGAAAAGCTCTTCCGTACATGCTGATGCATCTGTTCGTTAACGAACATGCTCTTTGACCCTTTTAAACAACCAAAAACACCCCCTTGCATTTTCGAATAACTTTATCGATGCAGATCCAGGCAAGTGAAGGATCTTGCAAACGAAGAGGTAATACTTCGCATGAAGGATGTAAAGATCATCCTGCCTTATGCCATTATAATGGCCATACGTCAACGCGGATGAAGATTGAGACTATGGGCGTGCATCCTTAATGGCACACGAGGTATTTGAGTCAAGGTGACGATAATCATGCAAGGATCAAGCCTGGAAATTACACTGAGTCACTGGACTGCCCTTTCAGCCGGCATCAGACAAAACAGCGGTGACAGCGGTAGCGGCACCACGCGATGGCGGACGCGACCGACACGGTAGGTTAAGGTCGCGATGAAACTCGTGGTAGTGGAGGAGGAGGTTCTGGTGGTTATGAGAGCGTAATTGTGATTACAATAGTGGCTGTGGCAATTGCAATAGAAGTGGCAATGATAAAGGCGAAGGAAACAGGACGATCGGGAAGAATGTTTTATTAAGAAACGATACTGTTCAATGTACCGGTACTTAACAAAAAATCAAAATTTAAAGGCTTTAAGATAAAAATTAAAAATAAAAGGGCATTAGATCAAATTTAATTATAAACAATTATAAAATACAACATTATGATTAAATTAAAATGACAAAAACCCTAAAACAAATTGTTTATGATTCATTCTCTGTAGTTTTGCACTTGCTTTTGTATGCATCTCGTTTTTCTAACAACTCACTAAACCAAATGTTTATTACGTCATTTAAGATAATCATGCAATCAGAAGTTTTCAGTTTATTCATGTATTCAAATATTGTAATGTAAATTTAACTTTATATTCTCATATACCATTTTCAATTTAATAAAATATGTGACATAAATATTCATAATGCAGTGTTGACGCGTTGACATAGTAATCGTATTTGTCAACTAAATATATATGTATATATATATATATATATATATATATATATATATATATATATATATATATATATAAACTCCGTGCACGCTTGTTTAGCGAAAATAACAGACGGAAATGAACTAAAAACAGAAAATGTCTGTGCCGATTTTTGTGAAAATGTTACGATCATGAAACATATCAATGCGATATATAAACAAAAAATCAAGAGAAGTATGGGATAACACAGGTAGTGATTGTCTCGAGAAAGTTGTTTGAAAGAGCCCGGAGAAAGGGAGAAGGAAAGAGAAGAAGACAGGGTCAGATAGGCAACGAAGTGATAAGAAAAGGAGCGTTGTAAATTTTCAAGGAGTACAAACAATTCCTATATAAAGAAACTAACGCAGAATACGTGAGTAAGCGATAGGCAATAATGGAAGCAAGGGCAAGGAATGCAAATGGTAATAGAAGTAAACCCAGTACCAAGAATGCAAATTAACTCAGAATTATGGCTCTAGTTATTGATCGACAACAAATTCATCGAACGCAAGAGCCGTTAACCTATTTTATGAAACTATTTTAAAAGGTGAATTGGAACCCAAACATGAAACCTAAACGTTCGCGAACTCCAAGCTTTAAAATAAACAGTAAAATAATTTGAAAACAACCTTACAGAGAAAAAGCATGCAACAAAAGAAACAAACAAATATATTATCTTCACAGCTATCTATTTAACTACTGATTATGAGAATAGTAAATTACGAACAAGTATGCGAAACAAGTGATTCGCGCACGAGTCGAGATAGGCACCCGACCTTAACTAAAGACCAGTGCGTGAATCACCTCGTGCACGTGTTGCGAATACTATTGTTTATGCCTCGTAATGTTTCGCCGAGCATTAGTTGAATGAAAATATTGGCTGCTTATCACACGGAAAATAAGCATGAGAAGCATATTTCGCGACGGCATGTTAAAAAATAATTCCCGAATGTTTGGTTCAAAATGTTTTAACAAATCTTTTAATTTGCATTTCAAATATTTTATATTATTATTTTGTACAACAGAACAAAAGTTAACTTTTCTTGACAGAAGATAATGTGGTTAGCAAGAGCATACATTTTATCATTATCATTATCTTTACTCGCTGTGTAAATTTATCCATGGAGTTCATGAGTTACAACGAATCATCGATATTCCAAGGCAATCGACATGTAGCCGTCATAACGTTTACGTGAATGGATCATGTTCACGATCTCAAAATTTCACATTTCTTCTCGCAATTATATGAACATTTGCTTTATAACTAAACGATTATAATGACGAATAAAGAGAATAGAAGAAAATACCGAAAAGAAATACAACAAAATGATTGGTTGATTGATGTGTCGTAGCATGTCAACTGCTATTGTCATTAGTCCTGTTTGTGTAGTGAATGTTTTATCCTGGAGGTGGCGGTGATTTCTTCCCCCCTGGATGGTGAGATCCTGCACCGTTTTACACGTAGGGTTGAGGGGGAGGTCCCCTACAATCCCCCAGGTACTTCTTTCCAAAGGGGACACGGCCCCCAGCCGGGACAAGCATTTGGTTCCTGGCGTGTGTGGTAGTGTAGAACATGTAAGTGTGAGTGTGTGTAAGTAAGTAAGTAAGTAAGTAAGAGGTGAGTATAGGACAAGGCAGTGGAAAGAAAGATCGCGCGCGGACCGGGACCAATTTATTAGGGTGCTACTACGGCATTCGCCTGGTATTGATCGAAAAAAAAAACACGGAGGACTGTCCATCAGAGAACCGGGCCGCTAGAATTCTCCTGTAGACTGCGGCTGAATACGACATAGCTATGCAGCTATTGTCGAAAATCCTTCACCGTAAGGCTCTAATCATGCGTTCTACCGGTGAGAATCGTTGCATAAAACAAGAAATAACGTAGAAATAGCCTAGCATGTTCAATGGTCAAACTAGTTAGAAAAAAACCGTATTACCAAAAGAGTAATAATATCCCTCATTTAATCCAGAAATATGTCGTTTATGGAAAGAATTTTTTTTTGTTTCAAAACAAGCTGAATACTAAGTATCCATATATTATACCATTACATTATTATCATATATTAAAGTAAAAAGTTCATAATTTTGTACCATTTTGTAATATTTGTTCTTCTATAATTTTTAATAGCACTTTGACTTCATATATTGAAAGAAGGGTAATGGCAGATTTCATGTTTCAAAACTCAAGACGCACGCAGATGGCCGCGTCATTTCTTCCCTGGATCCTCGTAGCCTCCGATCTCCACAATGTGAGCTGGCTGAGATGACTCATCGCAACAACTATTGCCACTGCAGTGTCTCTGACCGTGAGATCTACGATTCGCGTCCCGATGGTAGTCGATTTTGGACACTAATAAGTATGGGCGGAATTCAGTGACCTAAAACATCACCATAAATGATCAGTTACATGCTCTTAAAATGTCTTCAAATGCTTTAAAAGCAAAGAAAAATGACGTAAAAACTTTAATCAAATGCAGTTAAGGTGAATAATTCAAGCTGTTGGATATGTTACTAATATAATCGAGGCTTCTTCCGTTCGTTCAAGTAGAAGTTTGGTAAGTTTGTTTGGTTTGGACCGGTCTTTTTCAGGAAATCTGTATCTTTAGATATCCCGAAATCGGCCGAACTGACAATTGACTGATAGGCGTTACAGCAAAGAAGTCGAGAATTCTATGGAGAACATTTGTTGCATCTCGAGAATATTGCGTGATCCAATTACTATTAAAAATGCTTTAGAAAAGCGAAAAATGCTTTAGCGAAAAATGCTTTAGAAAAGAAAAAGTGACTTTTATCATAACATAAAATTATGTCTATATTAAAAGGCATTGTTCTAACGCGAAAAGAAAGAAAAAAAATGACATTTCACTAAAATACGTCCCCTACTTATAAGGTCCATTCACTCTTTCACTCTAACTTCACTCCTCTTGTAAGTAAAGTATATCCTTCTGCCCTGTAGTTCGTGTTTTATTGCGTCATTCGTGCCACGATCACATATGCCGGCACATGTCTCAGTCAGAATTCACAAAACATTTTCACTTGCACTTCTGTAACACGCCCAAAATACCAGCCAAAACGTGCGGATAACTGGCTTCAATATCACACTACTGATATTTACGACATACAAAATGGTTATACTTGTATGAAGCGATTGGGAAGATAGACCCCGATCATAGCGTTGGCTGAGAAGCCATAGCTAAGGGCCGCGGACCTAGCTCGTAGTATCACCGCATATCCATGGTGCAGTAACTCATAAATTTCAATTAGGCAATTGGCGTCATGAAATTTACATTACGTGTGTACATGTTGTATAATTACAAAGACGCTCATTTCACAGGGCAACAGATTTTGGAATTGATACATATTGAATGGCACAGGGTTTTGACAAATCTCCCGAAAGCACTGTTAGGTAATGTCATAAAAACTGTTTTCTTTAGTGAAATCTTCAAAAAAAGATAAATTAAAAGTAGTTGATAATATAAAAAATATATTTTAGACAATAAATTTATGAATCTTGCAAATTCGTTCAGTAAAATCCAAAAATGTGCAATTTTCAGGTAGTATACTTAAAACGTGCAATATCATGCAGTAACCCCCAAATCGTGCAATTTCGTGCCAAATAAAACACGTACTAAAATAACGTACGTTTTCTGATTCAAATTTTTGCCAAGGTGTCTTCCAATTTCACGTTAGCAAACAAAACATTCAATTTCACGGGAATCCGTTCAGGAATTTCAGAACAGACAACACGCTATCTCTCATTCCACATCCATATTTTCTCCTCTCCCCTTACACCCACATATACACAAACGTATACCCACTTCCTAAAATTACCGGCAGACCAGCAAGGGTCTTCGAGTTTGCTCCAGCTGGGGCGTTGCTCTGTTGGGGGTGACAAGTGGAGCAGGACGTGACCCGCAGTCCGACTTGACGACCGGTGCCGCATCTGTCATTCTAGCGGGGAAGGAACACCCTTTCGATACATCACATGGACTACACGAGACTATAACTCGGGAACAAAAATGTCTATTTTTTCTAATATTGCTTATCTCGCGCTTTTTTAATTTTAATTTTTATTTATTTATTTATCTTTAACTTTTACTCATCTTTCAACTATTTACTGTTAAAATGACAGGAAGGGGTTCTGTAACTCAAGAAAACGTTCGCAGATGATCTTCTCCCCTATACGTCACATACGATTTTTACTGCTTTTTTTTAACTAAATAAATCTAAATCTAAATTTAAGGCATGGGTGTATTCATCAAATTGTTGTGGTGTGGGTGACGTTTTGCGGCGCAACGTGTTCCGAGACTAATGACCGTAGCGTTTGGTTCGTTAGAAAACACGAAATAATAAAGTTCTTAGCTGCCCGGGTGACGCCGCATCGTTGGCTGAGAGGCCGACGATTCGCCTGTCATTTCGTAAGCCAACGACGCGGCGTCACCCGGACAGTCAAGAACTTGCGAACTCGAGCCACTGAAGCTTACGTGTACACACGAAATAATAATAAATCAGTCCAACGGAGTCTTTTGGCGGCGGCGCTAAATCTGCCGTCGAGCCACTACCTGGATGGATTATTTAGAACGTTAAAAAAAACATCATCCGCTAGATGGTGGGATTTAGCGTCGACCTACATTTCAACTTGCCAGGTTTTCACCAACCAAGTATCTCTCACCAGCGGGGCACCGCCCCAGCCAGGGCAAGCTCTAAACCTAGTGAAGGGCATGTAAGTGTAAAATGCAAAATTCTCTCACCGCTGGGAACCGAGCTGACATCAGTTAACGGCTCCGGCCACCAACTGATGTCACGGTAGAGACGCTGACTGGGAGGTGCTATGTTCCAGTTGCGACGGTAGGAGGATTTTCGACACTAGCAAGATAGCTATGTTGAATTCACTCGCTGTCTGGAGGAGAATTCTCTCTCTGGTAGGTGGTTTTCTCTGGAGAAGCTGCTCTGATAGGTAGTTTTGCTTGGTTTCTACGATCAACATCAGGCGAATGCTGGAGCAATACTGTAACAAACGGGACACGTACCGCGCGCGATTTTTCCTTCCACTTCCTTGTCCTATCCTAACCCCTTACTTATACACACTTACTATAACACGCACTACACTACCATACATGCCGATCGATCGGACGGAAACATAGAGCAGGTCCGGCTGGTGTGCTCCGCTGGTGGGAGATAGCTGTGGGGGAAAATCCCTGCAAGTCGACGCGATGGTAGGTTGGCAACAGTTTTCGCCATCTAGCGAGGGAAGATCTCCACCATCTTGCGCGATAAAAATATGCACTGTGAATTCTGGACTAATGACCTTAGCAGTTGACGTGCCGAGAATCATCAATCAATTAATCAATCACAGCAGCCGGCCCCGATATATTCTCTAGATGTGTAGCTCACACTATGGGTAGGTTTACCATGAAGGAAGACTGACGACAATGGAAGGAACGATGGTTATGAGTGATGAGTAAGGGCAGATTTTGGTGACCTAAAATATCATAAAAATGATCAATAAAATGCTCTTAAAATGCTGCAAAAGCAAAGAAAGCTGACGTAATTTTTTTAACAAAAGGAGTTCAGATGAACATCTCAAAGTGTGTGATATATTACTGAGTAATCGAAGAATCCTATCGTTCAAGTGAAGTCAGCTTCCAAACTTTTGGTATGTACTGTTCTTTACCAGGAAATCTCTGTTTACAGTTATCCCAAAATCGGATTACCCGACAATGGCACTGTCAGGCGCAAGACAGGAATCTTATATTACACACTTACAGCGGCTGACATTACAAGTTCTGAGCGAAGATATCGAATAGGCTGCTGAGTAACTCTGTGGAGAACATTTGGTATAACTCGTAAATATTCTTTGTAGCAAGTACCATTAAAATGATATTAATGAAATCAGCGACAAATATTTTAAAACTACAGAAAAAAGAAGAAAGAAGAAGTTGAGAATACCATACTGCGGCATAGGGATATCTTCGTGCTAACCTTATATACCCCGTAACCCATGGCCGCGAGGCGGGGGTGCTGTTGGTAGGCCTGGTCCGTACGCGGGCAGTCGCGCGAGGACAGACAGACAGATTTACCTGTCAAATAAATGCTGGCCTCTTTCCTCTACCATATGTAGTACTATACTCAACTCCCTGAAAAATTGTAATGTAATTGAACAGGCAGCAAATAAATATTTTATTTAAAAAGCCACCAACGCCTCAACAATATGGAGAAAACACCCATGACTTAAATTTAGATTTAGATTTATTTAGTTAAAAAACAGTAAAAACTATATGTGATGTATGGGGGAGAAGATCATCTGCGGACATTTTCTTGTGTTCCAGAATCCCTTCCTGTCATTTTAGCTATAAATAGTTGAAAGATGAGTAAAAGTTAAAGATAAATAAATAATTGAAAATAAATTTTAAAACACCACGAGATAAGCAATATTTGAAAGAAATAGACATTTTCGTTCCCGAGTTATAGAAATCTTTTTTGCATCGGTAAAAGAATTGCAAGTATGATTTTTTTGCATTGCTAACAAAATAGTAACTCGCCCTTACCTCTACTCCTACCATTACAAGCAAAAGGAGAGTTCAACAAAACGTGCGCATAGTAAAGCTACATTTACGTCCAGAAGCAAAACAAGGGGTCATCTCAACATTTGTTCAATGGATCAGGGAAATTGGACAAAAACCGGATCGAGTTGAGGGTCATTGACCCGGAAGGTGAAGTACATTATTTGTTACAAACATATTAAGTCTTTTAAAAAATATACAATAAAATTTAAACTAATTCAATATATAATGTTAAAATAACATTATTTTTCTTTTTGATGATCAGTATAGTCTCGCATAGTGTAAAAACAGTTATGCAGCAGAAAATATTTTTCTTTTAACTTAATTTTTGAACAGACTTCAATTATTTAATATGGTCTGGCAATGCGTTGTAAAGTAACGTACATGAATGTGGATTTCTGATAGTGAGCTTCTGATATTGATACTTTATGAACGTGATTTCTACGACAATGTGTTGTAATTATAAATATCAGTATTGCATGAAAATATGTTCCCACCGTTAAGTAAGTCAGTTTTGACAAATATTACAGATTCTTGAATGTAGATGCCCAATGAGACAAAACAAGAAAAGAACTAAATTTAATCAAAATCGATGGCGCCATTGTTTTAAAAATTTTGAAAATGTTCAGTGGCTTCATATACAGTACCCGCGAAATTACAAGATCAGTTTCAAATTCAAGGAGTCGTGACGTCAGCCAAATCAATTGGGGAATATGAATTTTGGAAAAAAGCGGCGAACAGTTAAGCTGCTAGCGTTGCTCACAGACAGACTGGCAGATATTTTGCCGTCAATCGATTTTTTGATATATAACAAAACAAAACAGGGGTTCTGGCTTGTTGGAAATTTTTTTCTAAATTTAGCATCTGGAGTTTTCGTTATCAGAGCCCTGTAATAAAAGTATTTCATCCGAATGTTCGCAGTTTTTTCGCGCAACATAACAACTTTCCCTTCTAAAGATGATCCTACATAAGCGCGAGAAAGTAAAGTAACAGTTAATTAAAAATTGATGTATTGCTAACTAATAGTGTTGCGGATGATTCATATTAATTTGATTAATTAATTTCCCCAAGAGATTAAATAATTTCGAGATACAAGAATACCTAATCTAAGTAAATAACGTCTTTATTCCGCGATTCATTCAGAAATCTCGAAAGTAAACTTTAAGAGGATTTAAGATGGATTTTATCTAACAGATATTTAGATATTGTATAGGCTATGTTTTTTATTCACTCTTGGAATATTCTATTTCATTTCCAGCTTTACAAAACTATTAATACTATTTTATTCTTTTACATCAGAAACACTGAACAAAATACCTTTCACATAGCCAAATTATAGTGAAATGGGTAAATGCAAGTATGCATACACACCTCATAATGAATTACAGAAACCTTTTGAATCAATTGTATCTTACTAAAACGTAGCTGGCATTTCAAATCGAATTTTCATGACTTAGAAACAGAAAGACATATTACAGTGTTATTTTAGCATAACTCGTTTTGGATGCAAACACCCAACGGGGTTGAGAAGGGCCAGTGCCGGAACCACCCGCAAGGAAGACGTTCTACGAGATTGTAGCTATCTTTCAATTTCACGCGCGAGAGAGCAAAAGTATGGCGTCAAAGGAAGATCCCTTTCTCTCGCCCACGTGAAATGAGCTGGCGTTTCGGCTCTCAAAAGACAGCGCTCCTACCCGTAACGAGGTGAGAAAGAAGAACCGAAAAAGCTAATGACCTCGATCATTAGTTGCGAAACAGACCGTAACAGTGACATTATTCAAGGCGACAGCTTTGTAATGAAACTTTCATCCCTTAACTTCCTTCTCGAAGCTGATAATTGATTTGCTTTAAAAGTTCAGAGAGTTATATCCTATCTTACATAATGCAGCAAGTCATGCGTTGATCAATAACATGGAATGTGCCTTGTTGCTCTTTATTCAAGAAGACAGAAAGGAACGAACTATGTCGCGTCAGTCATCAATGTTAGCAAGCAATAGCTAATTGGTCAAGTATATTATTGCAAATAACATATCACCATTAGTAATAAGTGAGTGATGAACCATCCACTGAAGTATCGGTAGGATGATACAAAACAGAACGAAATGTGGAAATCGATCTGAAATGGCATTAAGATAGATGAATATTATGCCAAGCGCTGACAAACTTATACTGTTTAATAAGCGTTCATAAACAATCTTGCTTCTGCAGGAAACCACAAAACATTGACATTATTGCTTTTTCAATAGCATTTATTACTTTCTGGATTTATCACACGATTTATACTCTGAATATCATTTTTTCAAGAAAGAGTTAATATTCTTAGAAAGTATAGTTCTATGATACATCTATAAATCTTATTCATAATTTATTCGTCAGTATATTCCGGCTTTTATGTATCTCAAAAGTACTAGAATTCTCATACTTCAGTTACAACGCAACTTCTTCACTTTTCTTTTACATACGTTCTCAACTCCAACTCCCAAGTTCATCTATATGGCTATTCTAACAACATCTCATGGCATGTGTAGACGCTATCCTCAAAGCCGACACTTATGCGTAAGTCGTCAGCACGTAATGTTCACAATTTAGACTCTGAGTAAGAAAAATTACCTTCAAATTATGACCTATGTGACCTACGCGTAAACGACCTTGACACGAAACGAGGATTCCAAAGCGTGACGCCAAATGCACGCGGCCGTAGACGTGGTCAAGCCTGGGTGAGGTGCAATCACGAGGGAAATAAGAAGAGAATTAGCTGGGGTTGAATGCATGGGTCTGTTGGAGAATATACTAAGGAAACTGTGAAGCTGTGCTTTATAAAGAAGACCCAGAACATATGACGTCTATTAGGTGATGGAAGAAATGGGAAAGAAAACAACTCATGTTTAATTCCCCGAATCTTATCTTTTTGTTATACTGTGAATTTTAAATTAATATAAATACGATATTTCTGAAGATAACGGCAGCTACTGTTAAAAAAAACTCTTGGCAGAAACGCAGAAACTATGTTTTGTCTCGAATTTTACACGAAATTTACACGATAAGTGTTAGATTGACGTGTTAGAAGAATTTTAAATGAATTTATGATTGCGATGAAACCATCGGAAAGGGGACAGGGAAGATAGAGAGAAACGCACATGGTGACAGAAGACGACGGCAATTACCAAGTTTCCGAAGTACTATTCTGGAAACAGTGGTTGTAACGATGGCGAATGATCAATGAAATGTGTGGCGAAAGTACGTGAATGACATAACAATGAAAAGGGAGATCCATAGAAGTATACAAAAAATGACAATTAATATCAATAAATGGTACGAAAACAGTGTCAAAGTCTCAGCAAAAGTGCGCATCGACGGCTAGAACACGCATGTCCAGGGGACGGGTAATGCAACTAGCTCTCTAGAGTTGGCGGGCACTGTGACAAGAGCAACTGGTGCGTGTTTTAAAAGTAAGGGTTGTACAAAGCTCCGGGGTAGAGGTACAAAACAGAAAACCTTGCCCACGACAGCCTTTTAGAGAAATCATACGACAGGTACTGTCCCAAAAGTGACATTAATTCCCATTTCCTTTCTGAAGAAGAAAAAATGAATTATTAAAATCACGTACATCAGTGATTTGAAATTATCAATTGAGAGTAAAATTGAAACGGAAAAGTTATCGATTTCTTAATCGCGCAATAGTTACATTGACTTCCTACAAACACATTAGGAGGTTTAACAGACTAAGATATTTGTCTGATAAAAGATTTCAATACAATAAAATAAGATACTAATAAATTGACAGGAATATGATTCACAAAAAGTAACCGTTGTGACTGTCAAAATAATAAACAATTGGTATTTTCTTTCTCGTAATGAGTTGTTCTTGAGACAAGTACACGTCGGCTATTCAGGGCGGGCTTTCCTTCATGTGCCTACTCCAGTGGGATGATGTACCAGACGAGATAAACTCCGGAGAATAAAGAGATTATCGAACATAAAAAATGTAACATAGGGTTTTCGAGGGGCTATGCCAGTTTTTGAATGGAGATGGGCGTAAGTGAAAGATTGCAGGCAAACAAAATGTGGAAATGAATTCACATTGTTAAATGTTTCTAGGCGTCAGAACAAAATCCTTTTTTCTGTGTCCATCTCAAACAACGATGAGATAAACACAACAAACTATCAAATTATTGAATATTTAGTCTTACTGAGGTTTGAATTGAAATATTGAAATGAGAAACTGGGCGCATCACCTACTCAGGTATTTAGCTTCTTAGATGTGGATCTGGGAGGTGATTCGGGAGCGGTTCCTCCCCAACTCCAATGTGTGATTCCCCGATCTACAAGTCGGCTTCCGGGCGCGCTTTCTTCCTTCAGGTATGCCTTCCAGACGAATAACGCAGCACACAGACCAAGCTCAAAACTCCTGATTGGTCTCCCAATCTGTGTACTACTGTAGTGCATGCTAGTGTAAGAGTATGTGTGAGAGGACGCCAGGGACCAAGGATGAGGGAGTTAAGATCGCTCGCCGTCCAAAACCGCTGTTTTAGAGCATTGGTCTAGTTTTCGCTTAGTATTTATTGGAAAACACAAGGAAAACTACCGATCAGAGTCGCCGGCAACAAGAATTCTGCTTCAGAGGCTGAATTCGACCAAGCTAAAATCCGCCACTATTGGGACTCGAATGCTAGAACCTCCCAGTCAACACTGCTACAGAAGTGACAGTGTTACCGCTCAGTAGTCGCAGCCACACTAGGAATTCGAGATGTAGTTGACAGGATTATAGAAACTATTGCACTCATCTGGACTGTCCTACTGGGTTAGTTCTTCTTTTTGTGTAGTACGAATGTGACATAGATATCTTGGAATTGATGATAGTACCTGCTCATTCAGCACTACGGTGGCAGAGTTCATGAAGTTGGATGCGGTGACAAACAATTTAATGAGGATGGCCATTCACGGTTGGAATCTTTTAACTAGGACCGCAAGAAGTATTTAACCCGGAGAAAATTGTTGTTTTCGCGGTAATGTGTCTGCACTAGGGTGGCAGGGACTACGGTACCGGCGCGGCAGCGTATAAGCGACTCCCGACAGTTCTCTCGCCGCGTGCTGTGGTACGCCATGTGACCTGCTCTGAAGCAATGAGCTTCGAGAAATTGTTTACTTTCTTACAGCCGGGGTTCAGCGTTGACACTTATGTGAGTCAAACGAAGTCGCAGAGGTGATAAGGTTCGTCTGTGGCGAAAGTTATGAACATGATACCCAGACACAAGCTTGACAGTAAGTGTTAATGTTTTGATATTTAATTTATCTGTGACGTAGGAGGTACCATGTGCGTAGTAATGTATGGCAACTGCCAGAGTTGGTTATTATACGCGCACGTATTCTTGAGCTCCGGAATACCTACCCCCACTCCTTTGCCAACATTGAATTAAGAATCAATGATAGCAACGAGCGTTATAGGCAAAATATGATAAACAAATGTTCACTCCCGTGTGATAGAAACTATTTTGCTTCGAGAAATGAACAACAAATTTGATGTAAAATTCCTTTTGAGAAAAAAAAAAGAAAACTCCCCACTTCCTCGCAACTAGCCAAGCGAGGGCTCAAGTAAACGAGCGCGGATAATATACGCTGCCGGTACTGCAAGGTGGGTGGGTAAGCGAATCAGAGAGTGAGGACAAGCGAGGCCTCGGTGAGTATTTACTTGCGTTAGGGGGAGATGCTGTTTGGTCAATGGAAAAATTGCGCGACGCAACGTGAGCGATTCACATTCTTCAGAAGAAGTGAACGACCTGAGAGGACCGCTAGCTCTGCGACGCCTCGAGAAAGTGTAATTGAAAGTTTCGTGTTAGTAGAACAGCATCGGGGTTGGGCCAATAATGGACTACCGGGTTCATCAAAATTCAGCGTGGTGGTTTGGTCTCTCTTCAGCTGAGCATCTTTTGTTGGAGTTTACGCATTATTCACTCTACAATGGAACGACTTTCAACTATGGCCCATCTCTAACTATGCTCGGATTTTTTTTTTCTTTTGTGAATGGGTCACTGAGTACTATACAAAAGATTACATGAGAGTGCATGAATGAGCATGACAGGAACTGACTTTTGATTTCTCTAAAAAGGAACAACAAATAGTTAAACAAAAATGATCGCATTGAGACTCGAAATACGTTTTTTTATCCCATTGAAATCACGTATTACAAATTGGAAAAAATTTAAATATTCGTTTAAACAATGGAACTCTACTACGCGTAAAATTAATTACGATAATTACAAAGAGAAAGAAACTCAGGAACCAAAACAAAAGAGTAAAGGTTTTAAAATGAAATAACAAAAAAAAGAGAGAGACACGAACAGAAGAATGAAAAAAGAGAGAAATAATAAATCATTTAGAATACTGAAAGAACGAAAGAAAATTAATTTATTTATACACTTATTTCACGTAGTTCATCATTGATCAAACCAGAATAAAATAAATTGAAGATTCTCAAGTTATTGTGAAACATCTACAGAAGAGAAAACGCCACTGAATAAAAAACATACAAAAAAGTTTTCCAAACACTAGAATTCACACTACTGAAGAACATCAAATAAAATACTCTGCAAATGTCGCGCACACCACAATAAATTAAATATTTTCACAAATACGGTCTTACGAATCCTGCAAGAATTACTGTTCTTTGCATACTAAAAACAGTGGCGAGGCTTCGCATTTTCACGTGGTCATCGCTAGAGTTGGCCAGATTCCAAGTCTATCTTTAGGAAGCGTTGGAGGAGCGGAGAAGTCGCAATATCCGTATACAGGGTATTTTGTTTTTACATGATGAAATCCACGCTCATTTTTCTCAATTTTTTAAATTTATTTTTAAATGAATCTCCTAGGCTCCCTTAAAATGCTTTAGAAATCTTGCAAAACTGAATTTTATTCAATCCAATTAATGTGAAATGAAATTCTTATTTTAAAATTCGTTTAGCAATACGATATCATAATTATTATTGTTTTTGTTATTACTATTTTTATTGTTGGTTCTGCAAGAAAGTGCACAGCTTATACGCAAAAAATTCGAAATGGGCTCAGAGTCGCCTGAACTGTCGTTGCAATTTGAGCATTCCACGCATTAAAAAGGATGTTCCAAATAATTACGTGTCGAACTCGCCGCCCATGAGTTGAGTCGCTGTGTAAAATAGCAGGTAGTGTGTCACCAATTGGAAGTTGAGTACACGATGCCCACGAAACTGGAGTTACACTGTCTTTGTCCGTCATTACTTTAAACAAAACAATCCGTGCAATCCCAAATTCCATCCGGCAACAAAATCCCCGTCCGCCTATGGAGGAAGGTGGCCAATAAGAACCATGGAAGCTACCCCATCGAAAAGCCCATGAACGAAGAGCCAGAAATTTTCTGGGCGGCATTCAAAAACAACTCACGCAAATCTGTGTTGCCGTAACACATCAGGTAATCAGTGTTGACAATCCTTTCCGAAGCATCAGAGCCTTTCGTGACGGGTCTACCAGATTTGTATAAACTAAATATTGTTGAACTTTCAAATGAAGGCAGAAGTCACATGAGATCTGAAATAGTAATGAACATTAAATTGCATCGGATATCCGATACAATTTATCAAACAAGATTTAAGAAATGGTAGACAATGCAACTTGTCCGTATAAAAAAAACTTATTAACGATCTGGTTATGCACATAAACTGAGGTTCTAAATCGCCCGCCATCTCACATATGGTCATATCTCACTTTTAATGTCACTCACAAAATCCTTAAAGAACTGAATACTGAAAAAATGTGTTGCAGTTGAACTCATACTGAAAACAAGTACCTGTCAATAACATCACTTGCCAATTGTTTAAAAAATTGTTTCCAGAATGCAATTACTTTTGAATTTTGTGAGGGATATTGAAAGTGAGGAGCGACCGTTCGTGAAATGGCTGACGATCTCAGTTTATGTTCATAACCAGATCGTTCAAACGATTTTTTCGTGTTTTTGTTAATAAATGTTTCAATAATTTAGTAACACTCTAAAACAAAGTTTTTATTTTAGCATCAATTCATGACGAAATTCAGTACTGCAGGTAACTTTAACTGTAGGAAATTCACTACAGTTAAGCGGACAGCGGACTTAATATTATATATAATTTTATATAAATACATTTTATTTAATTTGTAAAATTCATTGAATAAATATTTTATACAAACTTTTTAGTTTTTTTACTTGGGTCATCTTCTTATTTTTAAGTTTTTTCATGGGTCATTTTCTTCTTCTTTTAAGTCATTTTATAGGTCATTTTCAAAGAGTTGTTAAGTCATCAGAATCCGAGCCCTGCTGTTCACCATCAAACGCATCGATGCCTCAATATTAGGGGAGATACCAGGTTGAGGAAAACCCTGCTCCGGGATGGTAGTTCGGCGTCAGATTTCACTATTCACCGGGACCCCCACCACCACCACCACCACCACCTCCAGACGACATAAACTACACTTACGGGAATAATGACATTAGCATTTGACGCGCCTGGAATCACTATCATTTACTCAGAATCTCATTATCCAGCGGGACCATCGCCACCTCTACGGGAAAAACTACACGTATTACACTACACTTACGGGAATAATGACATTAGCATTTGACGCGCCTGGAATCACTATCATTTACTCAGAATCTCATTATCCAGCGGGACCATCGCCACCTCTAGGGGAAAAACTACACGTATTACACTACACTTACGGGAATAATGACATTAGCATTTGACGAACCTGGAATCACTATCATTTACTCAGAATCTCATTATCCAGCGGGACCATCGCCACCTCTAGGGGAAAAACTACACGTATTACACTACACTTACGGGAATAATGACATTAGCATTTGACGAACCTGGAATCACTATCATTTACTCAGAATCTCATTATCCAGCGGGACCATCGCCACCTCTACGGGAAAAACTACACGTATTACACTACACTTACGGGAATAATGACATTAGCATTTGACGAACCTGGAATCACTATCATTTACTCAGAATCTCATTATCCAGCGGGACCATCGCCACTTCTAGGGGAAAAACTACACGTATTACACTACACTTACGGGAATAATGACATTAGCATTTGACGCGCCTGGAATCACTATCATTTACTCAGAATCTCATTATCCAGCGGGACCATCGCCACCACTACGGGAAAAACTACACGTATTACACTACACTTACGGGAATAATGACATTAGCATTTGACGAACCTGGAATCACTATCATTTACTCAGAATCTCATTATCCAGCGGGACCATCGCCACCTCTAGGGGAAAAACTACACGTATTACACTACACTTACGGGAATAATGACATTAGCATTTGACGCGCCTGGAATCACTATCATTTACTCAGAATCTCATTATCCAGCGGGACCATCGCCACCTCTAGGGGAAAAACTACACGTATTACACTACACTTACGGGAATAATGACATTAGCATTTGACGAACCTGGAATCACTATCATTTACTCAGAATCTCATTATCCAGCGGGACCATCGCCACCTCTAGGGGAAAAACTACACGTATTACACTACACTTACGGGAATAATGACATTAGCATTTGACGAACCTGGAATCACTATCATTTACTCAGAATCTCATTATCCAGCGGGACCATCGCCACCTCTACGGGAAAAACTACACGTATTACACTACACTTACGGGAATAATGACATTGGCATTTGACGAACCTGGAATCACTATCATTTACTCAGAATCTCATTATCCAGCGGGACCATCGCCACCTCTACGGGAAAAACTACACGTATTACACTACACTTACGGGAATAATGACATTAGCATTTGACGAACCTGGAATCACTATCATTTACTCAGAATCTCATTATCCAGCGGGACCATCGCCACCTCTAGGGGAAAAATTACACGTATTACACTACACTTACGGGAATAATGACATTAGCATTTGACGAACCTGGAATCACTATCATTTACTCAGAATCTCATTATCCAGCGGGACCATCGCCACCTCTACGGGAAAAACTACACGTATTACACTACACTTACGGGAATAATGACATTAGCATTTGACGAACCTGGAATCACTATCATTTACTCAGAATCTCATTATCCAGCGGGACCATCGCCACCTCTAGGGGAAAAACTACACGTATTACACTACACTTACGGGAATAATGACATTAGCATTTGACGAACCTGGAATCACTATCATTTACTCAGAATCTCATTATCCAGCGGGACCATCGCCACCTCTAGGGGAAAAATTACACGTATTACACTACACTTACGGGAATAATGACATTAGCATTTGACGCGCCTGGAATCACTATCATTTACTCAGAATCTCATTATCCAGCGGGACCATCGCCACCTCTAGGGGAAAAACTACACGTATTACACTACACTTACGGGAATAATGACATTAGCATTTGACGAACCTGGAATCACTATCATTTACTCAGAATCTCACTATCCAGCGGGACCATCGCCACCTCTAGGGGAAAAACTACACGTATTACACTACACTTACGGGAATAATGACATTAGCATTTGACGAACCTGGAATCACTATCATTTACTCAGAATCTCATTATCCAGCGGGACCATCGCCACCTCTAGGGGAAAAACTACACGTATTACACTACACTTACGGGAATAATGACATTAGCATTTGACGAACCTGGAATCACTATCATTTACTCAGAATCTCATTATCCAGCGGGACCATCGCCACCTCTAGGGGAAAAACTACACGTATACACTACACTTACGGGAATAATGACATTAGCATTTGACGAACCTGGAATCACTGTCATTTACTCAGAATCTCATTATCCAGCGGGACCATCGCCACCTCTAGGGGAAAAACTACACGTATTACACTACACTTACGGGAATAATGACATTAGCATTTGACGAACCTGGAATCACTATCATTTACTCAGAATCTCATTATCCAGCGGGACAATCGCCACCTCTAGGGGATAAACTACACGTATTACACTACACTTACGGGAATAATGACATTAGCATTTGACGAACCTGGAATCACTATCATTTACTCAGAATCTCACTATCCAGCGGGACCATCGCCACCTCTACGGGAAAAACTACACGTATTACACTACACTTACGGGAATAATGACATTAGCATTTGACGAACCTGGAATCACTATCATTTACTCAGAATCTCATTATCCAGCGGGACCATCGCCACCTCTAGGGGAAAAACTACACGTATTACACTACACTTACGGGAATAATGACATTAGCATTTGACGAACCTGGAATCACTATCATTTACTCAGAATCTCACTATCCAGCGGGACCATCGCCACCTCTAGGGGAAAAACTACACGTATTACACTACACTTACGGGAATAATGACATTAGCATTTGACGAACCTGGAATCACTATCATTTACTCAGAATCTCATTATCCAGCGGGACCATGCCCACCTCTACGGGAAAAACTACACGTATTACACTACACTTACGGGAATAATGACATTAGCAGTTGACGAACCTGGAATCACTATCATTTACTCAGAATCTCATTATCCAGCGGGACCATCGCCACCTCTAGGGGAAAAACTACACGTATTACACTACACTTACGGGAATAATGACATTAGCAGTTGACGCGCCTGGAATTACCATCATTTTCTCAGCAGCTCGCGCGCTCGGAAACACGAAGTAATCAATTCACTAATTCAACTGAGATGCGCCTCTGAATATTGACCGTTTTCTTCTTCGGCAAAAATTCGCGACTGATCTCAGTCAAACGCGTGGATCGCGGATACCGAGAAACCGCACGGACCCCCACCGCGCCGGGAGGAAACAGGTCCAACCTGCACGCCGCCTACTCGTGCAGCGTGCGCGGGCTCAGCACGCGCCCTCAACCGCCCCTCGCGATGTTTTACTGCTGCGCCTTAATGGAACAAGCAGTTGCGGGCGTTGGCGGTCGCGGTGGCCGCCATGAGCGACCCCGCAACTCATGTTCTGTACGTGCGGTATAACCGCAGGCGACGTTGCGGGACTTTCGGCGCAACCTTCAAAAACGTAGTTCGTATGCACTCGGAAAGCGTTCATGGAAAACAGCAGATCGTGACGCAACGACATCCGACACTAGGCTTCGAGAAGAACTAGTCAAGTATGTAATGCAGTATGTACGAAGTTATAAGCAATAAGATGAACAGATACAACTTATAGAGAAGTCTCATTAGGAAAGCATATGTAGGACCCATTCGAAGTTTCTTATCTTCCAAAACGTCTCCTGATATTGCAGATCATAAACGGCCCATTTTTGTACTGGAGTTTTCTTTCAAATAACCCTCTTTTCATGTGTCTCTGTCCAATGAGCAAAACCACTAAAAACAAAGAAATATAAGTTTTTATTAATTATATTTTTTTTAAATTCTGAGCAACGGTGTTACATTGTTTAATGTAAATCATTTACACCAACTTTTGCTGAATTCAAAAGTATTGTAATAATGATATTTTATTTTTAATTCTCTAGTGTATATATGATTACACTCTAGTGTAAATGTATGTAACAGAATGAAAATATTGAAATAGTATCTATTGTTCTTTGAAAACCACATTTTATTGGGTAATTCGGATAGCAAATTGAAATTACAAATTGGCATTTGTCCCCTTGAAGGATTTCCTCATTGCTCGTAAAATAACCCTAATCAGCTGATCACAAAAACCAAAGTCAGTGATTAACGAACAAAAGGAAGTCATCCAAACAAGCAAATGAGCTCCGACCAAAGCAAACGGATATTCCAGCGGATGACACGTGGCCTCCACTAATCCCTCGCCGCAATTAGTCCCCTCACCCGGCAATTTCGCGCGTTGCTCCTCGTTTGTTTTCTTTTTTCCTTTTACGAGCCGAGGTTTTGCAAGAGCCGGAGGGGGCATGGCGGCTCCGGAGGGGGACGCGGTAACGGCGAATCCGTACAGATGGCGGCAAAGAGTGACTGCGCGCGCAGTACTGATGATGATTAGGCAAATTAACGAATCATGAAGCTGCTGGTAATTGGGGCTGAGGATTCTGTCTGTAGTAGGTGTCGGAAAGGAAGTGCGAGGGGAAATGGAAGTGGCAGTGTGCATCCATTAATTAAAATTAATTCTCAAGGAGAGTATCAGCGGTGGAGATTTTTGTGTTATTTTAAATACCTCAAAATGACAAGGTTCTATCCAATTTTTATAAAATCGTATAGAACAGTATTTTAGAAGTTTGAGCTTGCCTAATATTGATACACAAAGTAAAATGCAGATCATTGCATAATAATTTGAAAACTGTTTTAATATTTGTAAATGTGGCAAGAGTTCTAACATATATATCATTTTCGCAGAAAATATCTCATCAAAACCGCGTCATTTCGTTTAATGAAAAGGAAAACAAGATACGGTGAAGACTGCTCTGAAAACACAAATTAAGAGGAGCAGAACAAAGAGCAAGACAAAGGACAAATGTGAAAGCAGGGACGAACCCAAGTAGTATTTCTTCAATTAAGTAGGAACCACAGTATCAGGGATAATCCAGACGACAGGGACGTGTGAAAGCTATCAGCAGAGGGAAAGCAGAAGCAAGTGTGTGCTCAGGACATCGGTGACACCAGAGACGCGAGGGCTCCAGGTACTGAGACACGATAGGGACAATGAAACCAACAGAGTTGAGACGACGGATAGGGACACTACGAATAAGGCGTTGGAATACACGGACAAGTTTGATTGATTGAATGACTGACTAGTGTTTTCGGGCGCGTCTAAGATCTAAGATCGTTAATCCCATAAGTGGGTTGCAAAATCAATAAAATAAAACTAAATTTTAGAATGTAGTAAGAACTCTTTTATTTGGGTCTTTATTAATTTTTAATTGTTTCTTTAATTATTCCACGTTTCTTTCCACCTCCCGTCCCACCATGTGTCGGACCCTTGAGTGACTGTTATTGCGAGCATCTTCTGTTGTTGTACTAGTGGCCGCCGCGCGCAGTTACGGCGCCACCAGTCCTCAGGATGTGCATGAGTGCGGGGCCCGCGCCGCGCCGCGCCGCGCCGCTGGATTCCTGCCGGGGCGAGCGCCTGAGTGAGATCCAATTAAGTGAGCGGCCCTGGTCAGAGGTGAGGGTCGCCCGGGCGCTTCTGGGATGCTTCCCGCCGCGACGCCCCCCCCCCCCACCCCCCCCACCCTCTCTCCATAAGCCGCTGGCGACCGACCTCGCCGCTCCGCAAATGGACGGGACGGGCGACGCCACGCCGCGCCGCGCCGCGAAACAGTACCAGACAGCTATTACAGCAGCAGACGAGCCTGCGAAGTGTTTTTACACAGGATTTTGAATAAATGATTGATTAACGTTTCCGGATACATCAATTGCTACATACTTAAATAACGAAAAACTAGTGAATCTTTTATTGCGGGGGTGGTGGTGTTCGTCCTCAGCTGGATACTGAGATCCGGAACTGACCTACACGTTCGCTTGCGGGTGATTTCCCCTCCCCCCTGCGGGGCACCTACCGAACCAGGAGAAGCTCTAATCTCACAGTTTTCCGTCATGTGTGGAAGAGTAGGGTATGCAAGTGTGTATGTGAGTAAGGGAGAAGGAAAGGGCAAGCAAGAGAAAGGTAAGATCTCGCGCGATCCCTGGCTCGTTTATTAGGGTTCCGCTTTAGCATTCACCTGGTACTGATCAAAGAAACCTTGTAAAACTGTCGATCAGAACAGCCTGTCGCTAGAATCCTCTGCCAGACAGCGGCTAAACTCGGTCTAGTTGTGTAGCTACCGAACATTCTGCCACCGGTGGGACTAAAACCCAAGGCTGTTTATAAATATATTTTCCACTGGTGTGTGGTCAGAAAATTTGGGGGTATGGTAAATTGTTAGGTCTGAACGTTCAACATCCACATATGCAATTGACGAATTCTCATTTTCTCCTCGATTCACCCTGTCACGATGTTTTAGTATTTCAAAATAGAGTAGTATAGTTAGTGTTGAACGTAATACGTATGTACTGTAGGCACTTCAGTAGTACATACCGTACTAATTCAATAAAAATAAAACTATTGAGTTGTTAAGTTGCATTTTTGCTTTCTCGTCCACTGTTTTTTCGCAAAGTAGATGAAGTATTGTAATGCTGCGGTGAAAAACCGCGAAATTACGACAGAAAAACCGTTATTGCCGCGCGAGGTAATGAAACAACGGATAGACCTTGTGCCTAGGAGAAGTAAATGACTTCCTCTAACGCGTGGTGTAATCTGAATTCATATTAGGTGGTTCCTTGATACCGAACAATTGGGTTACGGCAGAACGTCTGTCAGTCCGCGTATCTGTCTGTTGCTCTGTGAACAACGCTGGCGGCTATTCAGTACGCAAGATTTTCACAAAAATTGATATTCTGCGATCGATGTGACTACGTTGCGGTTCCTTGAATTTGAAACGGATATTTTAGTTTTTGGGAGTTGATGAAGCCTCATTAATTTGAAGCTTATCTCAAAAACGACTTCAAATGTTTTGTTTACTTCCCCCCCCTCTTATTGAGGAAAATACGCATAGAAAAATGACATAGGTCGCATCGTAGTTGCAAAACCTTAATTTTTGAAAATTGCGAAGTGCAAACTTTTTTCGTCTACAATAATGAAGATAGATTTTTTCCTTAACAAAATCTGTTCATCGAAAATAGATCATGTTCAATTTTTCCAAAATATGAGTACTTTTTGTGTACTTTTGCGCGAAATATAGACAATTTTTAAACATGTATTTCTCCCACTCCATTTGCTAGATCTTTCAGGAGTCATTTAATCATAAGGAATAATTTAGTTATTCAGGAGAAGCTATTTAATTAGTAGTTTAACTGCTTCATTAGTAATATAATTAGTAATAGTTATTTTCAGGAGTAATTTAATATAACCCTTCACACGTTGTTGCCAAGCAATGGGGATATGGCAGTTTGAAATTCTCAGAATAACTTACTCATTGTTGGACGGTATAGGATAAGAAGACTATGTACTTAAAGGTAACGTTACAATGTCTGTCCGTTCATCAAAATTCAATCAACTACATTAAAATCGGGAAGAATATATAGTGAGTTAATGCAGAATGCATATGCATAAGATGTCCGTTACGTAATGATACAGTAATTACATACTCTATATGCATTCATAAAGTAATATATAGGTTGACCTTTATTTCTTGATGTTTAATTTACATGTGAAATTAACCTCGCTTGTCTGCATAATGTGCTGCAAATATTGTAACAATTGATATTTATGTTTTTTTTGTAGAAGTAAGAAAGGGCTGCAGTTTCTGACTAAGGAAATAATTGCAGATATAAACCGGAGGCGCATTGTTTGAATTTGTTTGGACTTTTCCAAATGATGGTTTCAGTGAGATTCCAGACCATGGCCTCATGGGTAGTTTTTCGAGTTCTCCGATCAATTTCAGGCAGCCAGGAACTTTTTGGCCCGGCTGAGGCAATACCCTACTAGGGTGATAGACTACCTGGAAAAGAAAATCCGGCAAGCCGATATCTAAGTTTGGAATTGTACGAATATTTAATTGGAGTATTAACTCTTCAGCATCTTCAACAACATACGAGATAGTGCTTTTGATATAGTTGTATTAATGATGGAATGGAAGATGTAGTTTTACACAATTTAATTTTGAGTTACCTAACCCTAAGAAAAATTATAGCTCTCAGTAAATTTGGCGAACCTAATGATAATTCAATAAGTCACTTTATTAAACTTTTTCGTCTACATCAACTGGTACCATGTATAGATATAGGAGAAAATAGAAGTTACTTTCACCATCTTCAAACATGTTTTTTTCTACTTCTAAATTGTACCTCCATTTTGCAGTTATGACCATTGATAACTTCTACCAGCAAATGATGTAAATGATTGTCAATTCACAATATGGCTCATGTCAGATGATTGGCAAACTTTCCAAATGAGCACTGCCAGCAATTTTCGGGTCTGACGTAATACATTGCCCTTGGGAAGGAACGCAGTTACGTCCTTGGATGTGGTTAGGTATGCCAGGCCATCGACGTTGTGCTATTACTGCCATTACTGCATATTTTTTTCTTTTTCTTTAGTATCTTTTCCTGTTCTAGCGTGTCTGTGGCCTACGTCACGCAGTTGAGAACGTAGTGCCGACATCTAAAATGTCATCATCGTTCAAGTATTCATGTTTTATTTCTAGGCACTTTGGACTTCAGCCACTCCACCTACTATTACATTACACCTTGCTGCTTCAATTTGCAGTATTATTATCGTCTGTTTTTGCAGAATTCGCAACGAACATCGACGCAATCACGAATTCCCAAGCGGCACTAACACTGCATAATTCATTGTCTGAAATATTTTGGCAACCCCTTAATTGAGACATTGTTTCACTGTATTTTTACATATTTTTATGCAATTACCTTTTCCTTGGTCTACTGCAAAACGATTAGTATACATAATTTCTTTACATTTCTGCTATAGATAGAAAACCTAATTATTAACAACTTCTTTGTTTTGATCAATTACTTCCAAAATTTCTAACACATTGTGTTCTTAATATTGAGGATAAGACAGGTCATTTCCGGATATGTCGACTTTATAATTTATTAGTAAGATATTTGTTTTTCCTTTTGTCTACGATCTCAAATTTTGTGTTCTGTTCAATGAATCAGAGTTATGTTTAGTGATTTTTTTTGACTGAGAATAGCGAACATTTTAAAATGATGAGAAATGGAACGTACAAATATTGTAAAGTGAACTCATAAAGAAAGATGTGGATTCAAATACACAACTCCCTATGAGAGCCTTATTCTCAATTTCCGCTTGCTTTATCCTCTTTTATTTTTTGGCTAGTATTTTCTTTATTTGCTGTCAGTATGCACGAGAGCTGCACACAATTACATTTGTGGAAGATACAATGAGCCTATTTATTCTCGCGGTAAATTACAAGATTTTTGTTTTAAAAACCAGCAGTAAAAATAATAAGCAAATTAACATACCAGAACAAGTATCGGTGTGACTAAAGGCGAAGTTTATGATTGGTAGGATTCTTGCCCTGTTAGAGTGAGAGGAAATTACGCCTGCGATACTATCGGAATGGTCGACATAACAATCAAACAGTAACCCACACTACAATGCATTAGTAATTACTCACGTTCAGATGCCATATCTGTTCTGCTTCCTAATGCGTCTCCGAAGCTAATGAACAAGAACCGATTTATTGGTTTTATTGTTATCCTCATGTTTTAGAGGTTTGTTACTAAACTCCATATCATCCCACCTCTAACTTCGTTTTTACTCGTTGTACAACACACTTATTCTTTTTCTTCAGTTATTTATTTGATTAGTTTGTCTCTTTGTAGTCTTATGTAGGTTGTTTTAAATTCACGAGTTCTATTAATTTTGCGTATTTGTTCATGTTTCTTTGCATTGTCAAAATTGTCACTTAACATCCTTTAATCGTCCTTCACCTTTTTCCATCGTACATCTCGCAACTCATACACACGAAATCGTGAAATCACCACACAGCTTTCTAGTTTGTGGTCTATTACTTCATAGCGTTCGTTGCTACCTACAACTTCTACTTATTCATTCAAATATCTTTTCTTCTTCCCTTCTCATCACTCGTTCTTTCTCTGCACCTTTCATCGCACATGTACGCAATTGATCAATAGCCGTGACCCTTCATTCACTCACGCGCGTAGACTAAACATGTCCACATATAAAGAATGCGCAAAAAATCAGTAAATATTTTCAGGGTTGATGATATTAATCAAGATAAAATGTAAATTAATAAAATGATATGTCATTACATATTTCATATGAGCTGCCTTTACATAATCACAAATTATTACCTACGTACATTGTACCTCTCAGTTTGTTTTTCCAATGGTCTGGGATGCGGGGTGGGGCGGAGGGAGGAAGAGGTGGCCGAAAGGTGGAAAGGGTGAGGCAGGGGCTGGGAGGGGTTGGAGTTTTGGAGAGGGCTGTGTGAAACGGTGGGGAGCGTCGGTGGTCTGTACATAAAATTTATTTCAGAGTATACTATGTAATTGACTATTTGAGAACTTGTTCGTGATAATATAAGAAAGTGTGTCAAAACAATATCCTTTAATTGAAAATAACACTTACGGTAGTCGAACTTTTTATTTGATTAAAATATATTTACAACCACATGAACATTTACATTCATATGAAATTTTTGTCGGTTTAGAAAGAGTTCAAAAGTGTTAAACATAAAAAGCGTAAGAGAAAATTATCTCGACAGCAAAAATAGTGAATTATTTGAAATTTTTATAACAGAATTTTTAAACTTCGCGAATAAATCTAGACAATAGTATTATATGTAAACTTGAAAGGAACTCAGGTAACATTTACAACCTGACTTTTTGAAATTACCTTTACCGTATTCCAGGGGAAACTGTCAATATATGTAATGTGACAGTTCCGGGGACATGAAATTTTAAGATATGTAATTGGAAACCACGGTGAAATATTTTCTTTTTCATGATTTCACATGCACATTCAGTGTAACAGTCAATGAAATACGTCATGGAAACATTTTCATTTAGTTGTACCTATTTGAACGAAAACTCATTTCTTAAGATGAATATCAAACACGATATCTTTTCTAGATTTCATCGAACCTAATTTTTATTTAATTTCTGCTTTGTTTACAATTAATTCTATAAAAACTTCTGGTGAATTTTGATACTCCATTATTGACAAATACAAAAGCAATTTACATTTATAACAGTGATGTTACCCAGTGGCAACTCAGCTAAATCTGATTTTAAGAGCTAATAGTGAGCGTCTTGACAGTTGTCTAGTGAGTTCGCTATTATCCCACAGGTTAATAGCCATGAATCTGGGAAGATTCTCAAGCCTCTACTGGTATCTGAAAGTGTAACTGGTAATTACTTCTTTTACGGAATTTTCTTGCAATTCGTTATGAACGATTGCATTAGAAATGTACCAGGGAACATTAGAATCAGTGCGCAGTAATTGTGATTAAAAAAAATTGCAAGTTTTCTATTTTTTAATGACATACAGTATCCAATTGAACCAAATAAATGTTAAAATATTCTTTGAGCACCCCTTACACCTTGAAAAGCGCCAGTGTTAACGTGTTTATTGCAAAGTACCATCGTAACAAAATTCTATAATAATTTTCAGGTGTTCATAAATTGAATATTTTTCAGACCAAAGTAACCAAGTGGAAAATAAATAAAATGCGCTTTTCGTCAATAAAGAAGCATATATTATTTTTCAATTATCGAATCATACAAACAAAGTTTTATTCACTGTCCTCAGAGTTGGGCATAATACTTTACATTTAGTATTTAAGTACTTGTCCAAAATACTTTGTAAATATGTATTTAAATACATACTCAAAATATATTATGTTTTGAATTGCTAAATACATACGTATTTAAAACACTTCAAATTCTCAAAATACAGAAAATACATTTTGTATTATATTATTTGCAAAAATATATTGTCAATTATCCTAAATTACTAATTGTCAGTCATAAATTTCTGAACAATAACTAGCACTTTATACTTTCAAATATAAAACAATATCAAAAATATGGCTAACTCAAATAAACGGATTTTTCTTTTAAATTGACTAGTTTTTTAAACAAATCATCGGACAATAAACCCCTACTTGACGAATGTATAAAACCTGCAAAGAAAAATAGTCATTTATCTGGTGTGGATGAACTAAAACTAGTGTTACTTTTTATTGTCGGATAATTGTCCAATATTTTTAATGATTTAGGTTTAATATTTAAAATTGAAGAGAATTCAAATTAAACAGCTGAAAGGAGCTTTTATTTTTGTTTCAATGAAAGCCATTCACTACCAGAATCAAAAAGAAACAACACTCGTTTTCTTCGTCACCTGTATTTCGAATAATTCAAGAATATTTTTAAATACACCTACTTTTATTTATTTAAAAAACATGTCCAAAAAACACAAAAATAGTTTTTAAAATACAAAATGTGTTTAAAATATGTTTTTCATATACAAGTATTTAATACTTTCCAATCCTGACTGCTCAGATGATTGTTTGATTTCTTTTGTCAGTGAAATCTCAATTAAAATGTAATAAAACGGAATTGCTTTCACCCCCCACCGCCCGCATGCATTTCAATGATTACTAATCCAGTCTTATAAATATACTTGATGATTTGGGGTCACATTGATGTTTAGAAATATCCGTGTTTGGTTGGTGATGTCGCATCCTTAATATGGGTGCAGTGTCCTTGTACTTTACAGTAGCTACCCTTTCATTTAGAAGAAAGGGTCATGTATCATGAGGATTCGATTGGTGTGAACGTTGAGTAAGCTTCTCTTAATATCGACCTCCGCCTCCAACAAAATTAGTGATCATCACTAAACCGAACCTATCATAAGTTTTGCGACATTGTACCTTTCGAAGTAGAAAGAAAGAATCATAATGAAAAGCCTTCTCTGGGGTGAGATGAATAAAAGCGACAATGGTTGCAGCCATTAATGAGTTACATTTAGTCATTGTTAATATTTTAGTAACTACGTTAACAACAGCGAAAGAAAGCAAATATACTTCTTCAAGGATAGTTTCTGTTTTTCAGAAATAAAACAATAGTTATATATTTGTTAATTGGATTTTTTAACAAAATATTAATATTATTAAAACTATTTTGGACGTCGAGGAACTGGCAATGACAGTAGCTAAACATAATTTTGAAATCAGTACACTTTCGTATGAGTTACGTACTATTTTTTCACTTAAGTTGTGTTATGTGTAAAATGTATTGAACTAGTTCATATTCATCAGGGCAGGCAGTGTCAACCTTGCTTAGCCTAAGGAATCTCCACTTATATAGACTATCACAAAAATACTCGCACAGTCATCCAATCCCAAGTTATCCCTCAAACCCGCGACCCTTCGCACCGAAGAAATTATGATACTCCTGCTCTAGTCCCACGACTACTGAGGTCCGCAGATTAAGTCATTTTTTTAATGAGTATTCCCTCATTTCCGAAACTCCAGTAATGGACTCCACCTGAGATAACCACCTGAATATGCCTCCTGGGAGTCTATCTCGAGACGCCATTCACTTATATGAGCCATAACTCACTGTACTGCGGGGTCGTTCTCTCCGACCGTGGCGCTGAGGCTCTCGTCGTCGCCAGCGTATGCAATCGACCTCCCTCGATTCCAGGGGGCCCTAAATCACCAGGATCCCACCGCCGCGGGCGCGCTACTCGCAGAACGACCTCCCCGCGCACTGGGCCGCAGGCATCGCCGCAACAACAACAACAACAACAACAAAGATAGAGGGGTTTCGACGTAGCGCAGAGTTTCTCGTAGTAACGGTTACGACAAATCTTGCGTTATTGTGAGTATTTCAGTTTATAATTCATCTTCGGATACTGACCACGTACGGAAATTGTCTGCATCGTTTCGGAAAAAAATGTGGTTTGCATGAGCTTCGTGAAAATATTGTCAATTCCCATCCGGTCGGTAATAGATTACCAATATCGCATATGCCTAAGGTATGGTTCAAGTGAGACATCAAATATTTAGTAGTACCATTTGAAATGTTTATAACCGTCGTAAACCATTTGATTGTATCATGCTTTATAAACAACGGTTTGAAGATAAAGAATAATACAATATTTTTCCAAAATATCTGACAATTGAGGGATGTTGACCCAAAGAAATATTATCTAAATAATATATAAAAATTTAAGAATATGGACCATAATCACGATGAGAATTGTCTAGGTTTTGTTGTTGTCGTTATTATTACTATTATTATTATTATTGTTATTATTAATCACACTACTGAACATGAGCACAGAAGGGAAGAATCACTATGCCAAAAAATAATAAAGCAGACTCTTTCACTCACACGAGATAGACTAATTATGCCTTAATGCAAAAAGTACACTTTTCAAATGTGGGTAAATAGAACTAACAGAATAGTGATAATCCGACATCAATAAATCCGCAACAGCGAAGCTTCTACTTCTTCACATTTAGGCCTGATCGAACTCTAGAAAAATCAGAAATGTTAATATATTTTGTACTCCTTCAGTAGAAAACGCAGAAGAAAAATATTGGAAGTGACAACACAGCATATTTTCCCATGAGAATGAAGATTGAACAAACACAAAAGTATTACAAAAAGTAAAAAGAAACACGCCAAAAATATCAAAGATATGCCACGCTCATATAGCATTTCGGCCCACTGAACGATGTCGCACCAAATTGGCGTCCACTGGAGAACACGGTTACTTCACACGCACGGGCTGTAACAAGGCAATGGAGTGCGAAATGAAGGCGTTATAAACACAACTGTTCAATTAATTGCCGCGGGGAGCGTCACGCTATGAAGTTTCGGGCAGAAATAATGATTTAAAAATAGCTAAGAAGACGATGAATACAAACGCTCGGAAATGGAATACACGGTATTTGTAAGTATAAAATAGTGTAATTTTGTGCATTAAGTATATTTCTGCATAAAACAATATTTTCGAAATTAAAAAAAAATCGTTGTATGCATAACATATTTTTGGTGGAATGCTAAGGGAACAAAGTATTTTCTTCAATTCAAGAAGCCAAGCTACTGAAAATTCCGAAATACAATCTCGAAAAAATCCGAATACGATTACTTCATAGTCAAATAAAAATAATTTCGTGCACAAAAGTTATTATAAAAAGGTTACGCTTATACTAAAATTATTAAAGAAATTATAAAAATGTTCAGGAAACATAGTTCTAAGTTTTGCAAACTAGTTTTATAAAAAGTCTCTTTCAACCTTGAATCCCTATGAAAACCTGTGAAGCTTCCAAGAAATGCTCTTTTCGGCCTAGATACATTGCTTACACAAGTAATAACGTTAACGTTATATTTTTAGTTGTTCTAACAATTTTATCAGTTCACTCTCAGTACAATATCACTTGTGCTCATCGTATCTTATAATTCTGTACAAGCTGAATTCAAGTACAAAAGCGTCACGACTGTGGATAATTTCACAGTCGTTACTCTTATACCAAAACCTACACAATAGAACCTCATTAGAGAAAATCATTTCCATTCAGACTCTTTGGAACATAATTGCTTCAGGAGGCAGCCTGAGAGTTTTTTGCTGTGTATCACAAACTATCTTCATCTTCGCTGAGACTAATTCCAACACAAATCAGATTTATCTGCTTCGCCCATCCCCCGTGAAATTACTCGCTAATTGTGTGAGCTCTGTTTTACTGGTTTCATCAACGATACTACGGAGTTTCCCGATAAATGAGGAAAAATGTTAAAGTGAAAGCAAAGCAATCTTGCAAAAAAATAACATAATCCTGCGATATGTAGCTATAAACCGATTATCGCAATGTTTAATATGCGTATACCAAGCATGTGATGTCACTGCTGATTCAGTAGTTGACCATGAGGAGCGGCATTGGGAGTCTGTATCACATTTCTCCTTTAATGCTTTTACAAGGAGTAGCCTGTATCAACATTCTACCAATTTTCAAAACTGGGATCGCTGTGACAAATGTTACTGCTAACCTTCATCGCTGCTACGCAACTCTGAAAAAAGGATTTAATTCCTGTTTGATGTTACACGAAATGAAATCACTTCATATCGTCAGTTTATAACACATTTTACAAAATAAACAATTCAATACGTGCTTGTCAATATGTTGCCAATTTAACGGCATTCAATAATATTAAATACGATTTTCCTTCGATTACTGAATACATTGATAAAAACTGTTAGTATAAACACTGTAAAAAATTTAAAACATAATAGAAATCAATGTTCAAAATCCAGATTAGTTATAGGCAAGTTATACAAATCGAAGATCACCACTCTATGAATAATATATTTATAAATAAGTGAAAGTCAAAAAATGTTAACCTTTTTAAAATGTGGAGAAAACTAAATATGCCGTTCAATACAAGGAATTATCATTCTAAAAACTACATCTTCTTCCTTTTCTCCTGAAGTGTAATATATAATACTTTAATAAACTTCCATTTTCACATACACATTCCGACGCTTTCAATATGCCGCGATTTCAAGTCGTCAAAATGTGTCGACAATCATGATTGGATTAAGATGCTATTTACGTATTATTTTAGCATAACTGTGCATACGAATTTTTAATACGGAATTGTAATCCATTATGATTGAATCATCATTTAAATAATAGTGAAGAGACCTGTCTCCACGTAACGTTGGGTTATGCCGTTCATAGATTTCAGATGGTGAATAATTCACATGTAGATCAGGCATTTCTGCCCACGTTCTACTGATTTTACTGATGAAGTTCATTCTAAATGTAATAAGCACAGAGGAATTCCTAAGATTTATCTGAAAAACGAATTATTGTAATATGATATAAATTATTTCCGAAATCTAATCTAACACAAATGGAAATAAAATAATGCAGTATAATTTAAGTTCAACTACCGTCCTACTCTGACCAATACTCTTTGTATGGAATTATTTGTTCATTACTAAAGCCCGAAGTTTACTTACTTCAGTATTACATAATAATACACAAACACTATTGTTAAATGTTGCAAAACTTCCGTAAGACCACTGCAAGATCAAAAGAATGGGACGGTGTGATCTAGAAGATTCCCACCAGCCCCCAAAGACCCTGAATCCGCCCAACTGCACGGACTGTTCCACGCCCCACGACCACGGTTTCCCCCACCCCGGCAGGCCTCCTTAATGACACGCGCAGCCTCATGGCGGTCGTACTCTCCTTGAAGCCGCCTTCTCCTCCTTCTCCTCCTTCTCCTCCCCCTCCCCCCGGGTGCACCCCGAGCCTCGGGGCATTGTGCCCAGCGCACGCGCACTCCACCCCATCCGCATTGTGTCCTCAGGGCCCCTGTTCCTTTGATTTGCAAATGCAGCGTGTTCAGCACCAAAACTCTTCGACAGCCCCACGCCGCCGAGTGGGAAGCCAGCCTTGGAATCCACTAGAGGGCCAAGACTTCAGTCGAATCTAAGAACCGAGAGCTGTTTTCGATTATCATCATCTCAACGGGTCCAAATGGATTCGTGGAGAGTGTGCATTCTCCCCGTTGCGATGCGGATTCGGCGGAACGATTCTCTTGCGTAAGAAGAAGGGAATGATGATGACCGAATCTCGGGTCGCAAATTTGAAGTGACACGAATTCCTTCTCAGAATAAACGAACAGAAAACAAATCAGGCGAGTAGCGATTCCTTGCTTGGCGTGCCTTGTAAGATGCATCCTCATTCCGGATATTATTTCGCGCTCGTGTCGAAAAGTCTTGCGGAGTGCAACCCATATAATCCCTTCAGAGTGAAGCTCGCCGCCTTGACATTTCCACCGATCTTGACTCAACTGGACTCTGCATTGGCTTCAGTCTCCGACTCAGGCGCGACGAATCAAATAAGAATTTGCTATCAGCCTCGCCAGCAGTTCGAGGCGAGAGAGAGAGAGAGACACACACAAAGTGAGACAGACTACCTGTTCACTCACAGTGGGGTTATGCACTACCAAACTTGGCATCAATTTTAATACTCATATAGTGTGCTTAGAAATTGTGTGAAACGTATTTTGTATGTCGCTCAAAATAGATTTGTCGCTAAAATAAAAAAAAAATAAAAAAGACAATTACTTAAAATCGTAAGGTAACTATTTAAAAAGATTACCATTTAGCACGATTGTGATTTTACATTTTACTTTTTTTTCAAGACGTTTTGTAGGTTGCTACCCTTCTGGATTACATGATAAACAACGTGAAACACTCACTGTGGATAAAATATAACTCTGAAACTAGTAATTAACTTCTCTGTCTATTGTTTGGAAACTGTTACTGAAATAAGACTTCGCCGTACGCGTACGCCAAAAGAAGTCATGGACATTAAATATAACTGAGACCTACAAAGTAAACAAAACACCGGGTAGACATAAATCAATGCTCACACATCGCCGCCACACCGTATATTGAGAGTACATACAGGTTTTCCACGAATTCAGACAAAAATATAAATTTCACAACTCGTACAAAAATATATTTGGCGCACTCATGCCAATATGCCAAATTCTGTTCCTATCGTCAATTAATTTTCCAACATTTCATTCGTAAGCCAAAGAGTCCCTTTCTGTTTAAGTTAGGTAAAAACCTAATCTTCATTTAATTTCATTTCAATTTCCGCCACGTATTTCGGTCCACAGCCCCACTGCCCGCGACGCCTCCAGGGCTTGCCTATGCGCCCAGCGTACTCCACCACTCGCCTGAATGGAGCGTACTCCCGGGGCGTCGGAGGGCCCTCCAGAAGGGGCAGGTCGAGGCGGACGGCGTCCGCTGCCCAGGGGCCTCGTTCTCCTCCACGCCGCAGTCTCACGCCCCGCTGCGCAGGAGAGCTGCGCGCGCCGTGCCGCTTTTTTTTTTTTTTTTTTTTTTTTTTTTTTGTGACGCGGCGGTGCTTCGATGTGCTGCAGTGAAGTGTCGCAAGACTCCGCGGAGCAATTAAGCGGTTGCTCGGTCACGAGCGATGGGAGATGCGATCCGACGAGCTCGCTCTGCTCTGCCGCCGCAGTGGCGAAAACGCTCATGTTAATTGCCGGCGGTAGGGAGATACGCGCGCGCTTCACAAGGACTCGCGGAGATGAGATCCGTGATGAATTGGCTTGTCACGCTAATTGTAATAAATTTACCCTAAGAGAAGTAAGTTGAAAATAGTAAACTAAACGTTAATGCCCATTAAGGAAACCTGAACCTAATGAAGATCTTAATGTAATCTGCAAGTGTGTTTCTATCAATTCAATAATCATTTTGAAAATATTGTGGAATTTCACTTCATCTTCCGTCTACCTGCTCCTTAGCTATTGTTGTTTCTACCTACCCTTCCTTCTCCCTCCTTATTTCCTTCACGACATATTCCACCAGCTCTCCCTTTTCCTGATTCCCACTTCTTTCCTCTACCACTACTTTCTTCCTTCCAACATCCTCTGCTTTCAAGAATGAGTTCGTGTTGACCTTTGAATATCCTCGAACATAAATGTGTGTAATCGCAAAATAGTGACTACTCAATGCAAGGAAGAATTTTTCCTTACAAATTCTTTTTCATGATTTTTGCGGTAAGATACACATTGGTTTAAAGCAGATGGGCGATATACCGCCTGAGATGGCCGACGGAAACAACGGTTGCCATTGCAGTGTATCTCGCCGGAAGATCTTCAGGTTCCAATCCCGTCAGATTTCTACCACACGAGAAGCTAACAGCCGGCTGCTACTATTCGTTTCTCGGGTTTCCCATGGTTTCTACGATCAATATCTGGTGAACCCGGAGAAATATCCTAACAAACGGGCCACGGACCGCGCGCGATCGTTCCTGAATCTTCTTTGTTCCCTTCTCTTCCTTTACTTACACCCATTTACCCTTACATGCACTACACTACCGCACATTTCGAAAGACCAGCTGGCCAGTCGGGATCTTAGAGCTTATCCTGACTGGAGCAGTGCCCTGATGGCGGAGATACCTGGACTGAGAAACTCCGCAAGGTGTCGTTAAGTTTGGCTCAGAATCAGACGATTCAGAGTAACTCCGCCTTCTCCGAGATATAACATGCACATCACTAACCAATCAATCTATGAGTGTTGTGATCGCGGCACTTCCAGCTCGCCAGTTATTGCTGCATTGGCGAAAACTAAACGTTGCTTCTAACCCGAGACAGGCTTCATGAAGAATTGGATTGTCAAAGTAATCAAAATGAATTAATCGTACAGAAGAATAAACTAAATATAATAGTTAAAAGTAACTGATCAACAAAAATTTACTAAAACTATGAGGATAACATATATATTGTAGACGTCCTCTTTATTTTGAAGTTATATCTTAACTTTCAATTTTGAATGTTACCCAGAAAATAACGAATCTCATATAAAAAATTCAAGGTAAATCACTTCTCAATTTGTCCAAATAATAATGTGCGATTACTTAAAGTGTCAATATTTCAATACAAGGATATTCAGTTTCTTTGCAAAAGTTGTTATTTACACGAGAGATTCGGCATATTTCAATAATGTCTCGAGCAAACACTAAAAACGTGAATATTCCTGTAAAATTCTTTAAAATATAGTGATATGTTTACGGTTATTACATGACGTACTTAACACTTCGCGGTTCAGAAATGCTATCTGACAGGATTTGCGGAAAATAAACCGTCTGGTACTATAAAAAAGTAATTTTTTTTTCATTTTCTTCTTATGAGAAGTACATCTATTTGTAGCAGAAATTCTTCGAAGTGATAAAATTTAAAAAGTTTCTACACGTTTTCACTACAAGTAGTGTAATCTACATTAAAAAATTCTATGTAAAATAAAAAACTGGAAGGAAATGTGTTGTAAACGAAGTATCATTCGAAAATCAAAGGCCGGAGACATTAAATTGTATAGAGGGGGAAGAGACGGAAATAAAAACAGCAAAACACGATCTTGAAGAACACCTGGCAAGAAGAAAAGGAAAAAATGAATCGAAAGAAATGTACTTGAAGATATAAATAAAAACATTAGTGAACAGACAGAATTAGAAGCAAAGAAAAATGTGTTTAGGAATGAGAGGAAATGTTACGAAAAATGACCGCAAAAATATAACTGAAAATGTATTATCTTCAGGGAAATGAAAAAAACGAGATAGAAAATTAAGGGAACCGAAAGAGAAGACTATCTACAAAAACGACAGTGGACAATTATTAGCGGAAACAACTTCAAGGTAGAGGAAATATTAAGAAAATGAATATTAATATAGACGTAACAGTGTACAGTGAAGTATCCAAAGGTGAAGAAGAGTATACAATCGAAGGAGGAGAAAGAGAATTAAAGTATCGTGAAGATAAACTGTGAAGAGATTAAGAAGAGAATGAGAAGAAAGAAGAGAGAAGAGAATGACATAAAAGAGCATTTACCGTTGAGTAATATCTACATAATTAGGAGAAGGATGACAGGAAAGAGAAATAATAAGTAGCTCAGGTTTGAAAAGCAGAATGGAAACAGAAAAATATGTAGTTATGAAGAAAATATAAGATGGCTTGAAAATAGTATCAATAAATGAAGGTGTGAAGTGAGAAGAGTGAAAAAATACGAGGAGACGAAATCGGAACGGCAGACCACGAAAATGGAGGAGAATGCAGAGGAGGCAAAGAAGAAAGGAGAGATGATAGGCTGAAATATCAGGAACATTAAGCAAAAGTGAACACGGACGAAGAGTAAGCGAAAGAAAACTGATTGAATATTAACTGTTTCCGGGTCCGTCAACTGATAAGAGCATTAGTCCTTTCAGTGTAGCGCATGGTATTTGCCGGGTGTAAGGCGTTTCTCCCCGCAGGATCAACATATTCGACGTCGAACTACATAACGAAATGCAGGATTTCCTATCCAGGTATCACCCCAAAGTGGGGTGACCGCCCAGGACACCGCTGCTGATGATTGTTAGTGGACCCGGGCGAGTAAACTGATAACGTCATTAGTCCCGTAAATTTAGGGCATTTCCTCTCGGGAGGTGATCTTCTCCCGCTGGATGGCGAGATCCGGCGCCGACCTCCTATTGGCTAGCGGTGTTTTTCAAAACCAGGTTTCTCCCATCAGTGAGGCACCGCCCCCACCCAGGACACGTTCTAAGCTGCCGACCGGTCTCCCGGCATGTGTGATAGTGTAGTACATTTTAGCATGTCTGTAAGTAAGCAGTGAGGATAGAGTAAGGAAGAGGAAGGAAATACATCGCCCCGATCGTGGCATATTTGTTAATGAATTACTCCGGCATTCGCCTGGAATTGATCGACGGAAAACTACCGATCAGAGCAGCCGGACGCGCAAATTCTCCGCCTGACAACTTCACTCTCGACTGGTCCTTCCGACATGTAGTAATGTAGTGCACGCAAGTGCAAGACTGTGAGGCGAGAGGAGGGCACAAGAATGAGAAAGGAAAGACCGCGCGCGTCTAGGTCCTCCCGGTGAGCGACACCGCAGGGGCAAGCGCAACGTCGCCACAGAGCCACCGCAACAGGTGCGAGAGGGCGAAAAAGGGAGGAGAGAGGATGCAGGAAGATGTGGCCTCTGCGCGGGGGGGGGGGGAAGGGGGGCGATGCCGTCTGTGCTCCGCCGCCGCGCTGCCTTGGCCCGGATCCTCCCTGCGCCCACGGCTACCGCCTAATTGATCGCCCGGCGAAGCGCCCGCGGCGCGCGCCCAAGAACACACGTCGCCAGCAATTTATTAACATTACTCCGCCCGCAGCGCTCGCCCGGCACTGGCGTAACGAGCGGGTCGCGAAACATCGCAAGATGGAACTCCAAACAGGAGGGGGCTCTGGGAACAAATCGAAACACTTGAGACCGAAGGTCTCATAATGACGGCATTGAATTCTGAATTCCAAGAAGACAAATAAGAACAGAATTTGTGTTTCGTAATGTGAAAGTAGACGTATAAGAAAATCGTATTATATTTCGAAAAAATTGTTTAACAATCGCAAAACGTATAACATAAAATCATATTAATAAAAATTCATGAGTTACTTTGCACAGAAAAATTGTAAATAAAATCATTTCACTTCTCTCGCATACATTTTTTAAATCTTACGTTGGGTTATTCAAGCGATCTTTTTGAATTTAAAAGCTTGGTGCAGTAATAAGATAAGCCATATCAACCTTTACAAGCTTTCCTCCCTTCGCAAATGTCAATGTCACAATTTTTTTCGACCTATGTCTCATCTTCTTACTGCCCCAAGCTTATCATTACTATAAACAAGTCACAATTTTACCAAAATCGAAAATTTAACATTTGAATATAGCGGGAGGCGGGAGCCCCCTTGCTGAGGCTGGCGTGACTTGTTATTGCTCTAGGCTCTTCTTTCTTATCAGTGGGTTGTGTAAAATTGCATTAACATTTCGAAGTCACGAATCTTGTTTGACATTTTCTCCATTTTTGTAAATAAAGAAAATGTCGCTTTGAAATGTGCTGTTTGGAATGATAAAAATGGATATGTTAATTATGGCTTCGTTCTAATTTCAATTTGAATATTGGAAGAATATCGGTTTTATTTCACACAACAAAATATCACATTGCCGGTCCGGATGGCCGAGATCGCTAAGGCAGTAGTGCTTTTTTCAAAATAAAGTGCGCCTCACCTTCAAAGAAATAAGAGAAGCAGCATTAGAAGTTACTTTACTATATAGATTTTGACAATATGGCCGTATGTTGCCGCTTGAATATGACGTGAATATTTATAAGATTTCTTTCAACAACCCCTTCATCTATTTAAAGTCAAAGTGCGATTCGTCACGTCTCAATAAACCTTCTTTTCCTCTTCATCCTTCTTTCTTTATTCTTTTTCCTCAATATCCTTCTTTGGAAACCTCATTTATAATGATTGGTTGCGTGCGCGAGCCACAAAAGGTATCTATTCTACTGAAATAATATAGGAAAGTATATTACGAAACAGCAAATACTCTTAAAGATTTCCCGACGCTCATGCAGCCACAGGCTACTTCCTCTGACTACGGTCTCTTTTCCCTCCATATAATGAAAGGTGTATCTATACATGCGTAATCTGTAGGAGGAAAGCTTAGAACAGTACGCGCTCGAAATATTACAAAGCATGTTTAGTTGGCAGAAAAAAAATTTGCTTGGCTTTTTCTAGCAACTGAAATTGAATTATGTTTATATTCTTTAATTCTTATTACTTTATTTCATGTTCATTTTATTTTTAATTTCTATATTGCGAATTGTTTGCTTCTTTTCAGTTTGTGTTTTGTGTGAATTTTGAATAAATCATTCGGTTATTTATTGCTTATGTGTGTATTAAATTATGTGAATTTAGTCTCTTTTACAGCTCTTTAAACAGACAGGAATCTTTGTTTAATCTTGTTACCATAACGTAGGAAGTTAATGTAATTATTACACTCTCAAGAAAATTAGATTACGAAATAAAATATCTTTCGACTCAAACCGTTCAATAAACTATAAAATGGCAATTTTGAAATTTCTTTGGTAGAGGAAATGGGAATTAATATCACATTGGGAAGAAAACGGTCAACTGACTTCTGCAAAATATTGTGATGGGTTTGAGATATCAATTGTCCTATCGGCACCTCGGACTTATTTGATCAAACCTTACTTTTAGATCACGCGGTAGTTGCTCTGAACGCAGTGTCCTCGAACTCTAGTGAGTTAATTACCTTGCCCACGACCTTGTCATACCCGCTAAAGCATGAATCCAGAAGACTTGCCCTACAAATATTTGCGAAATTTTATGGCAGGGTATTCTTTCTAGGTACAATTTAACCACTTTCTCCGTTCCCATTAAAATATTCTCAGTTCCACAGTATTTACCCTAGATATCACGCAGGCCTTTGCATTCTTGAATAAAAGGTGAGGTTCTCGAACATAAGCTTTCTACTTCTAAATTATATCTTTGTTCTACTAACTTAAAGTATTCTTTCTCCTTGAAAACTTACTAGTCTACATCTTCGAAGAAATAGATTTTGCTGATTTTCATTGCGAAGTTTAAAGAAATTTGTGCAACCTCCAGTCACGATATCTCTATGGTTTTATAAGATTGCAAGGAAATCGGAAAAATCCGAAAACAATGAAACAGTTTCGATTTTGATTAAAAAATGTAAATGTGTGATTGAGTGATTCCACCTATTCTCGTACGTGTGCCGAATTAATTCTCATATTCAGTGCATCACATTGTAGAAGTTTTGCAGTTTAAATTCTTTTTGAATTTTGGTGTAATTGCGCTGAAATTTTAATGTTACTGTTCTTAATACAAAATAATTGATTACATTCAAAAGTAGTGGTAAAATTTTGAAATTTCCGCAAGGCTATTTTCACGTTGATAGCTGACAGACCAGCATACTGTTAACTATCAGAATATTGTTAACAATTAATAAAGCAATTAATTACAAAAGAAAGTGCAAAAAATCCATTCAGTCTAATATCTAAGTGGTTCCTTCTACTACGTTGTTCCTACTACTACCCGATTTCCCCATACAATAAAAATTGGATAATACTTCTCTCTACAATATGCGCCAAGACTGTTTAACAAGCCTTTTTAAGACTATCGTTACAAAAACCAAGAATGTGCTATTGCCGGATGTAGAACAACTTCTAGGCCTGCATCAAACTGATTGAAGGCGAAAAAAAGTTAAATTTTATAAAATTGAAACACTAGACCCACACGGAACCTCAAGCATATGTTACTATGGTACATAACTCTAAAACGATGGACCTCAAGGCTCTTAAAAAGAGGTTTTCATAGGTACTGAGGTTTGTATCTATTGATGATAAGTTCAAAATATGACCATGGACATTGTGGTGGGGGTCCACCTCAAAACAGATTGTCCATAACATGCGAAGTTTGGATTCTCTATAGAGCTACTTTCATTCTGAAAACGTTTTTCAGTTTTCTTCATAGATTTAAAAGTTATGTTTTTGTAGTTTGTGATTTTTTACGATGATACATTTTGAGTCTAGGTTCTTTTTTCATACCTAGTTACCTACACTCCGTAAAACAGTTTATCCGAAATGTGTATAATCTCCAAATATAGATAAAATTAAATTGACTATTTGATATTATGTGCAATTTAATAGAAGTTTCCTCGGTTTCTTATAAAATGCTTTGAACAAGAAATAGAAAATATAATGGTAACCCTTGCACACTACAAGACGTGTAATAATGTAACACAAAGTTCAGGATCTAGGATTTCAAATCTGAGTTTCAATATGCAGCTTTATTCATCTTTAAAACAACAATATGCACGAAGCGGATTGTTCTCACAGGTTCAATTAGTTCTACAATAATAAAATTACATGACAATATATTAGCTTTCAACGTAGAGAACTAATAGCTAGTTTCTGTTTGCAAACTTACAGTTCAGGGAACATATAGCGGTTCGCCGACAGTACTACAATAATTGAATTACATGACATATTATTAGCTGTGAACATATAGCTATTAACTAAGCTATGCTACCATATGCTAATAACTATTTTTTATTTGCAAACTTTCAGTTCAGTGACCCAGCAGCGGTTCGCCGACAACCACTTGGGAAACTCTGAATTGCACTCTGTCGCAGAAACGGGCATCGACCGTGACTATCGCGATAAGCAAGACGCGATTTCCGAGCGTTTTTACTACGTTTCTGCCAACAGGCGCAGCCTCATCTCGACACCTCAAGAGCGGGAAACAGACGTTTCCGCAGATTTCGCCGATTGCATTAATTTGCGGGGAAGGGCGTGCGCTGTGATTGGGGACTGAGGCAACAGAGAACCTTGCTTGTCTCGTCAAAACGCTCGCGATGCAGACAGGAACGTTCTTCCAAGGATATATGACGGCTGCGTAAAGGTTTTGTTATACATGCAAATTTTCATGATGAGCACCTAACAATGGAAACAGAATTACCATATCCCTTGGCAAGAAGGCAATTTATGGTGATCCTCTTAATTATCTGTTGTCGTATTATATCTCTCGGCAATTTAAAACTCATGAAATTTCTGCAGCTTCTCTTTGAAAAAGTGATAATTCTTTGAAAACATTACGAAGACTAATTTACATTCCACTATTTAGCTGAAATACCGAGTTTAAAAATATTTCAAATTATTTCTAAAGTATTGTGTCGGTATTGTTATGAATTTAAAATAACATTACATTACACTGTTCGAACAACTTGAATATTTCATTAATTTACCAAAAGTCCTTACTTTTCCTTCATTATTTATCAATGTTTTTAATTCTTTGTTTGATTAACCACTTTTTGAAACATTGTACGTTTCTTGCCATGCTTCTGTTTCGAGGAGCATACTATTATTTACCAAAATTCATATAATTTACCAAAATTCCTAACTTTTCCTACAACATTTATAAATGTTATGACTCTTGCCGCGCAAGCCTACATCATTTATAAATGTTTTTAATCCTTTGTATGATGAATCACGTTTAGAAACATTGTACACTTGAAGGAATGCTCATGTTTCGAAGAGCATACTATTACGTGTGTACACTTTCAATTCCCCGAGAATAAATAATGCCATTTTAAGCAGCGATAATGATGATTATCACCGTCATCATTGCTGAGGTAGACTGTAATACGTTGGTGCTTGTTGCACTATTCGTAGGGGTAACGATCGATTTTGAACAATCGACGACCTCTGTTAAGATACGATGTAATATATATGGAACCGCTACGAATGCTACACAAAATATCAGCCCCATCCATTGTTTCGCTCCACCTCCGTCTTTTCTCCACCTTCTCTATCTCCCCCTCCTCCACCTCCTCTTCCTACTCGTTGTCCAAAACATAACAAGTACAAATTACTTATTCTTAGAACACTCAAACTGATTCTCAAATCATTTTGAGATTTTCAGATTCAACAAAGAAAAAGAAGATTAACCAATATAGTGCACCTCTGTGACTTTAAAACTACGTCGACGCTGTGTGCGTGTTTTAAGAATCTCTTGCGCCTGAACTTGTCACTTGTAAAAACTACCGTAAACTCAGTCCCACCTTCCTCTTCCTCCACTTCACAATTTCATCTAACCTACGTCGCCTGTGCCTTCCCTACTTTCCTTTCATGTCATTACTATCTCTCTCTCATCACCTCGTCCACCCTTTACAATTCCGTCTCCAGCCGCTGCTCCACCTCATCCCCCACTTCTGCGTCTGCGCCTCCACTTCCGCCTCCACTCACCTGCGTCTCCGCCTCCACTTCCTCCTGCTTTGCTTTCTATTCGGAGGCGGCGCCGCGCGTGAAATGACCTACTGGCTAGCAGGCCTCCCTGACGCTGCGTGCTGTACCGGCCTGTTAGCGCGCCGCGCACCGCCACCGCCGCCCCGCTCTCCATCCGCCTCGGGTGACTTCCCGAACGCGCCCGCTAATGGGCCACGCCCCCCTGCGGGTGGCCGCCGCGCCGCTTTGCGAAAGCGCCCGTTTCCTTCCCGCGCACGTGCCTCCGAGCGGCGCCGGCGACGATCTCCGATCAATCCCACTTCTCGTTTTCGCTTCGGCCGGAAGCTGGAACGAAGTAAATGACCGCAAGTATACGAGAAAGTAAAATACTAGCGCGTATCAGAGAAAAAAAGAGAAAATGTTGTAATTACTAATAGTTAGATCACTCAATACTGATTCTCAAACCATTGTTTTAGATTGAACGAAGAAAATAAAAATGAAATGATTAATCGATACGGTGATTTAAAGACAACTGAGATGCTGTGTGTGTGTTTTCAGTCTCTTCCGCCTGTACTAGTCACTTCTAAACACTACCGCACTAAACTCAGTTTCAAAGAAAATTGAGGTTCGCAATTTCCTTAAAAAATGGTGGGAATGCGCAGCATTCAGAAACTTTTCGTCCTCATACTGCCACTAGTTATTATTAAAAAAATATTCAATATTTAAAAAAAAGGAGTGCTGTCATTTAAAAATTTAAACTTGAGGGATAAATTGTATTGAGAAAAAAAACTCTTGCTTCAATTTTGGAGGGTATGATATACACGCAAATAAATTTGAACTTCACAATTATTGTCAAAATGTCGTAGGTTTTAATGGAAATCAGAGATACCCTAGTTTTACCAAACGCAGTTTCTCCTATTCCAGCACAAAATTACAATAAAATGCAGCCATCCCGCCACCCGAAAAAAACACGAAAATGTCACAGGATCTTCATGTAAAGTTCCCTCCAAATCCAAGATATCTTGATCTCCGGAACGGTGCAAAATATTTACTTCTTACTAGATCTACTCCTGAGATGTTTGCGATGTTTGAGCTCCAAATATTCTACTCTGACCGAGTTATGCGAGACACATACTTCTATCCATCGATCCATCCATCAATAGAGACAGTAGATATCCTGGTTTTCGTGATTTCGTTTATATCCTCTCCTCTTTCAGTCCTTTCTTTGGAACACTATATTGTCTTATGTATGAAGTTAAGAGCCCAAAGTATCTTGAACAGGAATTCAGTGAAAACTTAGAAATCCTATTGTTATGGTGATTCGAATAATTTTCCTCCATATTCTATATTACAAGGAGAAAAAGTGACCAAACTCACACAGAACCCCCAAATACCCGCAGACACATGGGTATAGTAATAAACTCGGCCCTAGATGGAAGTAATGTGGACATTACAACGTTCGGACACACTGTCATTCAGGAAACACCCGATAGTCATTGACTTCACAAAAGTCAGATTGAAACTGAGAGACATTGTGGTTGACAAAAAACATCCCCTAACCTTCCTGGACTTTGAAACTTTGTCTTCCCAGCACACATCCCGTAGCCTCCCAACCCTCTTCTCCACCACAATATTCTCGTTTACGCAAGCGCTTCGAAATATATTCTCAAGAAACAAGCCAATAATACACTCCACGCGAGGCTTGTTCTTGCCTCTTACTTCTCCGCATCATCGGGTTTCCTAAGAATCGCATGCACGAACGTCTTCATCGCATCACAATCTGCATGGCAAATGCGTCCGCCTAGGCCTCCGCGATCCAGTAGTCGCAGGCCTTGAGGGCTGATCGCTTTACGACGTCGAGACCGCCGGAGCGTCGAGTCCACGAGATCTTAGTGCGGGCGGGCGGCGCTTGTTTCTAGGCGCACGTAGTGGCTTCGGTATTTCGAAGAAGGTTGGGTTATAACGAGCGCCAGGAAAGTATCTCCGCACCGAGCCGAGCCACGGTCTTCTAGTATAAATTGCGTTTATGTCGGTGGCAACCAGATCACTTGCAAACACGTGAAGGAAACAACACTTTCAGCATCGGTTATGATTGAATTGAATTGCCTTATTTTACGTGGCGACACTTAGGCCATGAAGCCTGCTCTTCCGTCTGACCACGCAAATTTCGCTACGCTCCTTTCACCAAACTAGCAAAGAAAGGAGGTATTTCTTGGGCAAGAAACAGGCTATTTGAATTTAGCTCAGAGGCGTCATTTAGGCTTGAGGAACTTTTACATGCAAGTAAATCTACTAACATTGGGCCGCCGGCTTTACTTCCCCTCCGAAGGAAGGCGTACGGAGGATTTTTTGCCGTTAAAAATCCACGTCTTCGATCGGGTTCCCGCCAAATTGGGTACAACAGTCCGGTACGCTAACCGTTACACCATCGCCGCGCGCATGATTGTAGTGATTACAGAATTTACGTTTTTTTTGTTTGTTAGAAGCAGCAGCTAGTACTACCAACATAATTTCTGTTGGTATAGTACTTTCACCAGCAAGGTGTCACTGCGGAAAGACTTTTCTGATGCACTGTAGCTGGGAATGGATTCGCCGAAGTAAGTGTGTGAAGCGGTTGGAAATGGGTAGTGATTTTTAGGCAGGGTGCTACAGTGCGCCAGGAAAGTCGCTCTCCACCGAGCCGAATAAGGGTATCCGTTTAAAAAATGTCATTTATGTTGGTAGGGACCAGATCACTGTGAAACAAGAGAAGAGGGCAACACTTCCAGCGTATATGATTGTGGCGAGTATGCAATTTAGTTTTCGAGCTGCAGCTCATATACGTTTTTGAGCTGCAGCTCGTACTCGCAATTTACGTTTTCGAGCTGCTACCAACATATTTTGTCGCAAAATCTCTCACCAGCAAGGTGACAACATACTTTCCTGACGCGCTATGTAATGAGAAGGATATTAGAGGAAGAAATGGAGGTCGAGGCGTTAGCAATGAGCTGGTAGCTTTACAGAGGGGAAGTTCGTAAAAATACGAGTAATTGTGTTGGCAGCTCGGGATCTCCGCAAGCAAAGGGTGGCGTTCGAGTAAGATATAGCTGCGGCTAAGAGCCCAATATCCGCTTGAAAACTGCATATATACTAGTGTTTGTGATTCTTGAAACACCACGAAGCAGACATAGTATTACAATTAAAATTTAATCTACAGATCAGGATTATCACAATATACGAATGATTAGAATTACAGAACTGTATCTGCATTTTGACCTTGCGCATTTAGTACGGTGTGAAGTCGCCACGCGCTGCCAGCAGTCTCTTGCATGGACTAAAAGAGAGGAAGGATATGCTGCTGGAGAACACACTGCCACGCGGTTTACATGCGTGACCACAAAGTATCGACAGTGGCTGCAGGAGAAACGGAAAGAACAAGTAGCCGGCCGATCATATCCCAGACATGTTCGATGGGTGACATGTCACGAGAAAAATACTGCACCCAAGGCCAGGGAAGAAGTTGTACCCGTCGTTCTTTGCAGAAAGCTTGCACATTCCTTACCACATGCGGTCGGGCATTGTTCTGCTGAAATATGGCATGTGGATCTGCTTGGGTGAAGGGCAGTATCAGGACCTCTAAAACCTCCTTGATGAAGAGAGTGCTTCCCTGACTGAGTGTGGCGAACCACTGACCTGACCTGTCACACAAAGAATGGCATTGCGAGGCCAACATGCACACCATCGCTATGTAAATTTAATCATTTCTCATGGATACCCTTTCCTACACATCCACCGATTTTTAAGTGATACCGATCATTCATTCTGGATGTTGAATTTTCACAAACACCTGTGTAATAGAAAGAAAGTTGTTCCTGCGGCGATACAGTGGTATGTTTCTTATTTAGATTACTAGCTAAAATAGCATACATTGTCCGGGTATTTATTATCTGTAGAAAGTATACAGGGAAAACATAGTTTTACCTCAAGTATTTTACTTTTTGTTTGCAGATTTCGAAATAACAAGTGTCAAGGGCAAAATGCTGTGTATTCACCTTCTAGGTTGGGGGTTGTCAATAGCACGTATTTTTACTTGTATTGCGCTTCGTATAAATAGAGCTAAGTTGAAATAACGAAATATCCCTCAATGCATGTGGGTTACGTATTGTACACATGTGGTATTACGTATAAGGTATAATTGGTATGCACGTACTTCCCCCCTCCCCCTTCTGTTATAAGTGTAAATCAGCGTTCGAGCAAAGTGGAAATAATTGAATGATTGTGGTAGAGTATATGTTGGCTGGGCTATCCGGGACGAGCCGCGTCAAAGTCATGGATAGCCGGATAGCCCAGCCAACATAAACTCCGGCCGCGGAAGCCTACGCAACCGTGGTAGAGTATAATCCCAAGGTCAAAAAACACAAAGACACGCAAAAATGTATGTTTCAAATCCAACAATCCCATCTCTGACGAACATGGATTAGACAGGTGTTTTTCATGCAAAATCAATTCACTACCAGTGAAACTAAATTACTTGTTATTTTAAATAAACATTAATTGACCTTATATTCTGTTATTTTATTCAAAAGTTTTTGAGTACCACATTACAGCTTATATTCATTTTCCGAAGTTGCGGTAATTTATCCTTTCTAGAGTTAATCGTAATCATCTATTATACAGTAAAAGTGTTGAATTTTATGCGTGGTATACCCTCACCCTCCCCTCCCCTGCCCGACCCGCCAATTTCCCTCTGTCCCATTCCATCAGTCCAGCACCATTCTTTCCCTCCTAACCCTGTGCCGCCCTTCTTCAGGTGGTCTTCACCGGATCCGTCCTGCCTCTCCCCGCCCTTCCATGGTGTTCTCAAGTTCTCTTTTTTGTCTTCTTTCGGTGAGTTGCAATGTTTCTTTTATTTATTGCTGAATAAGGTGATTATACAACGCTCAGCCATATGGCTTTTCAGTTGTTAGGGGCGAGTATTTTCAGACGGAAAGAATGCAAAGGGGGTGGGTAAGGCGACCTCTCTTTAAACATAAGAATAAAGCAGTGCGAGTATTGAAGTGGTGGAGTGTCACATTGTTGACTGTTAATGGGAGAAATATTTATTTCATTTTATAATATCACCCAAATTTCGAAGGAAGATGTGAAAGGGGAATCGGTTACGTAGACGAAGTTCTACGAGATGCTCTTTACCTAGATTGAAATGAGAAGCTCGGTCATTGAGGGTAGATTTTGAAAGAATGAATGAGAAAATTTGCTGATATATGTTAGAACGGGTTCTATGGATACGTCTTTGCGGAGATTTGCGTTGCTTATATACCAAGGGGCGTTAACAACAATTTTGAGAACCTTACTCTGAAATATTTGAATTTTGTTAATTGTTGTAGGGGCAGCGTTACACCAGACTGGACAAGCGTTTGTGAGTAACGGGCGTACAATGGCTTTATAGTTAAGGAGAGCAGAATGGAGTTTTAATGTAGAGTGTAGAGTTGCAATGTGATGCAGATAAAAACGGAGTAGTATCTAAGACAAATGTGACGTCAAAAAGCGTACTCTTTTGCCTATTTTCTAATCTACACCCTACTATCGCAAGGGATACTGCGAAAATGCAGCTACTGCAAACACAGAACGCTGTGGCCAGCTGTGCCACTAAATTCCATATATGGACAGCTTCTGCGCGTGAACCCAGACTGATGTGATTAAATGCGTAAAAACAATCAATTGAGAATTGAGATGAACCGGACTGAGGTAGCTCTTTACAGTAGACTTGTGTCAAAGAGGGCTTCAAATACAGGCTATCTTACATTTGTGTATACACTATATCATTAACTCTGCAGCATGTATGCAGAGCCAACACTTCGAGATCTAATTATAATATCAATAAAAAGTATCATTATTAATCAATAAACAATATTCATTAGGATTTCAGAAAACAGTATCATTATTAACACTAACATATTTTTTTGCAATGAAAGGTACGATGCTGTTGGAAAGTACCTTCACTCTATAAAAAAAGTAAATCCATAAATTATATTACTACATGAATGGGTGAAAACCAGAGGTATAAGTGACATTTTATAAATTTAGAGACATCTATTAATTTAAGTCAATATTACTGTAAAGTCGTGGGGATTTTTTTCCATCATTGAAACAACAGCATTTCAATTATTCATTAAAAACACGAAAATACATTCATTGGGAGCTTCAAAAGCCTTTGGTGATGTAAAAAATCAAGAGATCCGCATTCACGGTCGTTACTTGTAGTAAGGGATTAATTCCATTGAGAAATTTCTGTTGAATGAAGACTTTCGCAAAAAATACGGTATTATTTGGAAAGCTGCAGTCATACAAGCCACTAAGATATTTCTCATTTACATTTAAGAAGCGAAGTATGAAAAAACTTTCATCACCTCTGTATATCTTTCCTGATCTTGAAGCCTGCAAGAGACACGTAAGAAGAGCTAAACCATCTTCATGACTGTGCATAAACTCGAAGTGGCAAAGTAGCTTCTAGAGCAGCGGCGTAACGTGGGATTTCTCAAGCGGGTTTGCTCACGTCGAGAAAATGTAACCCGTTGCTTTTTTTCGTTTTACGTAAATCTTGTCGAGATATACTGTCTTGTTCATACACATACGTTCAAAAATAAAAGTACTCTGAAAATTCCTGGGATAGGAATGCACTTTTTCTTCGCACAACAATGGAGAAATAATTCTTTGTGACCTCAAAACTTTTTTGTGTTTGTTGTTTTCCCAAATGTTTGTGGTTTCTTTTATGTGATCGAATCTTTCTACGGGAATTGTTGTTTTGATGACTTTTTTTTCTTGAAAGAATGAAAAAACAAAAAACCGTGACATACGATACATAGAATCAGTATGGAAAGAATTATGTTTGGACTTTTGCGTTGTCATCTTGGGTATAAGCGTATAATACAACATTGTTATACTCTGACTTCGTAAAAGCAGGGGCCAAAACATTCAGTGTTTCGTGGATCAAATAAGCACGTTTTAGCGTTTGCTCATATCACTAAACTTCGCGTTGACTCCTAGTAAGATATTTTATAATGCGTTTGGTGTAAATAAGATCGTATAAACAAGTTCTAAGATACGCATTAAGGTTATGAAAATATAAATACACCATGTCATGTAAAGGGGAAAACGATCAGTAGAGATGAAATCCGTCCACGTGTTCAAATTATTTTTTTTAAAAAAGGTCTTCATTGCATCTATACCTTAATTAAGTCCACGACACACTTCTTGAATCTTCAAAATCATGGAGTAAATAATAATAATAATATGTATGATGGATTTATTGCAAGTAAAAGGTTTGAACCTAGGGGTGATGTGATAGGTTGCCAGGAGTTCTTTTCCTGGAGTGAATAAATATTTACACATAATATGTTATGGTAATAATTTTTATCTCTTTGTAAACGAATCCGAAACGTCCAAACGAGTACATAAAATGTCAGTGCTATATTGAACTCATGAACATTCACGAGACTACATTCATGAGCCTTATGTCAAAAGACGTAAACATATTGATGCACTTCGAACTATGATGATTTAGCATATTAAAAATAGCAACAATGAAATAACAGCTATTTATCCGCTGTTGTTATGTAAAGTCAAACTTTATGAAACTAAAATCAGTCTCGAAATATGCAATTATTAGAACACAATTGTACTAATAAACCATGATCTACTATTACTATTAAGATGAGTTTCATAGAAAGTATTTTTAGAACAGTGAGTATTGGGAATAAAAAGTAAGCAAAAGCGTATAGCATTTAGCGTAAGCATTAGCGTTTTCGAACTTGTTTCAGCTCCTAGCTCTAGCATTTTCTAGCTAAGGAGTGAATAAGCTATTGCTAATACTAGGGAACTAAATCTGGAACATTATAGCATTTGCTAGGTAAATACAGGAAGCCATGTTCATTGTTTTTGTATTTATTCGCTTACGTTCACGTATTGATGGTATGTAGTTTTTCACCTTTAACTGTTTTACCTACACGTTTTACAGTTTTGAAGGTATTAAATATGCAGTATTTGAGTAATTTCAATATGTCTTCTGACTTAGATATCCAAATGTAATCAGTACAAATGTCATCAGGGCCGTTTTTCAAATCTTTTAATTGAGTACAAAATACTTTTTAACAAATTACAGGTGTCTAGAATTAAATTACCACAGAAAAATTCTTAATTTAATAGAGCGAAAAATACATGGAACAATTCGGGAAGAAAATAGGGAAGGACATCATTCTATTATAACGCGTTCCTCAGCGAGGTAGTATGTAATTTCTTCGGATATTGAGGGATTTCTGTACGGTGTATGCAATCATGGAGTTATGCCGTATCCAAAGCCTCTAAGTAAAACTACGTCATTTTTCTGTTCGTTAATTAATTCAAAAAGTCAGATAATTTGAGTATTCGACTGTCTTGTACAGATCCAGGATACGGGCCAATGAGCATCCACATTAGTGAAATCTTCATTCGCATTACATGTTGCGTTAGCAAATATGCTTGCAAACTTCTTACGATTTATGTATTCATCGCCGTGATAAGTAGGTTTCTTTATTGGGACGTGAGTGCAATCTATAACACATGAGAATCTATTGTATATGGTAAGCGCTATCGTTCTGCCCACTGACCCCAAGTATGGTTCATGTGCGTTGGAAACTTATTCCATTCATGAGCTTTCGCTAGGATTTTATTAATTACAAATGCTATTGGTTTGCAAACGGTTGTTCGGGGTGCGCCTTCTTCTGTTGCCACACATTCTTAGAAGCCAGGATCACTAACAAAGCGAAGAGATATCTGCATCTTCTGAATGGGTGATAACGCTCCACCTTTTACATCGTGTGCCTAGGATATCAGTAGCTTCTCAACGCACATTTTCTTGATTAAACCAATATAAACAGTCACTTTCAGCACATTCTATCCGCTTGGAGTAACGTTTACGAGATCGAATGTGCATAAAAACAGCAATTTTTTTTAAAATAAAATCACACACTTCAGGAATGCCAAGACACTGAGTTGGTACACTAGAAAAATGATCAGCATTTTCTTCAAAAAGAAAGATTTAACTAGTCTTTATTCAAACCTTTATAAGCATTTGCTGGAAAATGTAGCTTTAGCTACTAGAAAATGTTTCTGTTAATAAGTATTATCTTTTGCTTATTTTTCATCTAAAACAAAGCAGTTGCTTAACATTATCAGTCAAATTATTTGCTTACATTTTATTCACACCACCCTATTCTAAACAACCAAGGTCTACTACTAACTATTCTCAACATCAATGCCATTATTGAATGTCATCAGGATGAAAAGATAAATGTAATGTCATCTCTATACATAATACGCTAAGGAAAGCTGGCGTATTATTCCCTTTTGTAAGAAACCATTAACACCAAAGCACGTGTGTTACTGCTGGGCAAGGAATTACAATCCTCTCCCAGGGTGCATCAAACATATTAGAGACGAAAAATATAGAAGTTACATGGTGCATTGCAGGGAGACGACGTGTCCTCTAAACAAGTTTATTTTGTTAGAAACACACTAAGTTGCTGTACACAAACAGTGTTTTATAAAACGTCCTGAAAAGGAGACTATTTGGACGTTCTATTATGAAGTGCAAATGGTAGAGAACATGCAGTGAACATGCGAGGAACCTCGCGGAGAAAAAGCGCGGGGAATGCATAGGAGAACATGTAAGGAAACCACGCGGAGGCCAAGTGGAACGATGTATTAAGTGAAAACGAAACTCTTCTAGTGACCCCTACTCCGTAGCACAATACGGGTGGTCAGAGATGAGTACGAACTAGAAATCTATAAAAAAATAAACTGCCCCGTTAATAGGAGTGTCATGACTCGCGTACAATGCCCCCAATTACAGACCAGTATTTAGCCTGATACATTATGAAGCTACTTTCACTTTTAAAAAAGGTTTACGAAATGCTTAATGGTCCCAGGGCTCAGCTAGTTACATTTAAACTTATAGAACATTGCATTTTTTGTAAATGGATAAAACGATGAACGATGTGCGTGTCTTAACATTTAATTCCAATACCCGATTGGTTCGCCACAATAACATTCGTAATAATAATGTAATTACAATACCCGTTTGGCAATTCTCAAATTTCGTTTATAATATGTCTTACGAGAATAATTTTGCAAACGTATTATCGAGGCTGGTAAGTCAATGTTTTTCGGAAGGGTGGTTTTCCGTTCGATCCGGGACGAGCTTGAGCCAAATTTTAAAAATACATGTCCTAGAAACTTTACGCTTGTGCCGAATACATCATTCAACCATTTTTCTCACCCATCTGTATTACACCAATTGGAATGGCGAAAAGCCCTAGTTATAAAAAATACTCTTGTGGAAGCAATTGTAATAAACAGTATTTTCGACGGTTGTTACAAAATTCGAGTAGATTATGCCAACTAAGGGAGAAAGGCGTTGGGTGACGGAGAAAGGGGGGGTTTAGGGTGACGAAACAGGCGATTTGAATTTAGCTCAGAGGCTTCTTTTAGGCTTGAGGATTTTTACATGCAGAAAATCTACAACATGGTACTTCTCCTCCGAAAGAAGGATTATTTACCCCTTCAAAAATCATGGCTTTGATCCGAATTGAACCCGAAAACTTGTACACGCTAACCTGGTATTGATTGGAGAAATCACAGAAAATGTAGCGTAGGCCGATCATAGCGTAGGCTTCAGCTGCCGGAGTCAGTAGCTACTTGGCGGTCCGGAAGACGCCGTGTCCTAGGCACACGCCAACGTTTTGTCCGCCATTCTGCGACCTTCCTGAGGCATTGCGCCCTAAAGAACATAGCCGAATAGCAAACGAAACATTGGCACTTGTGCCCAGGACGTGGCGTCTTCCCGACAGCCAAGTATTTACCGATCAGATCAGCCGGAGACAAGAATTGCCCTCCAATGTCTGGTGGTATTCGACCCAGCTACAGAGTGGTGTCGAAAATCAGCCACCACCAGATCGCGACATCTAAGATCTCCCGATCAACTATACAGACGCAACAATGTTGTCACTGCGCATCTGCGGCCGATTCATCGCGGTGCACTGTGCCGCGAAGTAGGACGCGAGGAGTAACGAATCAGCGCTCACATCTACCACGACAAGCCCGACCTACGCAGTCGAAATTCAAGTTTCACGCGGGGGCCCCGCCCCCTAGCTTCCCCCCGGGCGGAGGGGGGGAGCACCAAGGCCGCTGTGCGTCGGTGGACGCGAGGGCGGTCGCGCGCGCGCGCAGAACTTTCCAGACGCTGTGAAATTGTTATGCAAAAGGAGTGCGGTCTCTCTCTCGAACAGCTTTTTGTTTTCCATGCTCAGACTCTCTCACATTAGCGTGATGGAGGCGGAGGTAGTGGGGGCGGGAAGGAATGATGGTAACGGGCGGGCTGCTGAGGCGGCGGTGCTGCAGCTTTGCTGTTGTTTAATTTACCATTGATGATAGGTGTAGGTGATGTTAGTTTAATGTGATTGAAGTAGGAGATTTAGTATGATAATCGCCATGTATCATAGTTGATGTTGTAGAGATAGTGGAATCAGGAGAGATACGATTGCAAAAGAGTGGTGAGAGTAAAGATTTGATTATTGATAAATTAACTTTTCATTATAACGATATTACGTTTGCTACATTTAGATTCCGTTAAGATGTGATAATGATAGCAAAGATCGTGATAGGAATTAAACTCAGTGGGGTGGAGGATGTGGGCGATTGAGTGATGATTGGTAATCTTTTGTAATGGTTGGTATAGGTGGCAGTACTAGCAGCGATAATTATGATGATGTTGAATGCAAAAACGCTTGACAGACGACATTGGGATACGACTGTTCTATTTATTAGCTCAGGAATGACAGTTGTGACATTTACGTCAGTGGGCAAATACAGTGAGAAGAAGTGATGAAAACAGGCCTTTACGTGCCTGACATTATAATAACGATGGTAAGACGACAGTGGTGAATGGGTGGTGAATGCCTACAGTCTGAGCCTACAGACGACAAAGTGGCAGGAGCGGATGTGAAGGAATAGTCGTTCACGTTTTGCCGGGGTTGTAATGGAATGGAACATGGCACCGGACAGTAGTTAAAGCTGCGGGTGCACTAGTGACTTCGAAGAAGGCATACAAATCGGATAGCACACTAGCAAAACATACGCCAGGTTCTATTCGAGTCGGCAGCCGAGTAAGAGGCCAAGGGACGCTGTAAAGAGCCATTTCGCAAGCTGCCAAGCGGATCTCGCCATCACGTGAGAAAAGTATCGTACTCACGTTGTCAGGACGTCGCATTACGTCGGCAGCTCGTCATTTCAGAGGAGATCCTGTGAGAAGATAAAATGTTTATGAAAGTGAACAGTTGAATAGGATAAACGATTGTTGGAATTGTGTAAAAGAATGAACGCAAGTGAGAAATTTCATTCCGTCTTGATTAATATCAAGACGCATCCACTTGTGACATAGTCTCTCACTTCCTATGCAATTAAGTTCCCTTTAAGTAAAACTGTTGATGTTCGTCTTATTTTGTTATGTTGTAATCTTTATTTTGAATAATCATTTTATTACCACCATTATTATTATTAATAATAATAATTATATAATATATATATATATATGTATATATATATAAATGCTAAATTTTTTTGGAAATGTGCACCTCAAAGCGATTTTCAGAATGTCGCAAAAAATAGATATTTCTCATTTAGATTAAATGTATTCCACAGGGCAGCTAGATGTTGTGTTGGAATTAACCGATGCACGATTTGTCATGAAATCTGAAAGATTTTTCACCGTATCCGGAATGGAGACGTGAATACATATTGCAGAACATGCACTGAGACTACGCCTCTGGATTGCCCTTTGAAGTCAAACGAGAGAGGAATTAAAAGACCCAGAAGAGAAATATGGCATGTCGAAACAAGCGAATGTTCAGTAAGACCTTAGCCACAGTCAAGCACAGTACATAAATATAATGTAACATGATCTCTTCTTCAAATCAAGAGATATCTATTTTCCAAGGTGTAAAATTATTATAATTATTACCGCACCAAATTTGACATAGTCTATTTGCTTTCATTCTTACTGCGATAGCGATGGATATAGGATAGTCGTACTCAAACTGTAAGCGAAGAATTGAAAACAAAGAAACGAGAAAAATAATAAATGAACACAAACATTAGGGAAATTAGGGACGAAAAATTTAAAAGGGGAGAAACGAAAATAAGAAAAGGTATCAAGCATATTTACTTAAGATAGTTAATGACAGTTCGCGCATTGAAATAGTTTTGCTCTAGTCTTCTTTATTAAAATAAAATTCTCGTACTAATCTCACGAAACACTCAGACTGAAATTGCAAGCAGTAAAAGAGCGTTGGTTTGCAGAAGCATTTGGGACAATACTTTGTAATAATTCTTCTCGATATTCAAAATTGCATCCTCCCACCTGAATAGGTCTCATGGGGAAAAAATTATTATCCGATAAAGAAGTAAAGCGGCAAAGAAAACTTCCATACCTTTTCCATTTGCGTTATTTGCTTTCACTAAAGGTTCGTATTTCATTAAAAGAAGAGGGAGAGAGGGAGAGAGAGGGAGAGAGAGGGAGAGAGAGGGAGAGAGAGGGAGAGAGAGGGAGGGAGAGGGAGGGAGAGGGAGGGAGAGGGAGGGAGAGGGAGGGAGAGGGAGGGAGAGGGAGGGAGAGGGAGGGAGAGGAAGGGAGAGGAAGGGAGAGGGAGGGAGAGGGAGAGGGAGAGAGAGAGAGAGAGAGAGAGAGAGAGAGAGAGAGAGAGAGAGAGAGAGAGAGAGAATTGAAGGCAGCAGTGGAGTTTGTGAGACTAGTGGAACCCCAATGCTGTTCAGCTGTACTCACGACTTCGTTAGGGTTGCGGAGAGGCACCATTCAGAACACGACCCTGTGACATGTGCAGCGCTTAATTAATAAATACCTGTGACGCAGTCTGGAACTTGGGGGAGTAAATGAAAAAAAAATGATTCCGGGCGCGTCAACTATTTAGGATATTAAATCCGTAAATGTAGTGTATTTCAAGTAATGGTGGTTATTCTTCACCCCCTCCTTTCGCTGGAAATTGAAATTTACACAACGGCTTGCGGTTTGTTTTCTCCATTACTTGTGTAGTGGATGTAAATATGTGTGTATGTGTGTAAGGGGGAGAAAAGTACATGGATTAGAAAGGACACAACGCGCGTCATCTAGGGACCGTTTGTTAGAATACTTAGTATACTAGAGTTAACTCCGGCATTCACTATGAATAGATCGGATAAATCACAGAAACGTATCCAAAAGAGTACCCTTCCGACTACCTCCTGGCACTGATTGAATTAGATCCAGTGTAAATTCGATCCATCACCTCGATCTCTAGGACCCCAGGTTAGAGGTGATGCACAGGTAACGATGTTGTCGCTGACTTAATGTAGCCGGTAGTCTCTTGTTGGCATGAAGAAACAACTGTAATAAATTTGAGCCAATTCGAGAACGTGTGCGTTATGCAGCATATCCACATCTGTGTTACCGGTCTGTACTTATTGCCTTTCCCTTTTGATGTTCCGCAAGGCGGGCGAGGAATCGCTCATCTTGGCCGCCGCCCTGCCTCGAGGGCGCTGTTCGTAACGCGGACCAAACGTGAGACCCCACACGCTCTCCGAAGGAGCAAGGTCGCCCACCGTATGAGTCCCATTTTGCGAAACATCTCGTGCCGCATTCGTTGCGTGGGAGAGCCGCAACTACGATGTTTGGGCGGAGATCACATTGCTGAGAGGTCACGCGCAGGGCTTCGAGAGACTTATCATGCCCATCTATCTCGAACGGTACCGTTCCACCAAGAAAGTGCCATATCGGTCAGCTCGACTTAAGAAATGGTCGATTGGAATGTCAACAAGGTGGAGCAAGAGCAGATGCTGTGAAGGCGATCGTCTCGGAACGAAAACGGTATTCTCGAGTCGTAAATTGCCTAGGACGATTTCTCAACACGTTAAGGAAATCAGACGTAAAGAGAGAAATATTGCAAATTCTTTGATTAATAAATGAATTAATTTAAATAATCTTTTCTCATCGTTAGGCATTAAGGAAATAGCTTGTGAGAATCTGCAATTGCTGCCCATTAATGTAGTGTTATTTAATTTTTCTTTTATTAATTTTGTAATATTTGACGCTATGGAGAAGAATGATCATCATCTATACACAGATATACCATCAACTTTAGTTATTAAAATATCAATAATTTCTCAAAGTACGCTTGGAAATCCTTGAGATTACTCAGTCTTTTCCATATTCGAACAAAATTTATGACTACAAAAACAGCATGTGAAAAGAAGCTAGGAATCAAATACGGTTGAGCAGTTACCCCTGACTCCTAGCGCCGAAGGAAAACCAGGCGTGTGTGTATTTATGAAAGCAGTCATCCGCATTCTCGCAGCGGTAGCGTGGGATCCCGCCTGAATATTTCATGATGACAAAGTGCAGTTATTACATCGTGGTAGGACGTCGCACCCACGCTGCAACGCCACGTTGCCACCGGGCGGGCCTCCCTCACCACCCCCGCACCAACCCCCGCCCCCTCCCCCTCCCCCGCCGAATAAGAGCTTCTTACAACACGCGGCGAAAAGCCGGGCAGACTTTCCACTGCCGTGCGCAAAGAACACACTTTCGTCAGTTTGCCGAATGTAATGACACGTTTGTTGAGGTTTCCTTCCTTCTGGAGCAGAGAAGCTGCTACCTGACGTAATCAAATTTTTATTGATTGAATTTATTTGTGTGTTTAGCATTGCGAATTTGTTAACTTGTGCGAGTTGTCAAATAACACCGACCAACACGTATTCTTGAAATTATTGAAAATGACTTGTTTCTTGTAAATCAGTTAGACTCTCCAATTTTCCAAGGTAATACACAATGTTAAAATGGGTTGAAACTTGTGTTGTTTTATTTTATTTTAATAAGTATTAACCCACGTAATCTATATATCCTGTAACCGACGACACATCAATATCCTAATAATACCATTTCAGTATGCACACTGATTGCTGTTCTGAATACATTGATTATGCCTTTATTTCTACGTTGCGCTTCCTTCATCTTTTTGAGAACAAGCATGAATCACACGATATGATTCATTCTCTCAAGTCCCGTGGCTTCCGCGCTGAATAAAACCCTCCGGGTATGGAAGCAGAGTGGTTAAAATAGTACAGACTCATTTTCAGTGACATTTTAAATTAATGCAAATATTTTTTCTTTACTCTTTTGACACATTTTGCACTGGAAATTAAAATATTTTTACTCATTATTGAAATATATTCAAAATATGTTGATTCCAATTAAATAATTTTATTTTTGAATGTTTGTTCAATTTACTACTGCAAGTTTACAAAGTGTATACGTAAGCTTCCGCGGCTCGAATCCATGAATTCTCGGCTATCCAGGAGACGCCGCGTCGTTGGCTGGGGTGCCGACGTCACTGCCCTGAGGAAGCCTGCGATATGTCAGGCGAAACGTCGGCACCCCAGCCAACGACGCGGCGTCTCCCGGATAGCCGAGAATTCAAGTTTTTGAACCTTTCGAATGACGGTATTACGAAATTGTTATGAGGTGTGCAAATTGATGTGATAGCGCCATTTGAAATAAGGTTGGAGTAAACAAAAACGGGAAAGAAAAATCTCACATATGATGAGATTTTTCTTTTGAGATAGTTAACTTCAATCTGTTTATAATCGATGTTAATTACTCACTGCCCTATTCTGCAGAAAATAGTTACTTTCGGCTAGGTACTGACATTTATACAATTACAAAGTTTATTTTCAAGTTTTGGAAAATTAATTGTAAAAGGTCTTAAACAGAGGCTTATTTTAAAAAAGTCCAGTATAGAATTGTAATTTTGAAATTACGATGGAAGCTATATTCCATGTGATTCTCGATTACAATATTGAACGCATAGTTGTAGTTCGTAGATTCATTAGCTTCTTGGTTGCTACTGCGGGAATACATCTATGAAAATGGGGTTTTATAGTTTACATGCTCATTGCGTTAGATTTGCCCGATCTTATAAATGGGAAATGAAACGACAAGTTTCTTTTTAACGTTCTTATTCATCGTCCTGTTCCTCTTTTCTTCCAGTTCCGTTTTTCCTACTATGAAATGAAATTTTATTGTTTAGATGGTTGTATGAAATTCGTGGTTCATCAGTTTCTCCCTACACTTCATAATCTCAAAACTACCTAAAAATACAGTGCTTAATATTATCACAGACATCTCAATCCCGCAAATCTTCTTTTCTATTTATTTTATAGAAATTTTAGAAATTTTATCATTATTATTCCCGTATTTTAGCTTGAATATCCTTTGATTTACACATTATTGAGTAAACAATCAGAATTACGAGGATTCATTTCTTCACCACAAATCCAATTTTAAAGTTATTTATTTTTAATCTGCAATTTGTTTGCGAACAAACGTTCGGCCAATTTGCATAAATTGGTGCTTCTTAGTAAGAGTAGAGTCCTTTGACCGTACTTCATTAATATTACTACAATTATAGTAGTTAACAATAAATATATTCAATAATAAATGCATAGAACAATCAATTTACAGTCGATATGCAATGTCTAAAGTAATGATGTTGTTTAAGTTGTCTGGTGATGTAACTATTGTCTAGTAAGTTGATGGATAGAATATTAGGGTTGTTATGTAGTCGTTGTAGGTAGCTTGCACTGATCTTGTTGATTTGCTCTTTTATTTTTGGGATATGTAAGTCTTTGAGTGTAGAGTTGCGTTCGTTTCGTACCATGGGGCATTTACAAATTTTAGTAAGGCTGTTGAGTGAAAGTGCTGTAATATTTCAATGTTATCATTTTGAGCTATTCCCCAAAGTTGTATTCCGTATGTCCAGACTGGTTGTAATATTGCTTTGTACACAATTACTTTGTTTGCGATGCTTAAAAATGATTTTCTTCCCAGAAGCAACATTAACCTTACAGGTTTTAGGTCTAAATCTTTTCTTCTATTCTCAAAATGGTTTTTTCATATGAGTATTCTGTCCAGAATAAGTCCAATATATTTTAAGTCTTTTTGAGGAATTCGTTGCGATCCGATTTTTATAGGTGGGTATGTTTCGTGCTTCAGACTGAAGGTGACTGAAGGTTGCAGATCTTTTATCATTGATCATGAGGCGCCAGCGTTTCTGCCACTTGTGGATGGATAGTAGAAGTTCTTCCACGGGACGGAACGCTTCTGCTAGGTCTTCGTGTCGAGCTGAATTGTCGCGACCGCCGTGTCGTCGGTGTCGTCTCCAACATCAGCTACCACATTGACAATTGAAGAGTGACCGAGATATTTTGATTTTATTTGAATGTCATTACTCAGCCTGTACGCTGATTGCTTCTATGCAGAAAAATCTGATCTTGAAGAGTTCAGTGTTTGTTATGCTTTCAGTACTTGAATCTCCGTAGGCGAATCCCGAATGGTGAATGAAACATACGCTCAGGTAATCATTATTCGATTCGAATGATTATTGATGAATGGGGGAAATAAAGACAGGGAACCCAGAAACCCTGCTGCCATCTTACTATAAGCGCCGCAAATTCAGCAGTACTCTAGGGTTATATTTCTTCATTATGAGCCTAAAAACGTACTCCTCACCTCATTTACTATGCCTAGATTGAATTGAATTAATGCCTTACTTTACGTGGCGAGACTCGGGCCTCTAGGCCAGCTCTTCCGTCTGACCACGCAAATTTCGCTACGCTCCTGTTACCAACAACCAGAGGAAGGAGGTATTTTTTTGGGCGAGAAACAGGCGATTTCAATTTAACACAGAGGCGTCATTAAGATTTGAGGATTTTTTACATGCAAGTAAATCTACTAACCGCCGGCTTTACTTCCCCGGTTTGAACCCGCCAACTTGGGTATACCAGTCCCATACGCTAACCATTACGCCATCGCCGCCGCCGCCGATTGGATAAATGATTGTTGATGAAATGTTGAATTTGAGTTTTGATAATGTCTGGGAAATGTTGGAATGAGAGGCAGATCAAACGGGAAAACCCGGGGAAAACTTGCGATGTGCTCGCTTTGTACACCACATCGATGAACCGGGATTTGAAGCCTGGTTCGACCGCTCACTTCAATTTTTTTTGTTGCACCCTTTTTTACCCTCATCCTCGTCTCCAGAGCTTCGCAACCGCTCGCTGTCAGCTCCCCGATCTGGGCGCGGCCGCTCTCGCTCCGTGCTCCAGAGGGACGGGCCTCGAGCCTCGCCCCAACCCGCCCCGCCTCGCTGCGACATATTTCCCTTGCTAATGCCCGCGTGTCATCGCGGCCCGCTGATGACGGCGTCACGTTCCGGGAGCGGTCTCGCGGAAAGAGCAATCCCCTCGGCAGTTGGCATGCCTGCGCTTTGCATCAGAGCCGCCATCGCCGCCGCCGCCGCCGTCCTCCCCGTGCGCGCGACCGTCTCGTCTCGTCTCGTCTCGGCCAGGTGGCGAAACAGCCCGCAAGAAAGGAGAGCGTGCTCGAAATGTCGAGCAGGAAGTGGTTCTATCGGACGTGCTCTACTTGGATAGACGCGTAAGGCAACTTCTTATTGCGACCGGCAGTAGACTTCGCACGAGATAGCTGTGCCCTCGATCACCGTTAATGCGCGAGCGATACTCACGAGCATAGGCGGGCACAGAGGAGGAAGGGGGCTTGTTTATTTTCAAAAGGGTCCCATAGCATATGATAAAACATTTTTTTTCGTATTTATTTTCGATTCCAGATTTTCCCCTTTTGACATGAAAATCAGGGATTTCTTAACACATTCGATCTTGAGGGTTACGGTACATGGAGAACTTCCGTGTCCTAGGTAATAATGTTATTATTCAAAACGTAAACGAAAAACGATTTTACACATCAGTTTAAAACTGATGCACATTTTAGTATTGTCGTTCCTCTTTAGGTTTGTTCATATTTTATTGTAATTTAATAATAAGATGTTAGTGAGATTGGAATTCAAAAAAGAAAACTTTAATTATTTTTATTTTTGCGGAAAGTAAGAATGTTAGAAAATATGTTGAAAAACGCATTGAACTTCATCCGACAACGATACTAGTGCACTGTAATTATAACATTTTGTTGAAGTGCGCAAATAGTTCCACTTGCTTATCTATTTATTTCAGCCTTTATGTTTAGAATTGTACTGTGGTCAAAATATTAAAATGTCTAGTTTAGTTGAGTCTTTATTTTACAGGAAAAAATATTTCACTGGTTTTCTCCAACGCTGGCAGCTCATATTTTTCATTATTCCCTCATTCTAAAGGAAATGAAAACTCTGGAATATGCGAAAACACACCAATAGAACCATTTGCACCATTATCAATCTTCTCGATATCATTTTCATTGCTCAAACTAGTCAAAGCCCAGGAAGAAAATCGAAATCAGCCGAATTCAGTTCCGATCCATAATTCAAGAACTCTTGAATTTCTAATGTTGAGTCTCGCAGTGAATTTGACACATGTATATGTCTTATAAAAATCTGTATACAAGTATGTCACTAACAGAATGAACACTACTTACAAACAAAGACATTCTGAACGTAATTGATAGGGTTACCATATTTCCATTATGGAAAAAGACGACATTTGTAATAAAAAAGAGGTACTTCATAATACTTTTTACATATATAATAATTTATTTTTCTTAAAGACAAAAAAGCCATTATCTGAAAAATAAATACTTGCCATCACTTTCACAATCGCAGAATAGGCCAACTTCATTATCATTACGATCTTTCCAACTTACCAGAATTACTATTTGGTGGATCATGAAATTCCCCTCAATAGAATTTTTATTTAAATAGAATTAGAATTTTACTTTGCTTTGGACCTTGCAACAAACGCTTTGAACTTTTCAAGTACAATTGTATATCATTAAACAAGGCTTTTCCGTTTGGGATCATGCTCGAATTTAAGAACCACAGGTATTATCTCCACAGGACAGCAGTTCAGTATTAATACGTCACAGCACATAATCTATAAGCACCAGCATACTATACTTTGCCACGATCGCCAATGATCACGAAAAAGAACAGACTGCATATGCGTACAAATGCGATCTATTTCTATTAATGCTGTTAAGAAAACATCGAGTTGTGCAATGGGGAAGTAATCGCCCAAGAATTTGCTATGCCTTCTATTGCGATTAATTTCATTGTTTTTCTTGTGCTATTAATTCATGAAGTATAAATGTATTTTTTTTCTGCCGAGTTTGCCTATCACAAAGTCAGGAAGTTAGTGTTTTCGAGACGGCATCCAATATATCCGATTCCATTCCCTCTGGCGTCGGCGAAGTGCACTGATTCCTCGCGCAAACTTCAATATGAACCTAAAAAGGATCTTAATTATGTTGGGACAGCCGTGCGCAGAATCGCAGCAATTTCAAAATTTTCAAAGAAAGCTCACCACTTTATATATTTTATTACCTTGAATACGTTCAATATTTCTCATTAGACAATTTTGGAAATTGTTGAAAGACATACCGGGAGAGGCGGCTCAGAGCATCTACTGATGTGACTGCAGTGCCTCTGGCGGTAGGTCCTAGGTTCGAATACCAAAGGTGGCAGTATTTTTGACATTAGTTGGCAGCTAGGTCGAATTCAGCCGCTGTCTGAAGGAGAATTGTAGCGGCTCGCTGCTTTAATAGGTAATTCTCCGAACAACACCAGACGAATGCCGGAACAGTACCCTTACTGCTAACTTCACCCATACTTTCACACACACACATATGCACTACACTACCACACAAGTCGGCACACCGGTCGGGAGCCTAGAGCATGACCCAGCTGGGACGGTGATTTGTTGATGGGAGATCCGTAGTTGGGGAAAAATCCCGCTAGCCAATGGGAAGGTTGACGCCGGATATCACCATCCAGTGGGAGATCACCGCCACCTGGCGAGAAAAGGACATGCACTACATTTACGACACTAATGAGCTTAGCAGTTCACCCGTCCGGAATCACTGATCAATCAAAATTGAAAGATACTTGGGGAATAGGCTTATCTATCCTTCTGGCAACCGTGTACGTAGTTATAAAATCAATTGTATTTGTTAATTGTATGATTTGATTTATTATTTTGTTCTTCTTGACTTATGTTTTATTAATGAATTAGTAAAATACTACACACAAATAAAAATAGTTCAAGGGGGAGGGGGGAAGATATATTGTTATTTCCCTTCTTTTGTAAGCTGCGCCCGCAAATGGTTGTTAGTTAATGTGAAAGTTGAGTATATGCCGCTTACATTACTTTTCCCAAGTGGTGAATGAGTCTTAACAATAAAACACTTTGTCGTTTAATTAGCATGGAAAGTAGCATTGTTATCTTTTAGAAACAGGAACTTTGGTAGCGACATATGTCGGAATGTGATAATTTTATCGTGTTATCGTTGAAATAAGGTTCCATATACTCATGTATGAGACGTTAGTTTCATGTGTGTTCACGGTTTTTATACTCCATAATGGTGAACTTGCACGCAAAATAAATTGCCAGGTGTTAATGTGACTGAGTCGCCTAACTGGTTTTAACCATTATTGCCCATGACATTAATAATTCTTCAAGATTAATTTTCCACATATAAAACGTCCTCTTGGCACATTGTAATTAAAACATACCTCTCAATAAATAAGATGTGAGGCGAAGACGCCAAAAGGAAAAGGCACATTTGTATTTGTAACTAAAAAACACGATTTAAGAAATCAAAACAACTTTTGATCCTACTTGGACGAATCGTAAATTCAATAATTTTAAACACTCGTTTAGTTTAAACTAAAAGAAGTGGGCGCAATATATAGAAGGAAATAGGTAGTAAATTAGATAAATATATATGAGAGGGGCTATTTTAGAAATGTAATTGAACGTTCACACAACATAACATATTGCAAATCCCAGTTGGCGGGCTTCCAGTTCAATTGCAATCTTATACCTCAAATCATCCGAATGTATCATATGATATTGGATTCTATAAATTCTGTCGACAACTGAAGAATATACTCTCCACCAATTTGTTTTCATCCGGTTGCGAATTTTCTATCCTCATTCTCAACAACGCAATTCAAAATTATTGCACTGCAGCGGCATTGCACAGGGACCCTGGGTGTTCTGCAACTTTCAACCAGCGCGTGCGAGCCTATGTTTTAATTTTGCGAACACGCACAGCCCCATACCCCACCTTACTCCACCTTCTCCCTCCTTCCCCTCCTACTCTATCCCTCCTCCATGGCCCTCTCCGACCCCAGCCCCGGGCCTAACAAGGCCCCCTGGAGCCGTCCGAAGCACGACTTCCCATCCCCATTTCTTTCTCGTAATTACAGGTCGCCGCTCGAAACGGGTAATTACAACTCACTATCATAATTAAGAACAAATTATATTAATTTATTACGAGAACAATGCGGAGGCAAAGCCCCTCACTGGTTTGTTCTCATAACAAAGGTTAGTGAATGAAAGAATGTAGTTCGGCGACATTAATGTAATAGGAAACAGTAAGTAATATTTGCTATAGTATGTTTCTACGGTTGCTTACATGCTTATGTCTATAAACCTGATTATCTAGAATATCATAACATCTTTAGATTGTAAATAATTTTTTCATCTGGTTTTACAATCTAGATTTTTTATCTTAATACTTTCCTCCCATTCCATGTTTGCTGCTATCTGATACTTTATCCAACGTTACTGTTAATGTTACTGCGATAAGAAGTAGCTCTCAAATAAGCTTAATGTCTTTGAAGAACATGATAGCATGTGAAAGAATATTCTGTTTTGGTTTAAACCATTGTTCTTTGCCCATTACTTAACGAAATGTCTGAAAAGTATTTTGCACTGAGAGAGGGCGTTGCCAAATATGTCATTCAAAGTTACAATGATGAGAGATTTTAAAAACAAAAGCCTATGCCGGAAAGGTACTTGTAAGCGTGAATTTCATGGTTCAAGTCTCACACTTTCCAAAGCCGTCAGTTGGTCTTTCTCTTACCGTCTTCGTAGTGATAGGTTGCGTACTGCGTTAATACTGATGAAACACAATAAGAATCTGGAATCACCGGGAAGGAAAATTATCTGCTACTCGTCTATTTTGAAACCATATTCATTATTCAGATGCTCCAATTATGCAACACGATCAGAAGTTCGGTCCGGGCCACAAATCAGCTGAGAATAAATTGGCATTTGACGACTGCAATATCACTGTAATGCACAATGCACAAATGATACAGTAGATTTTTACTGTTCCCAGTATTATGTTGCAAAACTTAACATTAGTTCCAGTTCAACAAGTCTTGTTTTTTAGCCTGTTATTAAAGCACAGGAGAGACCAAGGCTCTCTAACTTACAAGATAACTTATTGTATGCACTTACTATTTTTTGCCCTTTCACTTATTTGCGTTACATGGCGTTATCTTTTTTTCATCGTGTCGGTCTTTAAGTTCAGGTTGCTAGATATTACTGAAGCTCATCTCACGGAATGATTTTTACTAGAATCGAATTACGGTAATAAAATACTAAATATTAACATATATTGGAAGTTGCATTGAAATTTACATTTGACACCGATTTTAAATTTTGAAAATTAATGAGGTTAAATCATATTCTAGCTTTTTTTTGCATTCAACTGAGTCAATCCAAATATTCAAATGGCAAATCATTATTGTATCCCTAATGCCAAATACCGTTGAGTTAGCAAAAACATAATTTGTCAGTCACTCGATTCTAAACCGAAACATCCAAATTTGTAATTATTTTATTTTACGAAATTTATGTTCTGCGTATTTATCCAAAATTTAATTCATTTTAAATTCTGTACTTGTCCACAAAAAATTCCCCAAATGAACTAAGTGCATATATAATTGCTTTTGGTAGACCGCGATTAAAATAATGTCTAACAGTCAAATAAGAAATATAGGCACCTTCCCGAAAGTAGTTGCAAGAGAGAAAATGAAATGATAGTTTTGCAAACAAACTCATTTCAAATTAGTTAGACAAAGCGAATATCAAGTTTTTAATCGATCGAAACAAAAAATAAAAGGAATAAATGGTCATTCACTTAAGTGCATACGCAACTTCATGCAATTGGTTAATTTCATCTCGTGTACCTCGAAAGAGTGTCTCTCATACAATATATTTAATTAACGTACATTTTAACGCAGACTGAGCGGAGTGCGATCCGTTTTTTTTTTTAATTGCATCACTCAACACAACACTTTCGAGGGGTTTTTGCTTCTTGAGAGCTTGCAGCAGGAGATGCAAAGCTCTGTGGGTCGGCAGGTGTTCACACCTTCATCATGAGGTGACGCGGGTTACTCGGGTTGCGTCAGTGTTGAGATGCGCCGCGATAGCTCAGGAACAGTTTCCTCACCAGCAGACAGGGTGTTGCGAGCGTCGGATACAAACGAGAATTTTTCTGGCATTCGGAATGTATATCTTTTCTTTTAAGTAATTATTTTTAAGTGTGTAGGAACTGAATGTGAATGACTTCCAAAGGCAGTATAAACAAAGTTCAGTAAGAATGATCGCTCAAGATAGAGATTATAGAATTTGGGTAAACACTTCTCCGTAAGGTTTGCAGATTGATATTTATTATGACGCAATGAAGTAATATATTAAAATATACAGACATTTCTTCCAAAAAAAGTATAATTCTACTGGTGGCAGATACAGAAAAATACTCAAAAGATACAATTACGGTTTAATTTTTTTAAAAAGGTGTAATAGTTTCTAGTATTTCAATCAAGAGTAAATCCGTGCATTGTGTGATCGGGTTTAAATGGCAATTATCCACATCAGGTATATTCATTTTATTTCATCTGATATAATAATTTTGAAGCATAAAGAAGCTCCAGCACTCCAAATTATTACGATAAACAAACTTATTTTGCAGGGGATTGCTATCCGTTGGATACAGACGGAAAGTATTATTGAAGTGCGATTTACCTTTTTGTCTCGGATTGCCAAGTTTGCGAGAGTGCATTCAATTTTAACACTTTAGTAGGAAGGATCTTGGATTGTTATCATGTGCTTTTCAAAGCATTTCATGTATTTGCATGTGCTGTGACGCGAATCTACTCACGCTGCCAACTCCAAATCTGAGAAGCTCCCGAGAGCTTTGGAATGGTTTGTAGTTCGCGAAATGCTCCATTGGATTGTAAAGGATAAATGATTTCTCCTCAAACAATCCCTGAGAATATAGTATCAGGGTCTTCCTTAATGATACCTCAACCAGCGTAGGCGGGTGAAAATAACAGGAGACACACCATTCTCAGAATGTGCTGTTAAGGAACCACCACAGCCAATTTACAGATGCACCACGTGAAAATGTGTGTAATATTTATTTAATTCCCTTTAACTGGCGACGAGAGAGAAAATTGTGTAGCATTTTTAGCAACGATAAAAATGTGGTCGTGTTTCCCGAACACTAGTTACATTAGCGGTGTATGCAGGACTGGAAATAAATGTTATCGGTATTTATCTCCTCGGATAAAAATTCCTCTCATTAATAGTGCTTCCTTTTGCTATTTTCAGTACAATTCCAAACGTCGTGTCCAATGCATCAATTTGCCTATTATGTTCGCAGTTTCAAATTTTTCTTATGCCATACGGGGCGCAGCATCACTTTGTATATTTCCGACACTTAAACAAATTGAATAAATCGGTCCAAACAGAATAGCTCAGTGCCAGCATTATCACTACCTTTGCAGCGACACTGATCAGTAGGTTCTGGGGTCGAGTTCCGACAGCCAAGACGTCATAAACTCTAGTCGCGGAAGCTTACGTGTACAAATTCAGTCGCAGTCTAGACTGTTCTGATAGCCAGGTTTCTGTGGTTCTCAGATCAGTGCCAAGTCAATGGCGGAGCGTAACCCTCTTCCTTATCCAATCCTGCCCTCTTAGAAGAACCTTGAAGGTTTTTCAGGCTTGAGCGATGCCCATTGGGAGGAGATATCAGAAGGGTTAAATCCCTCGCAAGCAGACGTGTAGTTTGGCACCGGAACTCATTATAAACCGGGAAAGGAATCTTCGCCACTTCCACGTATAAATAATCCCGACACTAAAGGGACTAATGGCCATGGCAGACCGGAAACATCAATCAATGAACAAGCTGAATCAATTACGCTGCTGTACATTAATTTACATTAATAAATCTTTTTAAGAATATTTAATTCGTATTTTTCCAATATTTTAAAAACATGAGTTTTAGCATGTAAACATAATATTAATTCACATGTATAACATATTTCTCCCTAATAAATAAGTTTGAACAGTTCCGAATATAAAAATATGCTTGTTTGATAGTTATTAAAAGCTGTAATATATAATGAAACTTTATTTTAAAAAATGTTGTAAGTGAATTTTGAGAGAACTGGATTTCAAAATGGTTCTCAAATATGAAGGAAGATTCAATACAATAGTCATATTCTTTTAAATTTAAAAAAAAACTAGTTTTATATTACCTCTTTTGTCATAAACATATGGCGAGTTACTTCCAAATACACGGGCAAAAGTGGTAAGAAGTACAAAGTAGTAAAACGATGTATTTCTAAAAGACAATTTCAGACAATCATATCTTCCAAACTTTTTGCATTAAACTTGCTGGGTTTCGAAGATTCCGCACTCACGGATTCATTAACAAGTTTTAAATCCTTTCACAAACTAAACAATCAAACCTGCGTTACAAAATTTCTTTTTCGATAACAATACGAAAAGTTTCATCTGTAATGAAGATGTTCCCATAATGTGAACCAAGTTTTCATCGCTAGTGTGCCCAATCCCAGTCAAGCGTGCAGAAGGCGATAAACTGTAGGTCCCGGATGTAAAGCGATAATGGCTCCTCTAATAAAGCACGCTCTCACCCGGGCGTGAACACACAGCAATCTCTTACGAACGCATCCACGTACAAAAACGGCCGCAACACGCGTCGAACATAAATACATTCATTTGCGGCGCGGTTACGACACGGACACCAATCCTCGCGGCCAAACACCACCGGGAGCCGGTTGATCGGCGGCAGGGCCGAATTGGCTCCTGGTGGAGGGGACGGAGGTGCGGAGACCCTCTTGACTTCAAATGCGGTGGCTCTGCCGGTTGATGTTTCTTAGCACGTCAACTGCAATGATGATTAGTCCCGTTAGTGTAGTGATTTTTTTGTCGTATCTCGGGAGGCGGCAGTGCTCGTTTCCAATTGAAGGTGAGATCTAACACTCAACTATATTTTATTGTGTTATAACTCAAATTCCAACGGAAATGTCAAACTTTAGATTCGTTTTTAGCACCTCAAAAAATGCGAAGAAGAAAAAATCGAAACAATACCATAATTTGTTTTAGAACAGCGTTCTTCATCACGTACTGACTGAACTATCGTCGATTTGGGAGTGGAAGGATAGTGCGGGGATAGAGCGGAAGAAGTAGAGGAGGCAGTGCCATTTAAGGCAGTGGCGTGGATACTGAAAACGATGCCTTGAGTGGAATAGATATGTGCTGGACATGCGTCATATTTATTTGCAAAGTTTTTGGGGAAAAAGAAATCGTCATGTAAATGCTTAAACAGAAAAAGCGACAACTTCCATAAAATTTGAACTGATTGCTTTCGACTAATTCAGGATGAATTAAAACCCAGATTGAGACGCAAACGTTAAGCAACACGTTTGGTTGCAATATTTCAATTTGACAGCATGTGCTCATCTCAGAAATCAAGGCGGAAGTGTCATTTGTAAAGACATGGAAATTTATTAACTTGGGTACGGTGAATAAAACAGAGCAACTAAAGAGTCTACGTAATGAAATATTAAAAATAAATCTCGCGTTAATTTTTCGTGTCTCATTTTTCCGTTATTACGAGTAAATCAACCTGGCATTAATGCGACCAAAAAAAAACAGAGGTTAAGTTTGCACAACTCAACCACTGCTTCTGCCTCTGCCCCTGCCCAAAGTCGAGATGTATGGATACCGGCTCTTGACCGCCGGGCGTCGTCCGCGCGTGCTGTCGCAACCTGCTCCTCCCTAAATGCAGCGTACGCGGTCTCCTGAACGGGTGAAGGCACTTCATCTGCCAGCGCGCGGTCCTCGCCCGTCCCCGTTCCACAACGCCCACCTCTCGGCTCACCGCCGCTCCTACTACGTCCCGTCCAATCACTGCCCGTCCTGCTGCGTGGATTCTCTCTTCCAATACTAGTAACAATAATGACATAATAATACAAAATATTGTGTGATTACTTCATAATTCCGCGCGCGTTAACTGATTTGATCATTACTCCTGTAATTGTAGTGCATGCTGAATTTCAGAAGGTGCGCATATTCCTCGCCCACTAAAACGTCAGATCGCGCACCGACCTAAAAGTCCCCCCTCAGGCATCTCCGTGGGGCATCGCGGCAAGCTGTGAAGTTCCCGATAAGTGTGGTACGGTAGTGCATGTAAGCATACGTGCCTTTTTTTAAATCAGGGTGGAGGATTAAAGATGAGGAAAGAAACAGTGCTCGCAGGCCAGGGTCCACATGCTAAGATACAACTCCGGTTTTCGTTTAGTTATTAGCATTGGTGCACGCTCCGGTATTCGTCATTGGAAAAATCATTAAAACCATCGCGCGGTGTAGCCGGCCGCTGGAAGTCTCCTCTAGACTGTATGAAATTTCAGCTATGTAACTGTTGTCGAAGATCCGGCATGGTCGGAATGTGAACACTAAGGCGTCCACTTCAAAGGCACAAGCAAGTCGTTGCCCTGAACTGTGTCAGCAGACATCCTAATAATAATAATAATAATAATAATAATAATAATAATAATAATAATAATAATAATAATAATAATAATAATAATATTAATATTTTAAAAATAATAATAATAACAATAATATCTATTTATGTTGAGTCTCTAGTCGTGAAATCTGCTCCTCCAGAAAACGTTCTAGTTCTGGAATGCACAGTAACAGGGTACGTGAAGAATAAGGGATCGAACTCCATGCGTATCTTTACAAATATGTGTCACAAACATTTCAAAGCAATGCAATTTGCAACTGACGTTTCAAAGAGGAATACATAAAATGTTTCAAGAATGACTTTTATTTACCTTCAAGAAAGAATAAAATGTATGTGAGGAATTCAGGGAAATACAATCACCGGAGCGGTAGCATTATGCATTGAGTAACTGCCCACCCAGTTGCCTGGCATTTGTACTGAAGGATTGAATTAAATTTGCCAGGAACAATCCACGATGCTTAATCTACGACTCACATGTGGAGTGATTGTTATTCACTTTTCAAAGGTAACCCTCTCTTTGTACAGTTAAGTTCATCTTCTTTCACCCGATCTCAATTGATTCTCATATGCAAAAAGGCGAAAGTGGCCAGCATAGAGACTCGCCTTTTAACTCGCACTTTATTTCTCATCAAATCCATCAGTTCGGTAATCACTACTTCCTTTCCAATACTTGTTATTTTGCGACGGTTTTCCGAGCAATATCTCGAACTTAATTTCTTGCGGCACTTCAAATATATGTGACTTCCTCTTACCTCTTACTTCTACCCCTTCTCCGACTTGGAACATCGACTTGCTTCTGAAGACTATTTCGTCACGGGACATTAGGAATCAGTACCAAGAAAACTTACTGACATCCGCCTCAAAACCAAAGGATGTACCTATAAGAATGGTATTTTGTCCTTATCATTTTTACTCTGTGTCCCAGCATTCCCGTTTGTCCACGTCGCAGAATTAAAGTCTGAAATCTCCCTTTGAAAATCTATCTCTATCTAGAACTCTCGCTGAATACTATATTCTCCATCAGATATCATTATTTTACTCCCATCCAACTATTATTATTAAGCTCTCGATCCATGACACTTAGTGAACGGTTCCTCTGCAGTTAGACATCGGGCACAACATTCTAATCCTGCATAAGCCACCAATAACCGCAATGCCGCTTCGCCATGATTCCCCCACTCCCAGTTGCCATTCACCACAAGCCTGTCGTCTCCCGCCACGAGTGACCGCCTTCGAGAGCCACCGCAGATGAGCTGCTCTGGCGCCGCCTCCGCTGCTTGCGGTTACCGCTGAACTTTACGTTGGCCCCCTCCACCACACACCCCCACCATTTCCATCGTCACCGCCACCCCCACCCCACCATTTCCATTCTCTTCGCCACCCCCACCCCACCACCGTCACCGCAATTGCCTTCGCCATCACCACTGTCATCGGCCACGCCCATCCAATCTCCACCAACACTCTAACCGTCGCCACTACCATCGCCAAAACCGCCGCTATCGGCCCCACATCTACCACCGTCGCTACGCTCCCCCCGCCGCTGCCGTCACCTCCAACGCCGTCGCCTCAATCGACACCGCCACCATTACCACAAGCGGCACTGTTACCTTCACGATCGCCATCCGCCCACTAAGGTCTTTTCCTTGTCACCGCCACATCTATCTCCACATCCACCCAATACTTCCACCATATTTGCCATCTTCTTCGCCTTCGCGACCACCTCCGCTATCGTCACCTCCACTGCCGTCTCCTCCTCGTTCTCTATTATCATATGCTCCTCCGCATCGTAGGTCCCTGCCAAACTGCTTCTTTCCCTACGCAGCATCTGTACCCCTGGCTGCTGTTGCCACCTCCACCTCCTACTTTTCCTCCTCCTCCTCCTCTGCACATGTCGTGAGGTTCTCCTCCGTCTTGTTCTCCTCCAGCACATCTGCCTCCTCCGCCGACACTATACCTTTCTCCGCAGCCTCCTCATCTTCCTTTGTAGTCTCCAGCATCACCTCTTGCTCCTCCTTTTTCCACTGCCTCCTCCTCGTCCACCGCCGCCTTCTTCATCGCCACTTGCTGCTCCTCTTCCGCCAGTCTCCTCCATCGCCTTTTGCCCCTCCTTTTCCACTGCCCCCCCTACTCGTCTACCGCCACCTTCTTCATCCCCACTTGCTCCTCCTCCTTTGCCACTTCGCTGCCACGGCCTCCTCCTCCTCTACCACAGTTTCCTCCATCGACACTTGTTCCTCTTTTTCCCCTGCCTCCCCCTACTCGTCTACCGCCACTTTTTCATCACCACTTGCTCCTCCTCCTTTGCCACTGACCCCTCCTTTGCTGCCATCGACTCCTCCTCAATAAAAGCCTCCTCCATCGCCGCTTGCTCCTCCTCCACCACTGCTTCTTCCTCCGCTCCCATCGCAACCGCTGCCGTTCCTTTCTCCGCCACCGCTGTCGCCGTTCCTTCTGCTCGATGGAGGCGACCGCGTTTTTCAAGCGTGTTCGGCGTCCTGCTCGCGCCTTATAACGCTGCGCAGTTCGCTTCTTTTTCACTGTCTCTCGGCTCCTGTTGCGCGTGGTTCACCTCTGCTCTTTTTACGAGGCGACTGTGCGTTTCTCCCGAGATGCTTCGGCGCGGGAGCATTCCGATCCGCTGGTTCTTGCAGGCGGTCTGGAAAGATTTCGACGGATATGTCGCCATAATCAGAGTTTCGTAATTTAGATCTAATATGTAACCTTTTCATCAAGACAGAAGCGACTTGACCTACATATTCTTGCAATTTGACAGACGATATAATAGGGATATGTCTGATATTCTGCCTTGGGAAACACAAATTGAGGCCACATATCTTGAAATATGCACGAAACACATGCCTTGGTATTTTCTTTTGTGTATTATTACGTGACACAAATTACTAATCGAAGGTTTAGATTGAAACAAGGAAAATATGTCTCAGCGAAGAGGGCTTGCCATTAAAATAATACAAAATCAAGAACGTTCTTTAATAAAACTTGAAAATGCTGGACATTTTGAACATTAACCGTAAGAACATTTCAAGAGTCAATGAGATCACTGAAATAACAATTGATTAAAATTTGTTATATAAGTATTTTTATTCCGTGTGAAATTGCCAGTACGAACGGTAATATAATTTCATTCTTTATTTGTACAATTATTTTCAATGTTTGTGTTTTGTATTCATTTCTTCACCTCAAAAGACTACGAAGACCACCTTGGCAGAATTTTTGAAAAAAGAATAATATTATTTCTAGGTAAGTAAAAACAATGTTTAAAAACTCAGTGATGAGGACAAATTCAATCACTTCCACGAACACGCAGTAATTTAAGAGTTTAACGAATTATATATGATAACCCAGCAAAAATATAATTATTGCCAGCAGAATTGTATTCTAAGTTATGAGCAGTGATTTTTATTTCATAAATTAATATAAAAAATAACTATTGCAATAATAAAAAGATCAAAACTATTCACAGCGTAAGTAATTGTCAAGAAATCTCTGAGTACATTAATAAAACGCCGTGAAACTCAAATCTATTTCCGGCAATTATATGAATTGTTATTACTTAATTCATCTGAATGACGATAAAAATTAAATCTATTTAGTAATTGAACAGAAAATAAACAAGTATTTTATGCGACCCTTTATCAGTAAATTTCTGTGCCCAAAAATCAACGAGCCAGTCAACAGTAATATGTTTAAAATTAATTTTTATAATGAACTTGCAAAACACAAATAAAATGTTTTTAACATGAAAATACTCACCGGATACGCCACATTAAATTATTTTTAAAATGTTTCATGCAACTCAAATTATCATATTGCAAAGCCTTCTTTATGAATCGCTTATGTTACGCTTTCACGAGGAGCGTTTTTCCACTGCAGGTGTTGCGGAAATGCAGTGCAGGGGCGTGGATGGGGGGGGGGGCGTGACGAACTACGCATCATCGTGGCGCTCGCATTGTGTGATAATGAGCTGCGTCCCGAATAGGACGAGTGCGTCATCCTTAATGTCGATAGAACCTCTGCTTCCAGAGGAGGGGGGTAGTATACGTAACACGGCCCGTTGTCTGCTCATTGCATCACATAAATGATGATCAACCATTCAAACTTTCATCTGCGTTTGAGATCAAAATGATACCGTTGTGAATTTTTGATCGTTGGACAGAATTATGTAGAACTGAATTAATCATTTTGTGAAGGATAAGACAAGCAGAATAAAAAAAGTGGGAAGTAAACACTACGTATTAGTTTATAATTGAATGAAAAATTATTCAGTTATTTGCAGTCAAAATAATTGCGATCCAAGTTGCTAGAGTAAACTCATTTAGATCATTTTAACAAAGAATAGAAACGAAATAATTTGTGCACATTGTAAGTGAAACAGAACAAAATCGTAATAGCATATCTTCTAAACATACATTGGAAGCGAGTCGGTTTTTCTAAAGCACGAGTAGTATTCACACACAGCCAATCATAAGACGATTCAAACAATAGTCTTGAACATAAAGTAAAATTCTTATTGATAATTGTTAACAGGAACAGATTAAACAAACTTATTACTATTTCTTTTAACTGTTTATAACACTATCAATTTCCTACAACAGTAGAGAATAGAGTGAAATCGTAATTTTTGCTAATTTATCTCAAACTGGCGATGTGTGTCCTTAGTAACTTTTCTGGAAACGATTAAATACGACGATAATAATCTATTTACAAGTTTTCAAAAATAGTTTTTAATTTTCTTCCAAAAACCGATGTGTGTTTCTGCGACCATTTGAACCATATTTTTAAATGTTGGTGCACTTAATTACGAAACTCTGGAAGGAAATATACAATTTTTCATACATTCGTGATGATTTGAAGATGTCATTTCTGTTGTATGTTCATAATGGTCTGCCTACTAATTGCTTGCAGTCTACTCCGTGAGATACAGAAGAAAAATCACTGTTGTGAACAACCACAGAAAACACGTCTGAAATTGAGAAATATTTATTGATTAGCTTTCAGGATAAAGTTCGTTCTACCTTCAGTATAATGAAAAACAATAAGAGTGAATCAATAACCACTTTCAAATATTCTTGCATTCCAAGGAATACGTTTAATATTCCAGACACAATAGAGGAATAATCCAATTCTCTGAAACATATGTTCTCAAAATAGTTCATACAAAGCGTTCATTGATGCTTAAAAAGCAACTACCAAAGCAAACCAACAGATGTTGATTGATTGCGAATCGTAATCTAAATATACATTGAATATGAGTCAGTTTTTTCTATAGTACGAGTATTATTATCCCCACACCGCGAAACACGAGAAGAAAGGTCATACAAATACAATCAATCAATCATGTCGTTGGTAGGCTTCCGCGGCCGGAGTCAATACAATCTTGGCTATCCGGGTTGAGCCGCGTCTCGGTCAGTTGTGCTGACTTTTCGACCATCTTGCTGTGGCTAGGAATGTTTTGAATTAATCATATAGATTGATTGATTGATTGATTGCATTTCATATTTCCAGGCGCGTGAATTACTATGGTCATTAATCCCGTAGGAGAAGTTCACGTTTTCATCTCGGGAAGTAGTGGTATTCTTCCCTCGCTGAATGGAGAGATTTGGCACCGACTTTACGTCAGATTGCTGCGTTTGGCTCATCCAGATACCTCCCACCAGCGAGGCACCACCGAGACGGGTTAGGTGTAAGCTCCCGACCATTTCTCCAGGCATGTGCGGTAGTGTAGTGCATGGAAGTGAGAATACGTAAGGGGTGAGGAGTGGACAAAGAAGAGGAAGAAACAAGTCCTGACACGTTTGTAAGGGCATTGCTCCGTCATTCACCTACTATTAATAAAAATAAACAAAAGAACAAAAAACACACGGGAAACAACCACAAACAGTCACTAGAATTCTGCTCCTTTAGCGGATGACTTCTCCCTAGCTAGGAAGCAAGAGTGGAAAATGCTGCCATCTGAATTCCTACGATCACTCAGTCACAGACGATTCATGGTAAGATTCAGTAGGTCTAAGAAATGTCTTTCCAGTCCCGCAAATATCCTTCATCATTTGTACCACCCCAACACCCCTGGTGACCCAATTGAACCGACTAACGACCTTAGCAAGGACCGCTCACGTGCCCACGTTCAACAACACGGGAGAGGCCTCCTCAGCCCAACACGAGCACCACAACTGGCGAACGCCCCTGGCACCATCTCCTTTGACTGCAATTTTCTCTGACTCAATGTTCTCATTACAGCTGTCCAACAGGTATACGGCGTCGGCGGCGGCAAGTAGCGGGCGGCGAGGCGCGGAGAGAGAACACTTTTATTAGATTACAGCCGGATCGCGGAGAGGAGGTCGGGCGGTGGCGGTGGAGGATGGGTGGTGGCGGTGGTGGTGGTGGGTGCCAGGCGCGGCGGCCCGCCAAGGGCGAAGACGCGCGCGGGAGCGCGGGCGGGCGCGACAAAAAGAGGCACGGGCGTCGACGCAGAACTTCGGCCTTGGCGCCGCGGCGCTGCGCACGGCTCCCCAGGCGCCCTTTCGCTACAGCGGCGGCGCATGCGTGGTAGCATTTTGGAGTTCACCCCTATCCTTCGCTCGTTTGACCCTTCGGCGTAAATTGTTGCCCAGTGTTTTCTAATTTCGCTGTTTTCCGTGTATATATGGCAAAGGATTTTTCTATAGTGCGAGGAGTCCTTTCACACAGCGGGTCACATGCGTGGCGCTTCCGGCAGCATTTTGGATTTCACCCTTACCCTTCGCTAATTTGACCCTTCGACATCGAATGTCGCCTCGTGTTTCTCATCCTCGCAGTTTGCCATGTATAGATGGCAAGCGATTTTTCCACTGTGCGAGGGACCCTTTCGCTACAGCGGCGGCGCATGCGTGGTAGTATTTTGGAGTTCACCCCTATCCTTCGCTCGTTTGACCCTTCGGCGTTAATTGTTGCCTAGTGTTTTCTAATTTCGCGGTTTTCCGTGTATATATGGCAAAGTATTTTTCCATAGTGCGAGGAGTCCTTTCGCACAGCGGGTCACATGCGTGGCGCGTCTGGCAGCATTTTGGATTCCACCCTTACCCTTCGCTAACTTGACCCTTCGATATCGAATGTCGCCTCGTGTTTCTCATTCTCGCAGTTTGCCATGTATAGATGACAAGCGATTTTTCCACTGTTCGAGGGACCCTTTCGCTACAGCGGCGTCACATGCGTGGCGCTCCTGGTACCATTTTGGATCTCACCCTTACCCTTCGTTCATTTGACTTTTCGGCGTAGAATGTCACCTCGTATTTCGCATTCTCGCAATTTTCGTGTTTAGCTGCCAAGGGATTTTTTCACAGTGCGAGGAGCCCGTTCGCCACAGCAGTGCCACATACCTGGCGATTAGGCAGCGTTCTGGATCTCACCCTTACCCGTCTCTAATTTGACACTTCGACGTGAAGTGCCATCGCTGATTCATTGATTGATTAATGATTCCGTGCGCGTCAACTGATAAGGTCATTGGTTCCGTGCGTGTAGTGCATCGTTTTGCTCGGGAGGGGGTGGTGATCTTTCCCCGATGGCTGGCGAGATCCGGCGCCGACCTACGTCGGCTTGCAGGAATTTTCCCTAAAGAGGTATCTCCCACCAGCGGGGAACCGCCCCAACCGAGACAAGCTCTAGGCTCCCGACCGGTCTCCCCACATGTGTGGTAGTGTCGTGAATGTAAGGGGTGAGTGTAGGACAAGGAAGAAGAAGGAAAGATCGCGCGTGGGCCGTTGCCCGTTTGTTAAGGTACTGCTCGAGCGTTTGCCTCGTATTGATCGGAGAACCACTGATCAGAGTAGCTGTCCACTAGAATGCTCCTCCAGGCAGCGACAGAACTCGAACTAGCTATCTAGGAAGAGTCGAAAATCGAACCCCAGGACCTGCGAGTCAGAGGCACTGTAGTGACATCAGTTGATGCCCTGAGCAACCTTTTCTCAGTGAATGCTGTCTTGAGGCAGCACGTTCGTTTTTTCCTATTTTTGCGGTTTTCCTTATGCAGATGTCAAGTAGTTTTTTCTCTGTGCGGCGCGATGCCGTGTGGAGACAGAGGCCGTTGCAGCGGGGAACGCAGCTGATTGCCATAGGTACGCGCACAGCTGTTTTTTTCATTTCACCCCCATTTGAATACTTCCTTTCGCAATTTAATCTCTGCGTTCGGGTTAATGAAGCTTTGGGAGTCTGACTACAGCTCTGCTATCTGTCAAAGAATAATCGCCAATGGCCGATCGGCTATCTGCCATCTAGCAATGGATACTTCATCACTGTCTACAGTCGGCTGCTCCTAGTGCAACTCTGGCAACCGTACACGCTCACTCTTCACTGCACCCGCTTCCGCCACCATAATCCCTTACCTGAGGCAACTTTCTTTACTTCTCATATATAAAGGTATCTGCCGATTATTTTACGACTTATGCTTTTTATGACGATGAAAGTGATCATTTTGTCAGTATTTATTAAATAAAACGTACTGAAAATAAATTACATATTCCCGTCGGTGAATTCCTGCGGCTATCCACTACCGCCATTCCCTTAGTACAATTACTTATGCATTGAATTGTATTAAATATAATTTCCTCTCTAATTGTTTGGGTTTACTCATTCAATGATTATTTGGAATTAAAGTAATTACGTGAAAAGTCATGAATCATTAGTTTTCTTCAGTGTATGTCTATAGTTATATGCGATGAAATCATACATAAACGTAAATCCGAACAACATGTTTAAAATAAAACCAGAATTTAATGCGAAAATCTAAATAATAACTGTTATATTTTTGGTTATTAAGAAAGGTCTACTAAGTTCACGTGCTCTTTACACATCAATTCCATTACAATTCCTAATTTCTTCTGGTGGTGCAGGCTGCAAAGCATTATTTTTACTGCATTTTTTAAGTGGTTACTTGGTGAATATGAACGGTAAACTTGATGATGGAAAGCTAGTTCAGTGAGTTCGAAAGACATGCATTTTCAGTATCCATTGAATGCTCTTGTTATTCACTAATACTTACTTTATTAAACCTAAATTTTTCAGATCATTTTTCAAGAAAACAAAGTATGTGATGAAAGACATTGTGAAAACCAGTCTTTGGACCGTTTAAAACGGTTTGAAGCTACTAAGTTGATTATTTCGTGTTTCTGGGGCGTCGACTATTACGGTCATTACTCGAAAGTATGCATGTTATATCCCGGATGGTGGCAGTGTTCCTTGCGCACTGGATCGCGAGATCCAGCGCCACCCTACACGCACGTTGGCGGAGTATCTTTCTCTGTAGGACACCGCCTCAGACAAGCTCCGTACTGGACAACTTCTGACTGGTCTCTCGAATTATTAATGGACGTGATGTGCATGTAAGTGTGTAATGGAAGAAGAGAGGACAAAGATGAGGAAGGTAGATTGCGCGGTGTCTGTGAACTGCTTTTAAGTTCTTTCTCTGCGATTCTTTGAAACGAGCTCTTGGCTTTCATCGGAGAAACCATAGAAAACCTTGGATCGCGGATAGCTGGAATTATCCTCTACACAGTGATTGAATTTGACCTAGCTATAGCCAAAGCTTGTTTCAAAAATCCGTCACAGTCACGATTCGACATCCTAAGACTACTCGGACAGCAACATGGCAGAGACAAATACACTCCTCCCAGTGAGTTATTGCAGCCGATGCTACCGATTTGAATCAGTGCTGTTGCATCATCTAATATAACATTCGTGTTCCAAATCGTTGACACAACGCCTGCGGCCATCATTTGAGTTATTTTGATGCTCATGTTTACTCACAAGAAAGGATAATCCATCTGACAAAACATAGTTAATTAGGATGAATTATGACATTTACGTAAAAGTGACGTTAATGTAAAAATATCTGAAACCTATGCAGATAGTTTCTAAAAATGAATTAAAGTTTAAATTTGTATGCGTCACAGTGTATGAAGATATGTGTGTCGGCGGTACAACGCACTAGGCGATATACTGTTAATGAAGTTATGAGCCAACAATATTCGTCGTCTAACTACAAAAAAATAATGATATTGTTTTGTAGTATTACGTGAACATGTGACACCTTTCCTCATTCGGAATATGTCACGGTAAAACATGAACTGTTCAGAGTTCCGTGAAAGATTGGCTCCATTTATGTAAGCTGCGTTCCCAAATGTACCCTGGCGCGACCACCAGCCTTACTGAACGATAATATTGCTCCTTTCGCACGAACCGTTCGTGCCAACAAAACATAATATTTTCTCGTTTATACTTCTAATTTATAATCTATTATGCTGGCTAACCACAGTGATGATTGCAATCTATTACCAAACAAAAATTCGATATCGTTCCATTTCCGTGTTGTTCCACCAGTAACACAGCATCTCAGGAGCTTTCTCAAAAACCCGGAGCGAACTGTTTACACCTCACGATCATTGCACGAAACCACTCCGCGCCAGGTCTCATCCACTACCGGTATTCAACCATCAAGCTGTTAACTGAGATATACAGTTTAGGTGCACCCCAACCCTAAACGGAAATGACGTCATTCTCGCACCGGCGCTAAGCGGAGTTCGTTACCTCGCAAGATGTTACGTCATCACTACGACGTAGGAAGCAACCTGGGTTGTGGGAAAGTGCGTACCCAAACAGCTGAACGGAGCTGGACTGTTGGTGTGCGCTTTCGTTTCTCACCTTTGCGGCGGACAACGAAGTTACGCGTGGAAACTCCCGAGTTCGAGGCCTGACGTAGGCACAGAGCAGCTATTTACTCCCCTTTAGCGCAGCGAGGAAAGAAAGTTCGGACGTGCTGCGTAACCCGCGAGGTAAATATTTGTTAATGACTCGCGAAAAAGTAAATAGAGCGAGCTTCCGTCGCGGACTGTAGTACACAATGCTCATTATTATCACCGAGCATGAGTTGTACCTACTACGTAGGAGGAAAGCAACAGGCTTCTCTGGGATGCCATGTGGTAAATTTGAATACGATATTTAAAATATGTCACTAAATAATTTATCAAAAATTTAATGAAAATACGGAATTCAGTTATGCTTAATAGAGAGACACGAATGGAAATAATATGCGCCGATTTGCACAATATACGAAAAGATACACTGATCAATATCTTCCTAGAAACTAAAGGTTTTGAGTTAGTTAAGATGAAAAATAATTTAATTGCTTGAATTATTACTGGTAGTGGAATCACGCTTTTCACTTATGTTCTCTAAAAGTCAAAAGCAATTACTTCATCGTTCAGCATAATGTTTCAGCTTCGTAAAATCCTACGATGTGAATCAACGAAACTATGAAACTACGAAGTTTAGAACAAGACTGTCGTAGAATCAATTATCTTCCCGAAATGAAGTTATTTTGCGACTTCAAGGTATCTTCATCCGTAGTTCAACACGACAAATCACGATAGAATCAGAAATCAGAAGCCCATGCTCTCCTCCGGGTACGTTTGAACAAGTGATATCAATAATGATCGATGGTATTGTTTGGTATTTTATTCTTCCAAATTATCATTATTCATACTTTAAATTTACCAAAACCAATTTGCGAACATACTCCCTCGTATTTATTACGAACTATTACTTTCGATTAGTTACGCATTTTACTAACGGTGAGCGGGGGAAAGATGCCAAGATCACGATATCCAATTTATTACCCGTCAACTTTCGTAATGTTCTAAAAGCGTACCGCTCCCTCCTCCACATATATCTCCTTACATCGCTCCAATCCTCTCCCGCAACTAGTTTTTACACCGTGGACGCTCCGCCGGCCGGTCGCGGATCGTGAGGCATTAGCACGCGAACGATTGATTAGGCCGGGCCCAGAGTAAAGGTGGAGTGCGCAAGTGGGTCAAGAGTGCACGCGGCGGCGGCGGCGGCGGCGGCGGCGGTGGCTGCTCGCGGAGGAGAGGGAGGGGGAGGGGGGGAGCCCACGCGCGTCATAACAAAGGCGCATCGCCCCGCGTGGGAGCGGAAGACAGAGGCGCATCCGGCGCCGCAAGAGCGCGCGCTGGAAAAGGAAAGAGGGGCGGGGCTGCGGGAGAGGCTGCGCGAGGCTATCTTCTTCCTGGATGGTGAATGAGCCTCAATCATTTGATACCTATAGTTTTTAGATGTGGTATTCATCTAAAGGAGTTCGTATCCTTCATCTGAAACAATACAAATTATAATATTAATAATAATAATAATAATAATAATAATAATAATAATAATAATAATAATAATAATAATAAACTTTTCTTTACGTCACCGGGTGCTATTTCCTGTTAAAACGTTTTAGGAGTATATGTGTTTTGCAAGTTCACGATAAAAATAAATTTTAAACATTTTTGCATTTGACCGCCTCATATTTTTTTTGCTCTGAAAGTTTAATAAAAAAACGATTACGATATTTGAATGAGTGATAACCAGAACGGTGTAAGTGACACTTTATAAATTCTGTGAAATCTGTTTATGTAAGTCAATATCACTGTAAAGTCGTGGTGCTTTGTTACATAATTAAAAACACGATATTTCAATTGTTCAATAAAGTCACGAAAATACATTGCCACGAAAATATAGCCTGAAATAAACACGTTTTTCACATAATTTATAAAATGTCACTCATACCGTTCTGATTTTCACCCATTTATTTGTTAAAATGTTTGTTTCAACGAGGAAAGCTTTCAAATAAAACCAAACTACGTAGACACTATCTCACCATTATTTTCAATGATCAGTGAGGAAAAATAAAAGAAAACGAAGAAACAAAATTAGATGTAAAACTTTAAGTTGATGCACACTCTCCATGAAATACAACAACTTCGTTTTAGTAGTTTGTGGTAATAGAATATTATCAAATATTCAAACAAATAATACCGTGCTCCAAAGGCAAACGTAACTGCATTAAATATGCATTTATATTCTTCATTCGAACAAATGAAAATTAATCTTGAGTTAAAAAATAAAATAACGCTTCTGTTTATTCTTATTATTTTAAATAGGAATGATTATTCGTTACTAGCTGAACACAGAGTTGCCCGGCATTATATCACAATTATTTCGACAGGAAAGGTAAATTAAATCGAATCGAACAAAGACAACTAAATATATCTTCTGAGTAAAATGAAAAGGATATGGTCAGTCGGGGTTATTATAATACAACAAAAAATTTTGGCTATTATAATACACTTTAAGAAGAGTATTAAGTTATTGATATCCAAAATTAAGAAGAAAATAGTAACTAATCAAAATATATACTATCATTAATGAGCATAAATCACGATATCAAAATGTTACAGTTTTTGTGCACAGCAAGTGAGAAAAACATTAAAAAATACTGTTGAGACTCTAGATCCCAAGGTGTCTCATTATAGCCCGTTTTCTTCCTAATCAAAATTCATAAAGATATAAAGTTATATCACTTTAGCCTCATCAATGTATCGTATTAGCCCCCATCAGGTGGGGCTAATTTGATGCAGATTTATGATTTTTTTAAAGAGTTCTGGTAAGTCTTGAGTTATTTTTCACTATGTGCGCGTCTTTAGTATCAATTGACACATACCCAGTTGTTTCCATATGTTTATTACAATAGGTATAGAAGATGAAGTGGCAAGTTTGCTTTTCTGTATCGTAAAGCCCCGATTGCTCATATTAGTATTATTTCGGATCTTGCACCACCACTATCTGTCCGCCATTCTCGCCAAGCCCTTGCACTGCCTGCTCCCCCAGACCGTCCCATACTGCTCCTCCCAATTGACATTCATTTCAATTTGGATCTTGAATTATTTAAAGCCCAATAGCGCTATCACAATGAATAAAAAATCATTTTGTAGGTAATTTGATGGCCTTTTAATAAACTTGGAATCTATTTCATCAGATTTTCTCTTCGTTTTCACGATACTGTCAAATAAACTGAAAGAGGGAGCTTTATGCATGTTTTAAGGAATGGGAAGTGTGAATATAGGTAGTTTTCTTAAAACTTCATCCACAGAGACCTTATTCTTGCTTCGTACGTCAAGAGTAGACAGTTTCAAATAAATTAGATGAACCATTGAAGTGGTTTTATGAAACAGAGACATACAGATTTCATGTTGTATTTTGTATTTTGATTTGACGGTATGGAAAAAACATGTATATTTAATCTTAGTAATACCGTGTCATTAATTGTCCCATGCATTATAAACACGGAGTATCGGAGCCCAGCGCTTAAATTTTATTTTTTAAATGTTTTTGACTATTTTGCAAAATGGAAAAATACGTTTACCCTATGTAATATGTGCATTCATTTAAATAAAAAATATAATTCAATTATACAATATAAAAAATAAAAATATATAATATAAAAATATCAAAAATATAATTCAATGCTCTGGAAATAAAACAATCGACTTTCACGCATCAGATTTCTATTTGTATTAAACGACTAATCTATTACATTTGAATGTCAAATAAATGCCGATATATATGCATAACAACAATGTTTTGAAATATATTAACTTGCATTAAAATAATAGAAATATTTTTAAAATATATTCTGTATGTTCAGTATTTTAATAAATTGCACCATTTTTTTTGTATTCACACCCAAATTCGCTGCAGTTACTGAAATCCTAGCAAACAAAATTTCTTCAAAGTTTGAACTAAAATCATTAGCAATGATTTTCGATTTCCTAAAAAATAGAAATCTATAAAAAAACAACAACAATAATTGAGGGCTTCTGCCTCCCCTCCTACTGTTAATGATAACGAAGAGACTAATATTTACTCGTAGCAAGCGTTTAGAGATACGTTTCCTATTTCCATTTCCAAAATTTCCGATTTCCGTTTGTTGTTGTTTCCGGCTCAGTGTGAGGCACCTCACCTCCCGCGTCCCGTCGACAGGAGAATAATTAGGAAGGCTTTGTTCTCTGAATTTGCTGCCGGAAGCAGCTACTGATATTTTTGTTGGTTGAACAATATTCTTGGGAATGTTGGGGAGGATATGAGTTGCACAGCGGCGATGTTCTGATGACTATCAACTTGTTGCGTACGTTTCATGAAACGCACACCGGCTTTCGCTTCTTTGAATGTACGAGTACAAGCACACAAGAGTTCCTTGAGACCAGACCTTTTGTGTGCAACTTGCTGGGCAATTTTCTACAATCTATTTTGCATGATCAAATAGAAAACTGGCTGGTTAGTTAAAAACGATATATTCTACACACTTTTGTATTTCTAAAGACGTTATTCTGACGGGAAATATCACTTCTCACGCACTATAGGGACATTAATTAAAAAAGTAGTAATCAATAATTAATGTTTATGAGATCATTATACAGAGGTTGCAAAAACTGTATTGTAAGCATTTAAGCATTACAATTCATTGGCTTCTAGGGAATAGAAACATGTATCGGGAAAATAGTCATGCGTTATGATTGTTTTGGTTTTTATTTAAATTAAAATTATACCTATTTAATTATCAAGAAAAGTCTTTGGAATACGTGCGAGCAATTTGAAAGAGGTAGTAAATATCAGTACTAATAATGTTAGTAATTTGCCTAATGGCAAACATGTTTTTTTAATATATTACGTACATATCATTTAATTACTACCAATTAATTTGATTTTTCTAAAGGACATTGCATTGCCATTTAACACTTGAATTGCAACAACTTAAAAATAATCGCAGCAACATAAATGCAGAATAGTATATTTTTTAAAGGAGTTAATGATACTTCAAAGCTACATAAGCTGTAACGTATTCACCTTGTATCTTTTCAAGAGCATGAGTAACGATTGAAAATTATGCCTATTTCTTTCAACCGAAACCTTCCTCAAATCTAATGATATTTTATCAATAGCATCTGTGACAGACGTGGAACAATTTAATTGTCAGAAAAGTGCGTGGCATAATGTGAATGTACTTGGTTAAAATTAATTACTGCAACACGTGTCGTGAGGGTAAAGCAATTTGCCTTTTGTTCCGGCAGGGGCATCTCAATGAATCAGATAATGAAATGACAACCGACGACAAAATACCGGGCTAAAAGTCACAACAGGTCAACTTTCGCCACACGAACGAGACAATGCGCCTGGGACCTTCACACCACTACACTTGACATTCTGTCTCCGCCACCTGAAAGTGCCAATAATATCACCCAACTCGACATCAAAGCAGCGGAGAGGTCAACACATGACAAATCCTTCCAAGGACAGGGGTGCACTATTAAGCCTAACATGGCTAGTGAAGAGACTCCTTGTGGAAGCTCGTCGCCTTGTCCAAGGCGTGAACGCAGGCGTGAATTCACTTTCGTCTGTTCCCCGCGAGTCCGCTGCGTCCCTGCAATTATCTCCCGGGCCTTGAGACGCGTATGTTGTCACCGTCTGGTAGCAGAAGTTAATCTTTGGGAATGTTCTGCATGTCGTAACATGTGGGTCAAAACGAGACACAACGCGTTGCATAACACTGCTGAAATGCAATTTCTTTCCTTAATATGCGCGGCAACGGCCCAAGGTGAAAGTTCACACGCAGCACAAAGGACGTGCTACCTTGCTGAGTTATCGCGCGGTGGCCCACACTGTTGTTGCTCGCGAAATACAAACTACAGGAATTACGTTAATATAGCTCTCGTGTTGAAGTAACGCTCAAGTGCTGGCTGTGCGAACGAAATTACGACTTTTGCGAACGACGACGAGTTGTCGAACAAAGAAGAGGCTCTTATGCAAATATCTGGGTAGCAGTGTAAGCTGTTTGAAACTCTAAAGAAGATAATTATTTCAATGTCACTGAAAGTGTAAATACTAGTAGCTTTTGGTTGTAAAATCGCACGATTTGTAATTATCTATAAAATGCAGACTTCAGTTTCTTATGATTAGATGGATAATTTTAAACGCGATTCGCGTGAAAAGATGACATTAACCTTTTCATTATAGTTTGATTCAATTATTCATTTTATTCTAAAATAACATGTTTAAAGCATTATAATACAAGGTAATATCATTAACACAGTTTACATAATATATTTTTTGGATAAAATTGAACTGATGTATTCATTCATGTGTCTTCGCATTTTTTATTGATTGTCATCAATATAATAGAAGAAATTAAAATATTTACATACTCATGACTCTTTTCGAGCTTCTATAACATACTTCCTAGAAATCTTAATCTCACATTAACATTCTTCACAAGTTTTTTGCAGAATAGTATTACACCTACACAATATCAGGTGCAGAATAGTATTACACCGATACAAGATTTCACAATTGTGAAATAATTTTACATAAGAAAATACGAAGGGGACTTCACAAAACGGGAGTGCATTCAATGAAAACCACAAAGCAAGCTGAAAACTCCAAACGGTGCTCAATTGCTCCGAAATTTGAGAGCAGTACTATAAATTATGAGAGCAGTAAAATAAAAGGGAATCCGATAAGTTTGGGAAGTCTCAAGCATGAAATTCATTGACTCAACATTACTTCCGTGTTTGCTGCATTACCCGAAAAGGAGTACAGCCGTATCTTTTGTTCCTTGGTAGACGAACGGACTGTACATTCTGAAATTGCTGCCTCACTTTTAAGTATGATTGACAGGTCTGCTTTCAAAAAATAGAGCCGTCAAGTGAGCGGGGGGGAGGAGTAAGTGGTAAGAGTATAATAATATGTAAAATATTAAAAAAAATATCTATCCAACTAAGAAAAAAGTATAATATTAAAATAACAGATGAATGCAAGTTAATGAAAAGAGTATGTAAAAAATGTTATATACTTTTATTAAATGACTTGGGATACATTTGAGTATGATTGATAATTTTTGCGGAGAATCGAGTTAATAGATATTCAACTTTGTTTCATTCTAATTTATGAAAAAATACAAAACGCGATTCCCCTATCCTTATCCTCATAGACTGCACAGCTTTAGGTTACGTACCATTTCGTCATAAAGCTTTTGAATACAAAAAGTCCTCTATTTTGTGAAAATATAGTAAACATAATGTCAAATATCGGACTGTCCTCTCAAATAGTGTAAACCTGGCAACCATTCTTTTGGGATAATATGGGAGGTGTCATTTTGGAGCGTTACAGAATTATCGCCAGTACAGAAAATGCAGTTCTCGATAAGAATAATTTTCGATTTGTGCTCAGATTGAAAATTAGTGGAAACCTTCACTGGACGTACTATTGCATTGTAATACTCATACTGCTCATTAAAACGCTGCATTCATCCATAGGTAAATAATCAGGATTAACAGCTCACCACCGACTCCAGATCTTTGCGATTTTCACTTCTTTCAACCACTTTAAAGAGTCATTAGCATGAAAGATTTTTAATCTGATGAGAAAGTAAAGTCTTTGCTTAGAATTTGTACCAGGCTTGATGTCAGTTAACCGTAGAATATGTTTCTCCGTATCCGCAAATTCGCTAAAAACTCAAAACCTTGAAGTAAATAAACAACTGAATAAACTTGAGTGACTGATACTGGAATTTTCTCTTGGAGAGTTCGTGAACCGTCAAAGAGACTTACAAAACCTTCAAAAAATCATAAAAAATTGAATAACTGATTCGAAGAAATCGAAGTATTTGGAATTTATTATTGTCGATCAATTATGTATGATTTTCGATATTCGTTGCTTAAGAACCGCTTACTATTTATATGTTCTATTCTGCGGACCTCATCGTTGCTTTTCCCATCAGCGACTGTTTGCAGCAAGTTGCATCTTCCGCACACTCTCCCATTTCCATTTGCAGCTACCGCCTCCGTTGCCGATCCCGCCCCGATCGTCTCCATTGAGCTTGCGAAAGCCGAGAGAAAGTATCTCGGTCGCTCCGCCAACGCGATGGAAAAACAAGTGCGCGAGGGCGGGGCTGCCGTTGCTTCATGCACTTGCGCCTCTGACCAACATATTTCGTATAATTAACTCAGATAATACAGTAGTGATCAAAAAACCGAAATCACCTAAAGAAAATGGACATTCTGTATTTTTCAATATGCTCTCAAGAATTGTAAACAATGCTAACTATATATTTTATGTGCATTATATGAGGTTTTTGATTCCATTACCTTCTTAACTCGCTCGGTTTTTACAAATCAAGAAGTGTATTTTCAGAATTATATTGCAGATTACAACTGTGAGTAAGGTTTTTTGAGCAGCACTGTAGTTAGAAAAATATCTTCAAAAGTAGTTAGTTAGTAGTTACTTAGTTTCTTTTTACTTTCTAACTACCGCTACTGCGTAATTTTATATTTTGATCGTCTTCTTTGACAAGATTTGACTGTCGTAGGTTTGCTGGAAGTGTGGCAATGCTATTATTTCTTTGTCATTTATCCAAAAAAGGGTTCTGATGAATTGTTTCTAGTCCTCAAAGTGAAAGTCCTCAAATATTTTGTTCACAGCTGTTTCCAAGTGCTTTCTTATTTATATATTCCATTTTATTATTTTATCAGAAAATAAATAATTTAAGTTCTCTACCAATGTTATGAAATTCATTCTAATTTTCCAAATATTAGAGCATTACGAAAAGAAATGCAAAAATATAATATAGCAAAATTTTAGTTTTCCAGTATGGATATTTGGATTTAAATACAAAAAATAACAGTTTAGGATCATTATGTTTCTGACCTTTCTTGGAAGTGTATTCAGCATTTTATTTCAGTAATAGTTGGAAAGTCATCAAACCGATTTGAAGAATTAAGTTCAATCTTATCAACGTATGGAATTTATATGCTTTCATAATATTTTAAACACTATTGTAGGTTTATTCTCCTTCTTAGGATTTTTTTCAACCAACAGCCGTTTACCCTTTACGTCCCGATGAGACAGATATTCGACTACACACTAGACATCAACACATTTTGCGAGCTCCTCTTATCTATGGTCAGCAGAACTCAAGGCTCTCTGCGACAACACATACACGAGACATAAGGGACAAACCACGCCCAAGGCGGGGCTCGAACCCGTGAGCCTTCAGAACGAAACGCTGAGTTGGTTCACGCTCTTAGTCACTTCGGTCATCTTGGCCGCCTATTGTAGATTTAATAATAAGTAAATCAGGAAATTAGTTCAATTTCAAGCTCAAGTTTATTTCACACTTTCTCCTCGCGAAGATAAGTGGAGATTTACGCTATGTACTTCTCAAAATACAAGTTTACCTAATTTTGAAATGAAACAAAAATTTAAACAAGTATTTTAATTGATACATTTTTAACTAACTTTCTATGCATAAAAATTGAAGGACGAGCTACTGCAATATTTTTAAATGTTTTTATTAACTTGAAATGCATGCACAAATAAAACTTTTTAACATGAAAATAATCGCTAGAAGAGTCACCATTAGCTAGCAATAATTATTTCAAATATTTCCATTAAAAGTACATGACTAAATAACCTCTCATTGTGAAACTATTATCAATTTCTCTTTCAAAATGTACTGTGCAATTCTGTAGCAATTTAACGTCGGCTAACGATTCTGCGGGTATATTAACGTCGCTGTTCACTGGCTAAATGTCCAATCTCCTTTTCCAACAAAACCAAATTACTCTCAACATACTACACTCTGATTGGGCAGCAACATTTGTACTACAAATACATTGATAATATGTTTAAAATAAACACCCTACGCGTCTACAGCTTGTAAGGGAGGAAGGTTTAAATGTATTGTTTTTCAATGATTCGTATGTGAAATATTATTATCCGTAATTGGGCAGTCAGGGGAAGTAACATTAAAAAGTCAACAGAATTTGTATTACATACGCAATGTGCTAATTTACATATAATTTTAAAATTTGAAATTAGTTGAAAGTAACCAATTTTAACGAAAATATTTGATGTTGAATAAAATAAAACTGCATCAAATGTTATTAATGTCGTGGAAATGAAGACTCGAAGTAGTTAGCAAATCGCTGGAGAGTAAAAAATGTTAATAAGTAATATTATTTGCATGTTTACATTCCGTTCCACACTTTGGAATGACGTACATTACATATAAATTGATAAATTCCACGATACTTTCATTCTCTGAATAAACACTTTTGTATTTTTTCAATACATTACCCTCGTTGGCTATATCTGTAAAGCAGAAAGCTGTGTCTTTGAAAGGGTACGGGATGGGTGTTTTAAAGAAGTGATTGTAAGATGGTAGTCTTCTCATGAGAAATGAAGAAAATTACAAAACTGAACCAACTAGAAATGAACTTTATCTATGAGGAATAAAAATTATACATGTAAATGTCGTTCCGCTAAACCTTTATAACGTATTACGCCTTCTCAAAGAAACAAAAGTGTATCTGCACAAACCGCAGAGTATTATGTGAGACCAACAAACTTATAGGTCAGATGGAAGAGTAGGCTTGATGGTCTGAGACTCGCCTCGTAAAATAAGGCATCACTGAATTAAATTGAAATAGGTAATACGAAAGGTAATGTAGCTGTTTCACTATGGGGCGCCAGACCACTTGCGCATTATTGTTCGACCACACCTCAACATCTGCCCTAAACGTTGAATAGGACGCAAAGTACCTCGTGCTTGGCCTGTTTCATAACCGGACTTAAACCCACTGGGATTTTACTTGTAGGGGTATCTGAAAAGCTTTGAAATAATTTAGAGCTACTGCCGGCTCTAGGACCTTGATACTAGCATCCGTGGGATGGCCAGACGTCGAGAAGGTGACATTAGTTTTTGAGCTGGTATGGGACATTGGTTGCACGAGGCACGTTAAGATTTATTACATTTCTTGTTCTATACATTTTTCTTATTGGTTTTAAGGGAAGTTTTGTTGGAATTAATTTCTAGTTCACAGATCTCTCTTAGCCATTGGGTTATTTCTTGACATCCATTACTGCAACCCACGGTCATCTCGAAAATCCCGACAAGGGTCTCTCCGATTGCCAGTCGGTATTATTAATACCCAATGGGAATTTCACTCACTGCTGAAGGCAACCTCCTTCGCTGGCTGACGCAAGGTTCGGGTCTCCACTCTAATCAGTGGCCTGGTGAGCCAACCGAGTTTCTCTCCGGTACCCTCCATGGGACGATAACAGGAAATCCAATGAGTCATGAGCCTTCCTTCTCTTCTTACTTCCCGCTATATATGCAGCCGCTCCTAACGCGGAGATAGACGCAGTTTGCAGCCCCCCGCTGCGGATAAGATGCTGCGGTTCGAAGTACCTTTTCCGCCATCTTCATCAAACCTCCTTTCTTCTTCTACGATGTCGATAAGGCTCCCTCCGGAGTGTTGTTGCCTGACCCCTCACTTTTATCCTATTCAGCAGGGGATGCCTTACCAGTAGCTAGCTACCGCCAACATAGCAACATAGCTGTCAGGCTAACATGAGTACTCAAGCTTTACCACCAACTACAAACCCTAGGCGGAGTCGGCATCAAACGTTCAGTGTCCCTGTTATTCTGGGTGGCTTGCTTAGTTTTCTTTGCAATGCTCCTTTCTACACTAAAAATGCCTCGGTTTTTCATTCTTCGGTCAGATTTAATGACCTGCCTATTTAGTGAGTCATCTTGATAACTGACGGTATACTTATTACTATTCCTATACATATTACTATTGTTATTATTATTATTATTATTATTATTATTATTATTACTATTATAATTACTATTATTATTATTACTATTATAATTACTATTATTATTATTACTATTATTATTATTATTAACTTCTCCTCTGCCTACTCTAAAACTCATGAGAACCCGAAGACTTATCGTGAACTCCACACGATGCCCAGATTTTGCATAATATATCACGGCACTGACTGCCAGATAAAAGACGTAGATAATGCTCCGGCTGATTATGAGATATCCATTGGTAGGAAAATTCCTGAACAAGGCAACTCATCATTAGGAAAAGATTTTTCTTTCTCATTCCTTGGACTCATTGAGCAAATGCTGAGGATGCCTCTTGATCTACTCTCGGACATCAATGGATTTCTATATCTCTACATGTTTTATTTAGCTCTGTTGGAAATTTAGTTATTTCGTGAACATTACCATCAAAAAATCATGCTCGCACTAGTGATGCGTATTTCTTTATGTAGGACACAATAAGGGATAGAGACAAAACCTGAAGTTCATATGTCGATGAAATAGTTCCCGTTAATATGTCCTGAACACATTGTGCCAAAAAATTCACGTTGCTACCGTTAGTTATATGTCAACTTAGTATAGCAAAGAGTGTGGATAGGGATTTCTGAGCTCAAAAAAATGTGCAAATATTGTGCTTCGCCTCCCGTAGAAAATTGTAATCTTTTCGGCTTTAAATAAGTAAATAAATTACGTTCTAGCGGCAGTGAGTTGATTCCTTTATATGGGAAACGATAAGGGATGGGGCCAAAAAAACTAAAGTTCATATACCGATATAAATAGTTTTTATTGTACGAAAGGAAATATTTTTTACTATCAGAGTATCTCAAAACGTCACGTTGCCACCTCTGTTAATATTCCAACTTTGTTTAGAATAATAGCGGAGTAGAGATTCCAGAGCTGAAGAAAGAGCTCATTTTGTACATTCCTTTGAGACGTCACACACGAACTTAAAATTTTATGTAAAAGATTTTAAATAAAAAACTAAGTAATGAAATAACCACTTGGATCGCAGAAGAGTGCAATCCAATGTTAGCTCCTTGTATCTGCCGTTAGTCGTCATCCAAGGTTCATTTCCTGCTCGCGTCTGTTCTTCCTCCCCGGGCACAGAGCGCTTGCCAAGCTTTCTCGGAAAAACGCTCTGTTCCTGAGACAAAAAATAGAAGAAGACTGAGGAGGTGAACGTCCAGAAAATACTCCCACTTTAGGAATGACGAACGTGAACAATGAGACGCGACTTTAGAACACAAAAAAGGACGCAGTTTCCTTCCTCCTATTTCGATTGTCTTACAGCAGGTAACCACGAATTACTACAGAATGTTTATTTATATACATTTTTCATCACTTGGATATGATTATTTTCTTCCGCCAGATGTCGCTCTCAGCTAACTGCGTCAAAACTGTTCGTTTGAGAGAACACAAGATCTATTAAGAACGTGATATTGGCGGAGGGAATTCATTTTGCAGGGTACCTGTCACGGTTTTTTTATTTTCCCCAAGCATGTAATGGTATCTGTGAGATTTGTTACCCTTAGAAAATCTACGCACCTATGCTGGGATCTCATCCGTAACTCAGAAGCCAGTACGCTAACCACTCGCCCACCGAGATCGTATGCATTGGTACTATAGGCATTAGAATTCAGTCGTTACAATCAATACGAGAACACATGTCGGAGGAAAGTAATCATAAATTTGAATTTTTGAATCTAAATCGAAACTGTTTCATTGTTTTTTGTATTTTTCTGGGTATCTAACAAAACCATAGACACATCTCACATGGCGGGATGCTGCCTTTTTTTCTTTGTAGTTCTGTGCGCATTGTAAATTAGTGTTATACTCGTGCATTATAACTGTTTTCTTCTACAGTCCATTCCCTAGTCTCTGCATACGCTAAATAGTTCGGTACTTTTGAGTTTGGCACCACTTGTTCTTTCAAAGATACCAAGCGTTTTTTGGATCCCGTATTCGACGCCATCAAAATTAAATTTCCCCGACATACATAAGTAACATAAGTAATCTGTAATGGTTAAGACCGTTCCTTAGGTGAATAATTTTGGAATCTGATTAGGACGTAAATTGTCATAGGATTTAATTTTACTATTCATTTAGCCAGGATTCTTAATATGACATACGCATGATATGGCACACTGGGGATTTTACACCCTTCTGAAATCCACTGTCCCGAGGTCTGTTTGAACCAGAGAACTTAGTTTAGGAAGACTATAAAACACCTGGGTTTAAGAACCAAGTTTAGGAATCCCCACACTATACCACTTGGTGATTCTTTAATTTTATGTCGAAAAATGTTATAATCTAGTTCAACTAATTGATATCTGTTTACATTGCGAATGGATAAAAAGTTTCTCAACCTTAATGCAGCAATTGTAAGGGAGAGGCATGAGACATACCAACAAACTGTTTTGGAATATACAGCGTTACATGCATATGGATGACAATGGATAACTAATTAAGTACTCTTTGCATTACACAATTACATATAAAGTTGGAATACATTTCTTACATTCACGGTAATTACTTCACGAAATGTTAACACAGTTCTCTTCTAAATGTAAAATATTTTTCGTGTAACACATCATACTTGACTCTGAATTCTAATAAGTTCTATCATTTTACCTGAAATGCCATTATTTCACTTTCTCAGAAATTCAAGATGAAAATAAAAAATTACAGACATTATTTCAATTTATATTTTTTGGAATGCAGAATATTCATGTTGACAGGTGGTTTCCATTACAGTGCAGCTCATTAAAAGTTTGGGGTCAAGCTCGATTATTTTTCATTTCCCTCTTGTGTATTTCATTTATTTTATGTTTCCAGTCAATTCAAAGAATTACATAACTGGTTTATTCGACTATTTCTTAGAATTGAAAGACGCTGTATCCGCGTACAACTTGAAACATGACTTCGAACGTATTTTCGTGTTATTAATTTGTATGCTATGAGAAAAGTTTGTTCCTTTTTACAAGAAAATATTGAAACAATTTTTGGCGTTACGAATTCGATTGTGTATTACCATTACAAAAGATTTCAAGTCATTGTTTCGTTTATTCATGTAGACAATATTAATTCCCACGCAAATTATATCTTCGAATATGGCCTCCCACCACATTCCAGCTCAGAGCTATCTGTACACGATATACGATACGACACTTCCAAGTGCACACGATTACGCAAGTTTGAAGAACGAAAACAATAAGTGTTTTCACTTATGTCATTCAAGGGTCCAGAGTTCCCCCTCGCATTTCGTAGAGACAGCGTCGAGAGTGAAAACAAATTGCAGAAATCATACTACCGAGGTTTAGGGAGTCACTGGATAATTTTCAGCTAGGATTTAGAATTAAAACCTAAAGATTTTAATGATTATGTATATTTATATTAATTTCCTTTCCAATAGTGATTTTTCATTGCTTACATGCCGTTTTAATACAGTTATTTTAGCCAAAATAAACGACTATTTTCAAAAAAATATTTCATTTTGCTTATTTTAGGTAAAAGTAATGCCTGAATTTCTTGGCTCTATTTATATGCATTCAACAGACATACGGCATTAAGAATATCGCCATTGCTTCCTGCACAATCCACATACATCAGACTCGAAATAAAACTCCTACATAAAAACTAGCCGAAAGACCCCTTCATCAGTGTTAGTCTTCTGAGGACAAGACTCGGACTCATGCACTCCATTACGTAGGCAATGCTGGTTCGATGCAGCCAACGTGAAGGTATCTCCTTACCCACTTCCTCATCGCTATATCCAATTCCACCTCTGTCCGCTGCCGTACCGCTGCGCTGTTCAGTCGCCGTCCAAGCGCCGTCCAGCTTCCGTCCAGCCTCTGTCCAGCCACCGCCCAGCCGCCGTCCAGCCGCCGTCCAGCCTCCGTCCAGCCGCCATCCAGCCGCCGTCCAGCCACCGCCCAGCCGCCGTCCAGCCGCCATCCAGCCACCGCCCAGCCGCCGTCCAGCCGCGTCTAACCGCCGTCCAGTCGCTGACCAGCTGCCGATCAGTCGCCGACCAGTAGCCGACCAGTAGCCGACCAGTCGCCGACCAGTCGCCGACCAGTCGCCGACCAGACACCCTCTAGGCGCCGTCCAGTTGCCGTCCAGTCACTGCCCAATCGTCGTCCAGCAGCCGTCGAGCAACCGTCCTGCCGCTGTCCTCCCCTCTGCTTCCCCCGCCTTCTGCACCACCTTCGCCCACGCCCCCGCGACTCGTACCTCCTCCAGCGGCGCCGTCCCCGCCTTCGTCACCTTCACACTGCACGGCCATTTGCATAAGTCTTCGGCCTGCGCTGGCCCGGAGCCTCAATGGACTTCATTACAAGCGCCTCTGCCTCGCCCGTGGAGACGCTCTCCGCGTAAGGCGATTACAGAAAGAGATACGCCGATGGCCGCGCACTCTGTCGAAAGGATGGGTTGCGGCACGGTATGCAGCCCCCTCCGGCGCTCCCAAGAATTGAAGTAAAGTGCTTCACGGACATCTGGCGCACGGTTTGGAGAAAGCTATAAATCATTTGTATATATACACGAGAAATGCTTATCGAATACTACTACAATGCAGGAAGAAATGTATCCATGACGCGGTAGGAAGCGTGCGGTTCGATGAACGTGATTCGCGAAATATCGTTGGTAAGGTTCGTCAATATTTGCATCCCCCATGATGAATACATCCAAATGAACATATGGGGAAATATGAAACTTAGTGTCGCAGAAACCAAGGAACTTAAAGTTGATAATGGCAGTACGTATCCACAATTATACAGATCATGGCTTTGTTGTACCTCCAATCAATTACGAGTATAATTTATTAGCATAGAACTTAAAAATCATAATACGAAAGAACCAGTACATTCCTTGAAACGAAAACTATCTTAATTATTAAAAACATTTTCACTATTGAGATAAGCTAATCACAGTAAAAGTAATAATTAATATAAACCATCACATTGGTATTTCCACATTAGTAATCTACCATAATATGTTTCATTCAATATAATATAAACTGATTTGAAGTCTATAAGTTCATCCTAGCCATTGAAAAGGACCCTCAATAATCATGACTTATTGCACTCCTTATTCAAATATTTCTAGTAACAACTTGAAAATTTAACTTTTCTTCAAATATATGATGACTGCAGTATTAATTAATTTTCATACATAAACATTCGTGAATATTGCAGTATTCATTTAATTTCACTTCTCGCCTCT